>OY821518.1:29058983-29658983 GCA_963682025.1 Cordilura impudica | reverse complement strand
AGAAATGATACGGAATGATACAAAAGTGGAAAATGAAATCGATCGAAATTCATCACACCGTTATCGATTTTAAAATCGTTTTCACTTTTGAAATCGATCGAATTCCATCACATACCTGATTAAGTACTGCCAAAGAGACAGTCTTGAAACCTTTAACAAGTACATTAATTACCAATGCGAATTCAAAATAACACAAAATATAAAATTCGAAAATAGCAAAAAGCAAAAATCTTTAAATCGCTAATATAAAAATCGCTAATATAAAAAATTGCCAAATGATGTTGTAAATTCAAGGCGAATATTTAAGCGTTGCCGGTTTTAATTTGGAAAAGCGATGTTTTTCTCATATTCACTGTACTCGTAGCTTGCTCCAAAATAGAATTTCGAAATATTTTATAATATTTGCACTGAATAAAAAAACAAAAAAAAATTTTTGTACAGCAGCAAGTATTGAAATAAAATAAAATACAAAATTAATAAAAAAAAATAAAAATACAAAATAAATAAAATACTAGTAATAAAATACTCGTATTATTTTATTTAATTTAATATATTTTTAAAACATATTAAAAATAAATTTTATCATTCTCCGCTTCTCCACCATATGAGCTATAACTATGCCAAATTTCGCACTCCTCCCAGGCCCGCATTTTGCTTAAAAAGGGAATAAAATTATTCCTTCACTTATTAATAGATAGATATATATACAATACTAGTATTGTATAAATTTTATAAATGTTTGAACTATACCCATATTTATTATACAGATAGACTCAGAATCACTGTCTGAGTTGATGTAGCAATGTCCGTCCGTCCGTCTGTATGTCCATGTAAACCTGGAGCCAAATCACCGCATTCGATATCGAGTAAAAACAATCGAAATTCCATGCTTTGGTTTATTTTTTTAAGAAGACGGACAAACGCTCGACCACGATTCGCTTAATCAGTGGCCATAATTCTACAACTGAGAAAAAGAAAAAGTATTCTCAGCATTTTATTTCGGGAAATAAAAAAATGATTTCGATCAAAAAATTTCGATAACGAATGAGATGATTTGGCTCTCGGTAATCAAACTACTCGTCATGTTTTGATTATTTTCATTGTATAAGCTTCTATCAGCCATAGGATGAACGCTGTTTAAAATGGTGAAAATCGGTTCATGTTCATAGCTAGTCCCCTTACAAATGAGATCGACTTAAATTGCCGTAATATCCAAAGTATCATATGGATCTAGGTCAAATTACTTTTGTGTATGTTTACTACATCCACTAATCAGTAAACCTAAAATAAACCCTATAGGACAATTCTTAGTCGCAATGAAGCTAATTCCCGATATTCACTTAAATCTATCAAAAAACATTTCCAAATATGTTTGTAAAAATAAGTGATCATACCAAATATAGTTAGGATCGGTCCATTTTTCGACTCAGTCCCCACATAAATATAGCATCCGACATGAACTTTTCCATATCCTCTTATGGTACCAATTGACAAAGAATTATTTTTTGACTATATTAAGTGATGTCTGTCTGTCGCATAAATTATCATTCCAAAAATAAACTTTGTACGACAAATTTTATTCATAGGCCCCATACAAGTCTACCTTAAGACTTAAGAGTATAGCGTTCTACTCAAATTTATTTTGCATATATTTTTGGAACATGCCTATCTGACTCTTTAAACTCAGCCCCTTAAAGTAAGCACATGCGACTTGAACTTTAAAATATTTTCTGTCAGTAATATCAGACAATCTCCTTTTATTTGCTTTGTGCATATTTTGCACAAAGCCCTCGAATTTCGAGTGCAAATTCTATCAATTTTTATTTTTTCATTTAATAAATTATTCTATAAGACAAATCACAATTCAACTGTTTTTAAATATCGATTGCGCTATTGGTTTATGTCCAAAATTATTTTTCAATTCAACACAATTATTAATGTGAATGGTTTATGTCCAAAATTATTTTTCAGTTTAACACAATTTTATTTGGAATGAAGAAAATAAACTCTTTTTTTTTTGCATAAACATTAACAAATTTAATAAACACATACATAACACTGTATAATTTTATGTATGTATTAGCGGCAACTTTAAATGCATTTTACTAAAAAAAAAATGTTTCAGACTTTGTAAATCTGTAAATCTTATGCACATATAAAAAGAAGTACCTTTCAAATAAGACACATTTGGTCAAAATCGGAAGAAAAATGTTTAGCAAATCATCGGTCACAAGAAATCGCCTTCCCTTTTAATATTACAGATTAGTCTTGCTTCGCTTGTTAAAAGATTGTACTTCTTCATGTTCTCTTTTCTCTACCTTCATTGTTAAAACCATTAGAGTTCCTTTCGACTATTTCATGTTGAAATTCATTATATGGTTTCAGAGTTCAAAGGGTTGTTTGCTGAGAAATACTATAGGCCACCATATAGTGGATATATTTCGTAGCATCTAATGGCACACGTATTTTTATCAAGTGCTGAAATAATTTTAATTTTTCATCCGTGGAGCGTAAATTTTTTCGAATTTTCCGACAATAATCAAATTTGGTTTTTGCTCACACATTTGGCAAGCCTACAGATTCCTAAGCTAAATATGAATACAGAGCAAAATCATTGCGGGGCAATCAATAAAATTGCAGAAGCTTTTTCATTAAAATCAGATGCAACATAAGCTCAAAATAATACACAGCACAGGTAGAACAGTTTTAGCCAATGCCAAATTCATTGTTGTATGGCCGCGTAACCACCTCAAGGTGGATATAAAACTGATCGATGCAGAAAAAAAGCACACACAAAACATAAAGAAAAAAAACAAAACAGATTTTTGCATTTGTAATGAAACTGAAAACCAGAAAAATGCAATTTACATAATCGTTTCTTCCTTATTTCATTCCTCAAAGTGTTTTAAGTAATTTTGCTCTAAAACATAAATTTTTATATACAGATGTATGCATTTTTATTTTGAATTAATGTCGGTCTGTCTGTCTGTCTGTATGTTTTTATTTATCCGCCATGATACATTCAACATTTTGAGCAAATGGAAATGCAGACAAATTTATGTTGTTTTTATTTTTATTTTTTTTTGGATTGTTTTGTATTTTCAGAGAGATAAGCGTTACATTGAACTTAAAATATAAAAAAAAAATGTTAAGCCCCCAAGGAGTACAATATACATATGTATGTATGTATGTATTTATATAAAAAAGAAAAAGAAGAGAAGAAATTGCTACAAAAAAAAAAAAAAAACATTATACACATATGTACATAGAACAATCATCATCAGAGTTACCAACAGATCCTCATTCTCATCGTCAGCCTAAACATCATATTCGCGTCATGTCTTTCAGGTTTCACCGTAAGACAGAAATACAATCCAGCAAGCGAGCAAGCATAAACATGAATTGATAGAGATCAAATGATCGTACTATTGCCACCAAAACCATCTACTAATATCTCTGCAGGAGCAGCCGCTGCAAATGGCCGTACGTATGTACATACCAGCGCGATCAGTGGAATAAACATAATTCAAGTTGAATTCTTTAAATTTATGCAAAATGTTTTTGATGTACAATTTTAATAATTTTTTATTGGAATTAATACGATGATAAACAGCATACACGGGATGTGCGTAGGTAAATGATCACAAATTATATGTGATTGAAAGCAACAAATTTGCATATATATTTCTCGTACATACATGTTTATGTGGCTAAATTGATCAGTTTTCACTAGTAATGGTATGAATCACTATCAACAAATTTTTCTTCAATTAATAACACTGATCAACAAGGTTTTTGCCATACGGATTCTGTATGCTAATTATTACTTTACTATATACCCTGATTGCAAAACACAAACTAAATTTTTTCTGTCACGCACAGATTTGTTGTGACACCCACTTATGATTTTACCTTATTTTCAGTTAATACAATTGAACGTACGGTTTAATTTCATCAAGTTTTCATGTAAAAAAGTGTCATATTTTGAGCTTAGAATACAAAAGCAAAATGTTGTTATATTCTCAACATGCAAAGAAGTGTATCAATCATCATAATTCTTTGTGCTACGTATGTGGTGAACTAACTTTCAAAAGTCAGCGACGAAATTTAACTGAACTGGTAAAGCAGTGTTATCGTGATTATTTTGGCTTCTCTGTGGCTCATCAAGATAAGAATTGGGCACCTCATATATGCTGTACGACATGTGTTAAGAATCTTACAGTTTGGGCAAAAGGAACGCGATATATGGCTTTTGGAAAACCCATGATTTGGACAGAGGCTGTAGACCACGTATCTGATTATTACTTTTGCCTAACTTGTATAAATGGTATAAATATAGCATCAAAACATACAGTTCAATATGCAAATGTACGTTCCGCAACACGACCACTTCCTCATAGTGCTGATTTACCTATACTTGCAGTGCCAAATCCAACAAATGATGCTGCATATGATGACATCGAGTTACCTTCATGTAATGCAATTGCAGATGAAATTCATGATCCAACCTATGTACCCTATAGTAAGGAGCCCCATTTGCTAACCCAAGCTGATCTTAACGATCTGGTTCGCGACTTAAAATTGTCAAAAAACTAGTCTGAACTATTAGGATCTAGATTGAAAGAATGGAATGTGTTTCATCCAGATACTAAGGTGTGCCGTTTTCGTAGCCGTGACGAAGAACTAAGAAAGTACTTTTTTCAAGAAGAAAATTTAATTTATTGCAATGATATAACTTCGGTTATGAACTTCCTAGATATTGAATTTGAACTACAAGATTGGCGTTTGTTTATAGACTCGTCAAAAACCAGTTTGAAAGCACAGCACAATGGAAATAGATTTGCATAATGGAAATAGATTTTCCTCTGTTCCAGTTCCACATGCTTTCGGTATGAAAGAAACTTACGAAAACATGAAATTGGTTCTAGAAAAAATTCAGTATAATAAATTTTCATTTAAACTATGTGGGGACTTAAAAGTCATTGCTTTACTTCTTGGATTGCAGCTAGGTTTTACAAAGTATTGTTGCTTTTTATGTGAGTGGGACAGTAGGGATCGAAACAATCACTACCACAAGAAAGATTGGCCAAAGCGCGAAGGTCTCACTTTTGGGGAAAAAATGTCTTGTCGAGCCCACCAGAGTACTTTTACCACCACTACATATTAAACTAGGTTTGATAAAAAATTTTCTCAAAGCCATGGATCGCAACGGCTCAGGTTTTACGTACTTGAAAGAAAAGTTTCCTAAAGTTAGTGACGCAAAAATAAAGGAAGGAATTTTTGTCGGACCTCAAATCAGAGAACTGTTAAAGGATAACATATTCGAATAAAAGTTAAGTTTGTTAGAGAGATCTGCGTGGAAAAGTTTTAAAAATGTCGCACAAAATTTTTTGGGCATCCACAAAGCAAGTAACTACAAAGAACTGGTAAGAGAACTACTTTTGACGTATCAAATATTGGGTTGTAATATGTCACTCAAACTACACTTTCTACACTCCAACCTCGATTTCTTTTCCAAGAACCTAGGAGCCGTTAGCGACGAACACGCGAATAGTTTTTAGTTTTAAAAAACATATTATCAAGTATAATTGTATGTAAAATATCAGTATTTTTTATGAAATATAAAATTCCTGTCAAAAAAAACTATGGGTGTCAAAATTTTTCTACCTCTGTTTTCCACCTTAGGAAGTCAAAGTAAAGTGAAAAAGACCAAAAAAGTTCATGTGACAAATTAAAAGTTCATTTTTGTCAATCAGTGTAATAGAAAAAAAATAGGCACAAACAAATTATTCAACATTCCATTTGAATTATAGTGAAGAGGTAAATTATTCGTCCATTATTAGCGCTAGCAAGATTTTTTTCAATTCAATTCATTTATTATGCCTATTTAACATAAAAAAAATAAACATATTCACATTTATAATAAATTGCAAAAATATAAAGGAATATTAAATTAAACAGAAAAAGTATTCCATCCGTATTTAAAAATAGGTAATTCATCGCATATTAGTGTAAAAAACTTAATATTTTGTTGGCCCTCCCGTGTAAGCTATAAATGCCTACAATCATATAGGCACTGAATTTACTGAATTTGAGGTTATTTTGTCTCATTCTCTTTTTCAGGCAATCCTAAATTGGTGCTTGTTAGAAATGTACCATTTTCTAATATTTTACACCAGTATTTCGCAGTTATGTTATAGGATTAACATATAGGCTTTGGTGTGGGTTTTCGATCCATTTTGATATATTTTTTGCGAGGCTATATGTATATTATAGTCCATTTCGCTATATATAAAATATGATTAACCGACTTTCTTCTCACTCATGCAGTTCCAAACCATCTGGGATCCCATATTTCTTAATATGTTAGGTTGTTTTCGCGCATTTCAGCGTTAAGCTTTCGCCAATGCTCTTGATCATGGTTCTGGTACGCTTCAGCAAACTCTAAACCATATATGCCCATGTCCTATGCACTCCATGCAGATTTGTTTTTGTAAAAGCACTTAGACATAGGCAGTGTATTCTAATACAAGCCACAGCACTCATCACCAATCAATATAATATACACAAACAATTTTGCCTTTTTCGTTTTTTGTTATTTCTTCCTTATACTAGAGAGCAAAGCAAGAACACTTTCCTATGCTTTGTTGATACACATAAACAACCGAGATATTCAGTGTTGATTTTGTTGTTTTCTAACATATAATTCCATTTAAAAAACAGTTTGCAGCTGTGAATTAAGAAGCAATTGGAAAATCATTGTATCCTTAGTTCAAAATTGAAATTATTTCTTTACAAATTGAGCTACATATATGTACATATTCAGACAAGTGATTTTTCTCACTCGTAACTTTA
The DNA here is from genome assembly GCA_963682025.1 of Cordilura impudica. NCBI lineage: Eukaryota > Metazoa > Arthropoda > Insecta > Diptera > Scathophagidae > Cordilura > Cordilura impudica. The sequence goes on along the minus strand of OY821518.1, from coordinate 29,652,128 downwards.
AGGCTGAAGAAAAATGTTTGATATGCTTTCAAATTATTCAGACTAACAAAAATTAGCATATTCAGCCCAATTCTCAATAACAACTCCCTCGGAATTTTTTCCCTATTCCCTGTTCCCTTATTCTTAATAAAATCTCCCCGGGAATTTTTTCCCTTTTCCCCTTTCCCTTATTCTAAAAGAACTTCGAAAATGGGAAGCTATTCCCCGGGAAAAAGTAGCTATTCTGAATGTCAATAAATGGGAGAATGCGATAATAACATTTGGGAATAATTTCGTCAAAACATTGCGAGAGAGTTCTGCGAAAAATTTAAGTATTTAATATTTTTATATGAAAAACAGTAATGTATCATTTAAAATTTTGTATAATAATATTATTATGGCATTACTGTTGTTTTCAGGAGAAAAACAAAAAACAAAGGAACAAGTCTAGTTTACGGCCTACACCCCGATTTTTTAAATTTTTGTGGAGGGGTTAGAAGCTTTTGGAGTGATTTAGTAGCATTGGTTTTTTTTAGCGGTCGAGCCATTTTTCGGAGTTATGAACCGACAAAGATTTGAATTTGATTTGTACATAACTTTGTTACTTATTATCGGATTTCAGCATGTATATATCATTGGAAAGCTTACTTGAGTGCCTATTGATTTTTTAGTATTTTTTTACAATTTTTTTTCGGTAAAACGTGGCATTATCTCCAAAACGAACGTATTTGATGTATGTAGTTTCCATAAGCTTCATTTTGATGTACGTAATGTCTTTGTAGCTCCACAAGTGCTTGAGATATTAGGGGGTAAAGTTGAATTCAAAGCGCGATTTTTTTTTTAAATTTCATAATAGGACCTATAAATAAATTTGGAATAATAGTATAATATATTATGTTTTAATTTCGACAATAAAATATCAAAACATACATCCAAATGGAGCTAGTGGACTCAGCTTTAATTTAGTTGTTGTAAATACCAACATTATGTAGATCATTTTATGAGATAATGGGACGTTTTCGAAAAAAAAAAATTGTTAAAAAATACAAAAAAAGGAATAGGGGCATAATGGGTTAATAGAGCTTGAAATATCAATTGAAAGGCACTCAAGTAAGCTCTCCAATGATATATACATTGTTGAAATCCGATAATTAGTAATAAAGTTATGTACAAATCAAAGTCAAAGCTTTGTCGGTTCATAACTCCGAAAATAGGCTCGACCGCTAAAAAATAAAATTTCCCTAGAGTCGCAATAAGATGGTGTATAAGTGGTAAAAATATAGAACCGATCGGGGTGTAGCCCGTTAACTAGACTTAAGCCAAAACAAATTTATGTTCTTTTGAACACAATGAAAGCCAACTCTGATGTTGCATGCGGGATGTTCAAAGGAGGAGCTAATTCGGGTATTTCGCAATTTGGAGGAGAAATCAAACTCAGCAGGCCCACCATTAAAAAGTATTGCCGAGTGGAAGAAGTTATGAATAACAAAATTCGTCCTTTACAATGGACACAAATCTTAAAAGTGCAAAACATTTTTTAGGTGTGGTGTGACTAGAAGAAGTATGTGCGGCACACGGCGGCCTAGAACAACTACACTGGGCATTTTTTCATTATTTATTTTTAATTTATTTTATTAAAAATTTATTAAAGATTTTAAAAAAAGTTTAATTTTGAATTTCCAGAATAATTTTTAAATTTGTAAACAAAACGAAACAGCTGAAGCAAATAAGCTGACTTCGAATAATCGAAATTCTCTCTCCCATATTATTCTTCTCCCCGTCTGTTTAGAATAGGAGGATTTTATACTCGGGAAAAATGAATTCCCCGTGAACTCATTTCCCTAGGAATATTTAGAAATGGGCTGATTGAAAGCATTTTAAGACATTTCATATACAATTTATGCTGTTTTGTTTTTCAGTGTACACGTAGGGAATAAAAATATGAAAAAAAATTTTGCTCTATATGTATTAGTGATTGCACTTTCACTGCTCTAAACGTTTTTTCTCATTTTTATTCGATAGAAGGGGATTTGTGCTAGCAGTTTGCAAATTATGTATAATGGGACTCAAGGGGCACATTTCTTACAGTTTAATCGGAAAACTGTTTAACGTTCTCTGAGAAAACCTCGGAAGCAATTGTTTACGGCTTTTATGTTTTTGATTTTTCAGACGATGGACTATTCGATCTTACTATATTTGCATACTGCTCTACTCTTGTGAATCTGTAAATTATTGTTTTGACTGAAATATTTAGGCAATTTCTTTATAGGACTGTCCTTTCTTTTCCAAAGTTTACTTTAAAATGTATAATTTTCTACGTTTCTTTACATAAAACACAAAATTACAACAAATACTTACCGGTAAATTATATTTATTGGTTTAGTCAAACTGCTATTAGCGAAAATTTTGAGAAAATGTGAAAATCTGATTTTAAGTTTTCTTTTTGTATATCTTGCAAAGAAAATAAAATGCTTTACCCAAATTTTTAACTGAGATTAATAAAACCGATATTTGAGAAAGTTTTAGAAAAAGAAATACTTTTAATAACACAAAAGTCTGTTAGTTATGACTGATTTAAAAAAAAAAAAAATAAATCAACGAATACTTTAACTCTTCACTGTAACTGAAAAATTATCTATAATATTAATAGGCAAAGCGATTTCTTGTGACCAATATAGAAATTGTAGTTAATAACCGAATTTGGCCAAACATATCTCATTTGAAAGGTATTTCTTTTAAGCTGTCCCCCAGATTTACAGATTTGCACCGTCTGGAACAGTTGCTACTAACACTGTGTGTTTGTTTAAAATTATTTATTAACCGAAAAAATAAAATTTCCTGGAATTTGCACTTGAATTTCCAGGGCTGAGCTCTGCTAGTATAAATAAGTTTGGAAGTTTTCTTAAATTATTTATAATTATGTTCTGGAATATACATTCACATAAAAAAAATAAAATTAACGAATTTTTGTTGCCCCAAGATTTCTAACGACAGTTATTATTTTCGTTTTATTTCGCGAAGGTATATAAAAATCACACTTAAATGTTAATGTGTTTTTTTAATTTACAATTTTTAAAATTAAGTTATCTGATTTATTGAACAATATACAAATCAAAAGCACAAAATTTCAGCTTTTAAGTAATTTAAAATTCTAGAGATATTAGATATTCTATAGACGGGTCTAAGCTTCCCCATCAAACTTAAATATACAGGGTGGCACACCTCGTAATAATTACTTTTTTTTCTGTGTGAGTAATCGGCTTATTTGGCAGTTTACTATTTAGATTTATTAAAATGAATGCTTGAGATACGGAAAAGAGGATTTGGATAGTGCAGCGGTACCATGCCATGTAGTCTTTCATTTCTGTCCAAACGGAATTTAGGCGGGAGTTTGGCGGCACTCCCCCGAGTAGATGGATCATTATGTGGCTGATAAATATGTTTGCCAAATATGGAAGCATCTCGCGTTCCATCGAGTTCCCTACATTCCGATTCAATACACAATCGCGGCTGTAACATCGTCCAATCAGGCAAATTAAAGTATATCAAATTGGCATTAGCAGACGGTCATTAAAACGGATAATTCATGATGACTTAAACCCTCTGGATTTGTCAATTCACCTGGAATTTTGTCAAAAATTCTTTGAAATTGCCGAAGATGACAACAACTTGAAAAATTGCTTGTTTATGTCGGCGGAGGCCAACTTGATCTAAACGGAAATATAAACAATCAAAATTGCGGTTTATGGAGTGGAGAATCTAATCCACAAAATACTCTATGAGACAAAGCTGCACCCAGAACGAGTCACTGTGTCGTGCGCTACTTCATCAAGGTGCATTGTGGGGCCACACATCTTTGAAGAAAACGGTGCAACAGTGACTGTCAATGGGTACCGTTATTTAAAGATGTTGAAGGAGTTTTTGCTACCCAGAACTGCGCCGATTTGTATCCGTTTCAACAGCATTTGGTTCCAGCAAGATGGAGCTACTGCACATATAGCCGGACTGGTTATGGCAGAGCGCCATCCCAAACAAATTAATATCCAGAAACTCCACTTCCAGCTGACCGCTAAGGTCACCGAACTTCACTACACCAGACTTTTTTTATATCAAGTAAGAGGTGTACAAAACGAAACCAAGGAATTTGACTGAATTGAAGCAGTTCATTATAACAATAACTGAGGCGATCCCAGCTTCAAGTGTCGCATATGGATGTGGGAAGCATGCAGGTCGTTTATGATCTATCGTCTTCAAAAGCAATAAGTTATATAAAATTAAGTTGAATTTCCTATACAATTAAATAATATTTAAAGATCTAAAAAAAAAAAAAATAGTACTGCAGCACAATTGGTGCGCCACCCTGTGTTTCTTAGCATTGAAGTTTAACTATATTCTTTCCCCTAATAGACCAATTAACCAAAGATCTTTCAAACACATATTTTCTAAAAACCGAAAAATTTCTCAATGGTTTCTAGTAAATTATAAATAAGCCCATGCACTTATATATGCAGCAGGTATGTGATGAATAATACTTTAGTTGATTTTATTACATATGAGTACAATGTATTTTTTTTTAAATGTCGCTTATTTTAACTAAATGCATTTAACACACACAGGGCAAACAAAAGCAATATATATTTATATATAAATATATATAAAATTATAAGGCAAATTTAAAATCACAACTTTATTTTCGAGAAAGAAACCATAAATCAACTTTAAATACAAAGTTTTTTTTAAAGGATATTTCCGACATAAATGGGACACATTAATTAGACGACAATTATAATTTGTTTTATAGTCACCATTTCTCAGGGTAATTATTTACGCAATTTTAATGATAGTGCTAGAAAATATTGTTGTTAAAATTCGAATAGCAATTATAGTTCATCCATGTCTTATTACAAAATTTTAACACTTTCCAGTAAAAAAAGTGAAGAAGGAAACACAACTTTGGATGTAATATAAAACAACTTGGTTAGAAATCAAAAAACTGATTTTGCATTGATAGGCCCCGGAGTTTTCACTCCATGTAGTATACAAAGAATGATATCTGGAATTATAAGCGTTAAGATTTACACCATATATTTGGTTTGAGTTCTTCTGGGGTTTTTTAAATTGGCTATAGGGCGTGGCACCTTACATACAAAGTATATATTACCATCATATATCTAGACTACTATGACAGCGAGAGTCTCTAAAATTTGTGTGTGTTCGAGCAAATAATGGGCAGGAGTGGCACTTTCCATGCAAAGTTAATATTTATCATTAAATATCTGGGGTACGATGATAGCGGGGGTCGTTAAATATAGGCTACTTCATAAGTTATTTGTCTAAGTAGTCGAACCAAAAATGGGCGGAATCGCACCAGTAGGAGTGTTACAACCCAATCAACGTAAAATATATATAGTGTTATTAAAGTGAGTTACTTGAATCAGTATGCAAATCAATAGTGTCATATTATGAGTAGTCGAGTAAAAAATAGGCTGGATCAGACTAACGGGCATATGACTGAATATTAGATATACTCTACATATAGGGAGTCTAAATATTATTAGTGTTATTTCGACTATATTGTGGTTTAAATAAACGGAGTTTTTGCAATATACGCAGGAGACTATTTAGGAACGTAGGCTAGGCCTAAACGAATTTCGGCCGGATCCGCTAGTATCGAATAGAAATTGAGAGTATCCAAAATAAAATTGTGAATTGCAAATTTGTATCGAGAAATGAAAAGAAAAATAAATTTAAAAAAAATACAATAGAAAAACAAGTAAGAATTTTATAATCGGTCTAGACCGATTATACGGTACCTTATAGCATGCGTTTAGAGACCCTATCTCTAGGCCCAACTAATTGGATATAGAAAATGAACATAAACCAAATTAGAGTGGCATTGTTATTAATTCTGTTGCATTCGGATTTGAAGAAGTTCATATCGGATGCAAAAACATATACAAACCAAATTTGAGAAAAATGTGTGCAAGATTAGAGATCGGAAATGAGCTTAATATGGGGGCCATGACTAAGAATTGTCCTATTAGGTTTATTTTTGGACAACTGATAAATGGATGATGGATGTAATAAAGAGGCACAATCCCAACTTGGCCGTGATCCTTATCAATATAATTTGAATGTTATGGCAATTGGGTCGATTTCAAAGGGGTCATTTGTACGGGGACTAGGTCTGAACATAAACCGATTTTCACCAATTTTAATAGCGTTCATTCTATGGCCGTGAGAAGCTCAAATACTAAATATTATCAAAATATATTTATATTTGCGACCGGTAGTTTGATTACAAACTTTACATGAACAGAAAAACGGACGGACGAACATCGCTAGATTTGCTTATCTATTTAAGACAAAGTCTTATAATTATAGTGCAGGATTATATATTTATAAGGATTTATAATTGGTTATTAAGTATAATATTACCAGTAAACGTAAATCATAAAAAGAAAAATTAAATATAAAAATAAACAAGTAAGAAAATTATAGTCGTTCTAGACCCCATACCACAGTTTAGAGAACCTATCTCTTCGGTCCAACTAAGTGGATATAAAAAAAAACATAAAGTAAATTTGAGTGGCATCGTTTTAAATTTTGTTGGCTGCAGATATGAAAAAGTTCATATCGGCTGCTATATTTGTATGGGGCCTAGGACGAAAAATGTAGCGATCCTGACCATATTCGGTAAAGTTACTTATATTTTGAAAAAATATATGGAAACCAAATTTGAGGAAAAGCTGTGCAATATTTTTGCTTTTGATGGATTTAAGTGAAAATCGGGAAGCGGCGTTATATGGGGGCTATGACAAAGAATTGCCACATAGGATTTATTTTTGGATAACTGATAAATGGATGTAATAAACATACATAAACCTAATTTGACCGAGATCTATATGATAATTTGGATCTTATGGCAATTTAAGTCGAACATGGACCGAATTTCACCAATTTCAATGTCGTTCATCCGATGGTAGATAAAAGCTTATATACTAAATTTCATTGAAATCTATTCATATATCCGACGTGTAGTTTGACTCCAAGGTTTACATGGACACACAGACGGACGGACGGACATCTCTAAATCGACTCAGAAAGTGATTCTAAGCCGAGCGGTATAATAAAAGATGGGTCAAGGTCAAATATTTTTGGTAGTTACAAACAGCAGCACAAAGTCATAAATCTCCCCGAGATAAACCCTGGCTAAAAGGGGAACTGATAAATCTTGGGAAGGACGTCCGAAGACTTTTCAATAGGGCTCGTCATAATAAACACGCAATATACTGGGATGACTACCATGTTAAGCTCAGGGATTACAACAAAAAGATTCGAATAGCCAAACGCAACTCCTGGAGACACTTCTGTGAACAGGTTGATAGCGTTAATGACGTCTCAAAAATCAAGAAATTCTTATCGAAAACCCATTCGCAGCCTGAAACTCTAGTCGATAGGGACGGGATTCGGGCGGAATCGATGGAATAGTCCTTAAGAATATTGATGGAAACACACTTTCTTACCGAAGAATATGGGCCGAATGGGGACCCTGAAATTGGTACCAATGTGTCCCGACGAACTGGAACTAACGTGGAACAGCAGACGGGACCCGAAGGGGAACAATATGAAGGGCCTAATGAGGAACAATATCGAGAGGAAAGATATGATAGAATAACCGAAAATATGGTAATTAAGGCAATACAAAGCTTTGCCCCCCTTAAGGCAGCAGGACCAGATGAAATCTTTCCTGCTCTATTACAAAACAGCGGGGACTTGATTGGCAGTAGTCTGGCTGGCAAATTCTCTGCTTGCCTAAAACTTGCGTACACCCCCAGAGCATGGAAGGAGGCCAAAGTGGTCTTCATACCAAAGCCGGGAAAGGAAAGCTACGCGAACCCTAAGGCCTATCGACCGATAAGTCTTACATCCTTCCTACTGAAAACCATGGAGCGAATAGTCGATAACATAGTTAAATCTCAAATCCCAAATGAGTTGTTGAAGTTCAAACAACACGCTTATTTAAAGGGACGCTCAGTAGAAACTGCGCTTCATGAAGTAGTTAACCACATAGAAAGATCTTTTTATCTAAAAATCTTCACTCTAGCCATATTCATTGATATAGAAGAAGCTTTTAACAATGTATCAACAAATACGCTACTCCACTCCCTAGAGCGATTCGACATCGACCGGGATATCAAAGCCTGGATCAGTCACATGCTAGGGAATAGATGGATAAGTTGCAAGGTTGGTGGCATTAAAATAAGAGACAAGGTTTGCTGTGGGACACCTCAAGGGGGAATTCTATCCCCCCTTCTTTGGGTGACCACTTTTAACAGGTTTCTAAGGATTCTAACCGATAAGGGTTTCCACCCTGTCTGCTACGCAGACGATGTAGCGATACTGTTAAGGGGGAAAGATCCTAGAAATTTATGTAGGAGGGCATCGGATGCACTCCAAATAGCATACGATTGGGCACAACCAAGGGGATTAAATGTGAACCCGGAAAATACTGAAATATGCCTCTTTACTAGGAAGACGAAAATAGTCGAATTCGATGAACCCCGCTTCCAGGGCAAAACGATTAGAATCACACAAGCGGTGAAATACCTTGAGGTGATTCTCGACAAAAAGCTCACTTGGAAGGACCATATTGAGAGCAAAATCGCGAAGGCTCATCGGATATGGGCCATTTGCAGAAGAGCTATAAGTTCAAAACGGGGTTTAAACCCGAGGATGACTCATTGGCTTTACACAAGCGTCGTTAGACCAATTCTAACCTAAGCATCTGTAGTCACATGGACACCAATGAATAGGAAATGCTATATTAAACCATTCCAAAAAATACAACGCCTTTGCTGCATAGGAATCAGCGGCGCAATACGGACTACGTCTGCGAGGGCTTTAGAGACGATTCTATCTATACACCCGATCGAGATTAGAATTAAATATGAGGCAGCTCTGGCCATGTTACGACTAAGAGTAACAGGGGAATACATCACCGACCATATGACCAGACACCAAACAATATTGGACCAGATACCGGAATTCAACACAGTGGATTTTAGCTGTGATAGAATCGCGGAAGTGTCGACAAACATACCCTGCCGTATAAGGATACCTGACAGGGAAAGCTGGTTGAACGAAAATATTCTACGAAACCTTCCAGGGTCACACTACTACACAGACGGATCTAGTCTGCATGGTAGGACTGGTATAGGTTTCTATGATGAGGACCGTTCCAATGGCATACACCTACGCATTCCGGACCACAACTCTGTCTTTCAGGCCGAAGTGGTCGCGATAACGGAATGCATAAGATCTATTGACGTACAGGCAATCCCTGGCCCCGGAGACGTGAAAATATTTTCGGACAGTTTAGCGGCTATCAGGGCGATATCCTCGGACAAAACTAGATCAAGGACTGTCCTCAGATGTAAGGAAGAGATTGCAAACTTCACTAGAAGAGGCAGACTTGAAATCATTTGGATCCCAGGACACAGTGGTATAATGGGAAACGAGATTGCAGATGAACTGGCCAGGAAGGGTTCTTTCCTGGAGGGTGTCAATTTGGAAAACCCAATACCTTTCCAGGCTCTCAAATCGAAACTATCGGAGTGGGCAACTAATTCACATACTTCAATTTGGGAGGAAACTGACGTGGGTAAGGCTACGAAGATACTATGGGGCTCTCCAAACAATTCGAAGACTAAGGAAATCCTAAGTCTAAATAGAAAGGATCTGAGTAGGATTATTGGTATCCTCACTGGACACTCTGAACTGAGGGCTCATTTATACCGTATAGTACGGGCAGAATCGGCCACATGCAGAGCTTGTGGAGAGGATGACGAGACCCTAGAACACTACCTTTGTTACTGTCCTGCATTTGCTGGTGCAAGGGTCAGAAATTTATCCAACGAAATAATACCAAGCCTAGCGGCTCTTAGGGGCATACGCTGGAAAGCACTCAAGAGATTTGCTATCGAGACCGAACTCCTAAGTTAAATAAGGAGTAGATTAACGACTTAAGTGTATATCCGGGTAAAACGGATATGAGCAATGTGTATACATGGCTCCTCTTTTTCAACCTAACCTAACCTAACCTAAGTCATTATAACCAAACCATAGGGTATAAAAAGAAGAAGATAAAAATATATCTATAATATTAATAGGCTAGGCGATTTCTTGTGACTGATGTTTTGTTCTACCGTTTTGTCCCGATTTTGACCAATCGTATACTATTTGAATGGTATTTCTTTTTGGCCGTTTTGCAGATTTACAGATTTTTAAAGTTTTTCCTTTATTTTGAGTAAATTGCATTTAAAGTTGCTACTAACACATACATTAAATTATACAGTGCTATGTGTGTGTGTGTTTATAAAATTTGTAATGTGTTTGTAATAAAAAAGAGTTTGTTTTTTGTGTTGATTTTTGATTTGGCTATAATTGATTAGCATATTTTTTGGGTCTTTATTGAATGAAAAAATAAAATTTCCTAGAATTTGCGCTCTAATTTCGAGGCCTGGAATCTGCTAGTATATATAATTGAAAATTAAGAACTGAAAACAAATGTTAAAGTAAAAAAAAAAAAAAATAAATAATGATTTTTTAAACTGCATTGCATTGCTCGTCTATTCCAAAGACGAACAGCATTTATAAAATAGTGCCATCTGATACTACGCATCTATGATTAGGAATAATTAACTTTTTTCCCCTGTTTGATCTGGAAAATCACAAATGGTTATATAGATACTGTAGCATTCCAGATTATATTATTTTGTGTAAAGATATGAGTATTCTGATCTTCAGTAATATTCTGACTCTTAATGGTGTATAAAATTGCGTAGACCAAAGTGTCCTGAGTTTTACATTTGATTGTGCAACTAGTGTGTTGATGTGGTTTGACCAATTTAAATTGCTATTGAAAACTAAGCCAAGATTTTTCGATGTTGTGACTATTTCAATACTCGCATTATTTATGGATATTTCCATTTCGATAGGTGTAGCTATTTTTATACCCTATACCACTATGTGGTTTGGGTATAATGACTTTGTGCTGCTGTTTGTAACAACCAAAAATATTTGACTTACACCCATCTTTAATTATACCGATCGATTCAGAATCACTACCTGATTCGATTTAACGATGTCCGTCCGTCCGTCTGTGTGTCCATGTAAAGCTTGTAATCAAACTGCAGGTCGCAAATATGAATGTACTTTGATGAAATTTGGTATTTAACCTTCTATCGGCCATGGCATGAACGCTATTGAAATAGGTGAGAATCGGTCCATGTTCAGACCTAGCCCTCATACAAATGACCTCTATGAAATCAACATATATTGCCATAAGATCCAAATTATCATAAAAATCTTAGCCAAATTGGGTTTATATGTATATATTACATTCATTAATCAGTAGTCCGAAAATGATCCCTATCAGACAACCCTTAGTCATAGGCCCCATATAGAGCTGCTTCCCGATCGTCACTTAAATCTATCAAAAACAAAAATATTGCACTGATTCTTCTCAAATTTTGTTTGTATATATCTTACAAAAGACGCTACCAAACATGGTAAGGATCGGTCCATTTTTGGGCCTAGTCCCCATATAGATATAGCATCCGATATGAACTTTTTCATATCTGCAGCCAAAAAATTAATAAAAATCCCACTCAAATTTGGGTTATTTTATATATCCACTTAGTTGGGCCTGAGAGATAGGGTCTCTAAACGCATGGTATAGGGAATCGTATAGTCGGTCTAGACCAACTATAATTATACCCTATACCACTATGTGGTCTGGGTATAATGACTTTGTGCTGCTGTTTGTAACAACCATAAATATTCGTCCTAGACCCGTCTTTAATTATACCGATCGACTCAGAATCACTTTTTGAGTCGAAATAACAATGTCCGTCCGTCCGTCCGTCCATCTGTGTGTCCATGTAAGCCTTGTTATCAAACTACATGTCGCAAATATGAACATATTTTGATGAAATTTGGTATATAAGCTTTCATCGGCCATGGGATGAACACTATTGAAATTGGTGAGAATCGGTCCATGTTCAGACCTAGCCCCCATAAAAATGACCCCTATGAAATCGACATAAAATGCCATCAGATCCAAATTGTCATATACATCTTACTCAAATTGAGTTTGTATACGTTCACTACATCCATTAATGAGTACTCTAAAAATGATGCCTGGGACAACTCTTAGTCATAGGCCCCATATAGAGCTGCTTCCCGATCTTCACTTAAATCTATCAAAAACAAAAATATTGCATTGCTTCTTCTCTAATTTTGTTTGTATATATTTTTGCAAAATACAAGAGACTTTACCAAAAATAGTCAGGATCGTTCCATTTTTGGACTTAGTCCCCATATAGATATAGCATCCGATATGAACTTTTTCATATCTGCAGCCAAAAAATTAATAAAAATCCCACTCAAATTGTTTTTATGCTTATTTTCTATGTCCAGTTAGCTTGTGATGGAAAAACAGTAAAAAAAAGTACCTCAATGATATGGGAATACAGAAAGGATCCAGGAAGATTTAGCCGACTGTTTCCGAAGAGCAAGAAGTTACCCAACGAAAACGATTAAGAAGTTTAGTCAAAAATTTATTTTACGCCAAAAACAACATGGATGATGAGTCATATTTTAAACTAGATGGCAATGAACGAACGGAAGAAATATAGTGATAATAAAATAAAACATTTGGGGCATACAAAGTTCCCAAAAAAAAAAGTGTTACTATGTCGTGGGATGTCGGAACCACTGTTTTTTGAATTTGGTTTGGCCGTCAATTCTGAACGATATATTGAGCACTGTTTGCCAAAAGTGAAAAGCTGCATCAAGGCCTAAATGTGATCTTCTGGCCAAGCTTAGCCTTTAGTCATTACACTCGAAAAACTGTAGAAATTATGGAGACATTTAAGATACCATATGCTCATAAAGAGAAAAATCCACAAAATGTGCCTAAATTACGTCCAGTTGAAGATTTTTTGGCTAATTTAAAGCAAAGAGTTTATGCTGGTGGCCTTAGACCAAAAAATACAAAAAATCTGATCGATGCAAACATCAATATTTTCAACAGCTACGGAAAAAGTTCCCCAAAACTGCCATAAAGCGAATCGGACGGAACCAAATTTTTTTTTATATAACTAATATTTTGCGTTGAAATAAAATTTACGTTATTTTTAGAAATTCTACAACATATTATATTTTGTTGCAATTTCATTTCGCATACGTAAACTGTAAACCTAATTTTTGTGCTTTTTTTTAATACACCCTATACCACTATGTGGTGTGGTTATAACGACTTTGTGCTTCTGTTTGTAACTACCAAAAATATTTGACCTAGACCCGTCTTTAATTATACCGATCGAATCAGAATCACTTTCTGAGTTGATTCAACAATGTCCGTGCGTCCGTCCGTCTGTGTGTCCATGTAATCAAACTGCAGGTCGCAAATATGAATATATGTTGATGAAATTTGGTATATAAGCGTTCAACTGCCATGGGATGAACGCTATTGAAATTGGTGAGAATCGGTCCATGTTCAGACCTAGCCCCCATACAAATGACCCCTATGAAATAAACATATATTGCCATAAGATCCAAATTATCATACAAATCTTAGTCAAATTGGGTTTGTATGTGTTTATTACATCCATTAATTAGTAGTCCAAAAATGATCCCTATTGGACAACTCTTAGTCATAGGCCCCATATAGAGTTGCTTCCCTATCTTCACTTAAATCTATAAAAAAAAAAAAAATATTGCACTGATTCTTCTCAAATTTTGTTTGTATGTATTTTTGCAAAATACAAGAGACTTTACCAAACATGGTCAGGATCGGTCCATTTTTGGGCCTAGTCATATCTGCAGCCAAAAAAATTATTAAAAATCCCACTCAAATTTGGTTTATGCTTATTTTCTATGTCCAGTTAGTTTGGCCTAAGAGGTAGGGTCTCTAAACGCATGGTATAGGGTATCATATAGTCGGTCTAGACCGACTATAATTTTCTTACTTGTTGTTATTAACTTGTTGCTTGCGGATATGAAAAATAATCATATGTTATGCTATTGTTATATGGGCACTAGGTCGACAAATGGATCGACAATGACCGTATTTAGCAAGGTCACCTACTTTTTCTCAAAAACATATATAAAAGAATTTTGAAAAGAATCTAGGCAATATTTTTGTTTATTGATAGATTTAACTGAGGATCAGATCGTATATTTAACTGAATATCGGGAATGATTTACAGGGACACACAGAGGGACAGACAAACAGAAAAACGGGTTGATGAATGTCGCTAAATGATTCTGCATTAAATACTTTTGGTATTTATAAACATCAGCACAAACTCATTACACCCTCACAACATAGTGGTATAGGGATCCAAATTTTACAATTTCATAATAGCGAGAACTGAATTTGTCAGTTTCTAAAACCAAATTAATGTGGCAGTCAAATTAATTTAGTTGGATCTCAATTCGGTTGATTCAAAAAATACTCTACGTTTGTATTACTGCAAAAATCATGAAGGTCAAAAACTTAAATAAAAAAATTTGTTTATATCTCAGTTCAAAATAAATGTGCCCTAAAGGCCCAATGAAATTTTTGATTAATGTTTTATAGATTAATAAGTCTATTTTTGAGTCTGGCTTTTTACACTACCGATGTTGCGTGACGAGAATCGTAAGAAAAGTATTAATATTTAGAGTGTAATGTTATACAGCTTTTCTTTAAAAAAAAATCGTATTACAGTGAATAAACCGATTAATATTAAGACGGTTTCAGGGAAAGATGGTGCGATCGCACTGGCATAGATTTAAAAAAGTAAACTTGCAAAATATTACGAGCTCAATATATTCAAAATGGTAATTATTACAATTACGAGTATTAAAATAATACTCTATGAAAACTCTAACACATGCACAACGATCTTATTGCCCCGCTGGAAAGATAAAAACTAAACACAATTTTCAAAAATGATTGATTGTTTGACTTAAAACATTCTAAATCACCCCAAAAAGAAAATAGCATCATCTTTTTATTTCATAATAATCTGAAACGCAACAACACAGATGTCTACAGAAAATACGAAAAAAAGAACATCGCAAAAAGTAACTTTTGTCACGCGTTTACATCTTCTCTTATAAAAGTTGCATTACGTTAAATAGACATTTTGTAATCAGTTCCGCTAAATAAAAAAAAAAACTTAACTTCTTTACTTGCCAACTTGGATTTCTTAAGTACATCTCTCTTTCTTTTCAAAAAAAAAAAGTATCCATATACTTTTACCATCATTTGGGGACATTTCTTGTTGAGATTTCATGTTGTCTGAATTGTTATAATGTTGTCGGTCGGCATTGTTTCATGAACAATTTGTAAGTTTTGTAACTTCGGTTGCTGTTCTGGTTCAGTTTGCGTGCACTGATGATGACAGCCTTGTCACGCATGTGATTGACAAGGATTTATTGATGTTTCATTGTAATATGAGAATGTTACTTAAGAGAAGTTTACATGTTCTTTTTTTATATCATTTTATTAAAATTGGAAAATTACACATAAAAAGGCGATGTTGTTGGTAAAATAAATACTGTTGTGGTCATGTTCCCAAAAAAAAAAAAGAAAAATTTGTTGAAAAGTCGAGTTTTAAATTTTTCATTAAATCTAGAAGTTTTTTGTATTAATGTGACAACGTTAACAATTTCGTAAAATAATTTTTAATTTAATTGACTGAAATTTCGTTTTAAATATATCATAAATACAAAATTATTTCAGTGTAATCAGATTGTGGTCATGTTCGCAAAAAAGACAAAAAAAAGATTTTTTTTTAATTATATTACCTGTTTTCAAATCGAATTTTCAAGTATTCATTAACAATTTCGTAAAAAAATTTTAAAATTAAATTCATTTAAAGTTCGTTTTTAAATTTATCATTTAATGACAAAATTCTTTGTTAACATCATGACAATTTTTTCTTCAGTGTAATCAAAGTGTTACTAAGAATGCCATTTCATTGTAATTTCTACCATTTCCAACAGTCATTTCGTTGTCTTATAAGAAAACAACAAATTTTAACAAACAACTAATTAACTTAGAACTTATTATTAAGTGCGTATACTCCTATCAACATAAAAGATACATATGAATTACTTACTTATATCTAATTGCAAAAGTAAAAGTACCCAAATATTATATTTTATGAGAGTGTAATGTTTATGGAAAATGCCATCAAGTGAAATTGGAATCTAAGGAATGTTTCATTTCAGCAACGAGTAATTAAATGAAAATAAAGGAAAAACTTCAAATGGACTCAAATAATCTAAATAAAAATATGAATAGCAAGAAGTAAGACGTAAAGAAATATACAATGAATAAAAAAAAAAAATATTATGAAGTGGATAATTTCAATATTAATGAAGAGCCAAAATGTTTGCTAATTTAATAATTAAGAACAACAAAAACCCAATTTGAACTACAGCAACAGAAAATATTGATGAGCAGTAAATTAGGGTGGAAAATTCTTTCTTTTCAAGTACGAAAGGTTTTAATTTTTCTTACTGCAAAAATATTTTATCAATGATTGTTTTCTATTTTCAAGCAATATATTAAAGGAAAGGCTGTAGGAGATACTATAACCTATTAGATATTAATATTAGACTAGCAGAACCCAGCACTCTAAGTTGGAGTGCAAATTTTAGGAATTTTTTTTTTATGTTTTCTTTCAAATTTTTTTAATCTATATACATAAAAAATTTGTGAATATTTAAATAAAATTTATTAAATTGTGAATTTTTAAATAAAATTCATTGAATTTCATTATATATATTTGTTGAACACGCAGACCATATATAAATGGGTTTGTTAACCCTTCGGTTAGCGAGAAGGTTCCTGGGGACCCTTTTAATGAAATTACTCCTATTTCGGCCTGGACAATGTACCCCAAAAGTTACCCTGTTTTCCAAGAGAATTTTGTCAAAAATCGTTTAAAAGAAAATTCAAGGTGATACGCCCAACAGTTTAGTTTTTATTGAGGTTTAAAGGTGAGTAGTACGAGAACGCATGACAAGGTCCGTAGGGACCTTGTACTGAAATTACAAGAAATCATTAAGACATCAACTTTATTTTGGCTTCTTTTTAGCTGATTTATTGTTTGAACACATTTACCATATTCCGCTCGCTCTTCACTGAAGACATGGCGTAGATAATAATAAACGAATCTAATCGCAAAGGTAGGGAAATAACAGATGCACATAATTTGGCAAATCCAACAAACAAAAAGGAATTTAAAACCATCACACTAAAGGAGTTTGATGCTTTCTTGGCTATACTCTTGTATTCTGGACTCAATAAATCAAATAATGAGCAGCATTGTCGTATAATCGCTTTATATCCATAAAAAATGCCTTAGATTCGACAATGGAAATACGCAACAAAAGCGACTATTCAACAGCAAAACTGCGGCAATTGATAATATTTGGCAAATGTTGCAGTCTAACTTAGCAGCAGCTTACACTCCGCATGATTCACTGACAGTTGATGAGCAGTTATTCCCATACAGAGGCCGTACCAGCTTCACACAATATATTCCGTCGACGCCAGCCAAGTATGGTATAAAGGTATGGTGGTTGTGTGACTCAAAATCATTCTATCATGTCAAAGGAATGATTTATTCTGGTAAATTGCCTGACCAGGAGCGTGAAATAAGTCAAGGGCAGAACGTTGCACTTGCTCTTGCGGATAAATATTTGGATTCTGGCCGCACAATTTATGCTGACAATTTCTTCAGTACATTGAAATTGGCGCGTATTTTGATGAGAAAGAAAACTGCATATGTTGGAACAGTACGCTCTAACAAAACATTTGTGCCACGGGAGTTACATAAAAATCGTATGCGGCCAATAAACAGCACATTGTTTGGGTTCAACGAAGGCGTTATAGCACTATGCTCATATGTGCCCAGGAAGAATAAATCAGTAATTTTGCTATCTACACCACATTACACTTGCGATGTGAACATGGAAACTGAAAAGAAGAAGCCCTTAGCCATCTTGATTACAATGCCAACAAATCCGGCGTTGATACTATGGACCAGATACTTGGTACGTATACATGCAAGCGCTGAACAACGCGCTGGCCGCTTGCCATGTTTTACAATATGCTCGACATCGCTGCATTAGCTGCATTCATAATATTCAGCGAGATGAAGCCAGTGAAGAGAAGTGACAGACGGCGCTCATTCCTCCTTATCCTTACTAAGCAATTGGCAGTACCCAACATTGAAGAACGTGCCCTGAATACTCGCATAATTGCATATCCAAGGATACGGAATGCAATGGAGGAATTTGATGTCAAGGTAAGAATTAAGAATTCTAAAAGTCAAAAGGAGAATGATATATATATTTTTTCATTTTAGATAGTACCAAGACCAACAGAAGCAGCTGCACCGTCGTTTGCGCTAAGGACAAACAGGCCATCATGTCGACTATGCCGTTCAGAGTACGGTCGTCAACGCAAAACAAGGGCCTATTGCTGTTCCTGCAGCAATGCAGTTTGTGCAGAGCATTCAAGATTAATGCATCGGTGCGTAACCTGCACGATAAATGAGGAACAACCATCGCAACAATAGTTTTTTTAAAAACTAATTGTAAAACTAAATTTTCATAATAAAATTCATAAAAATCAATTATGTTAGTATAAAAAAAAAATATTTTAATTTATTTTATCAACACTTTAATTAATAAACAATAATAAAATAACAAAACAAAAATTTTAAAATGTCTTTTTCATAGAAAATGTCATATCAACAAAAATAAGTCCCTACGGAACTTGTCATGCGTTTAAGGGTACCAGAAGTGTTGCTAGACGGAGAGTTAATAAATAATTTTATAAGAGCCTAAATGTATGCGAATTAATTTTAGCCAATTCACAATTCGACACAATTAATAAACAAATACACAACATTGCATAGATCTTTATTTGAAAAAATTGTACTAAATGGTACACATCTATAAAGATTGAGCACATCTGTAATGAAATACCTTTCAAATGGTATATTTTTTATCAAAATCCGTTGGTAACTAAACGTGTAGAAGAGGTCACAAGAAATCGCCTTGCATTTTAATATTATAGATTTAACTAATCGACATTAATTTACCTTTCAGAAAAGCATATTTACAGTGGCATAGAAAAGTCTGTGTACTCCCTTCCATAAGGTGAGTATGCTAAAGAAAAACAATTACGAAAATCATAGTCGCTCTAGACCAGCTATACGATACCCTATATCATGCGCTTAGAGACAACAAATTTCATATAGAAAATAAGCATAACCCAAATTTGACTGGTATTATTATAAATTTTTTTGCATTCGGATGTTAAAAAGTTCATATCGGATGCTCTTTTTATGTAAAGACCTAGACGAAAAATGGACCGACAATGATCATATTTCGTAAAGTCACTTACTTTTAGCAAAAACATTTAAAAAATAAATTTGATAAAAAAAGTCTAATATTTTTAATTTTTTTGGTAGATTTAAGGGATGGTCTGGAATCAGCATTATATGGGGACTACTGCTTATTTTTGGACTACAGATTAATGAACGCATTAAACACACACAAACACAATTTTACCAAGGTATATATGATAACTTGGATCTTAGAGCAATTCATATCGATCTCAAAGTAATCATGTGTGTGGAGAAATAGCCGAAGTATTTCTAAAAGTTTCGTATGGTCCGCTGGCAAGGAAACATATGAGAAGGATTTAAATTCACTTTGCATAAAATTATAGTATGAAAATGATTTGAGCTGAATATTGTTGATCATTTTCAAAAAATGGATATTTTTGGAAGGTTTTTTTTATGACTGCTCTGAAGTGCACCTCGAGAAATGATTAGTATGTTATCTCTAATTTATACAAATTTTAAATTTGAACACATGAGTTGCACATTTAAAATAAACATTAGAGAATTGTTGGCGCTAAAGCTCGTCCAATCTCTATTAATATAGAAAGTCCAAAAATCCTAAAAGCCCAATAAAATTAATTTTAAATGGCAGACCCCAGCCCTCGAAATTCGAGTGCAAATTTAAGGAAATATTAATTTTTCATTTAACAAGCTAATGACCCTAATGGTATGCTTATCAATTTTAGCCAATTCACAATTCACCACTTTTTTGAATTTTTCAGTTCAACACAGTTATTATTGTGAATGAAGAAAACAAAATAATTTTTTTTCTTGCAAGCACATTAGCAAATTTAATAAGCACACACACAACAATGTATAATTTTATGTATATGTTAGTAGTAGCTTTTAGTGAGCATAACTCAAAAAAAAAATTAAAAAATACAGAAATCTGTAAGCCTGGTGGACAGCTAAAAAGAATTACCTTCCAAATAAAATACGTTTGGTAAAAATCGGGAGAAAACTATGGAACAAATTATCAGTCACAAGAAATCGCCTTACTTATTAATATTACAGATTAGATAAGGCCAGTTATACATTCGAAAAAAAATGTTCAAACTATTGTAAAAAAGATAAGAAATAGTTTTTTTTTTGGCTTAAGACGGATTTAAATAAATATTAGAGGGCTTTTTGATATGGAAACAAAAACTTAAAATGTTTAAAAATTTATGTTTTGAACTGATAATTTATGATTATATATACTGAGATTAACCAAAACAAATAAACGTACTTTTATATTTGCCCATGGTTCCTCTAAAATCATTTTCGAAATTTCGATGAATAAATCGATTAATTTCGTGTATGGGTACCCCACATAATTTTATAATAATCATATATGGGGTACCCATATACGACATAAACCGATTTTTTCATCGGAATTTTGAAGGGTTCGAAGATGATTTTAGTGGTATGGTTCCGTGGGCAAATATACTTGTTATGGGGCATAGTACCAGAATCGCGATGAGTCCATGGAGATTTTTCGGCCCGTTACAATTTGACCCACTCTAATATATATATATATATATATATATCTTAGCAATTCATTAAATAAATAATAGCTCCCAGCTAACATTTCATTTAGAAAATCATATCCTTTGAAGCTCTGGCCTCACCTCAAATTATAAACATTTATTTAAGGAAAAACTGCGTAAGTACTTCTGCCATCAGTTAATAAAGAAAACTGAAAGAGAGTAAAGTTTTCTTAATATCCGCACATAAATGTTTTTATTACAAATTTAATTGCAGAAACAATTTTTATATTTATTAGAAAAGATGTTCGCTCTACTTTTTGGTTAAATTTGATGAGTACAATAATTATCATAATCATTTGCATGATGTTGCTGACGACAACATAGTTGTTAGAGAGATGAGATTTGTCGTTGTCTAGGCAATTTAAAATATAAATATATATATATTAAAAGAGAAGACAAGATTTTTACTCAGGAATTTATAATTTTCTTGAAGTAATTGACTTTAATTGACAGCAAATTAAAAAGCAAAAAAGCAAGAAGTAATATAACTACGTACACCAAACCACCAACGAACCCAAACAATCATCCCGCCTAGACTCAACTAGACACATCTGTACAATGTTATTTTAATCAATTTTTTCTTAACTACTGAATTTAGTTTTTCTACTTAGTTGAGTTCTTGTTACCTTACATATTTTGTTTTTTTTTTCATTTTGTTGTTGTTCTTCTTCATCTTCTTCTCAATTTCATTGTAAGTCTTGGCTTTACATATTGTTGGGCTTGTTGAGAAGTTGGAGTAGCAGCAACCAGCAGCGTTTTGTTGGCAGCAACTGGTTGCCCACCCTTTGGACACGATCAGCTTGCTACCATTTTATGCATACTAAGTAACTTAACAAAAAAGCCACAAACACATTTGGCTTAAAGGCATTTTTTCGTATATATTTCAGAATTTCTTAAACATTTTTTATATTCTTCTTTTTTTTTTGTGAATTTTCATACAAAACCGAGATTTAAGCCCAAAACAGTCGTCGATGGCAGACAGAATTTGTGTATTAAAATGAGTAGATTTGTTTGTCTGTATTGTAAGGCTTAAGTCTCAAAACACGCCATTTTTCGTCTGGTTTATTTATTTTCTTTTTAATGGATCAAATACAATCAGCCATCATCATCATCATCATCATCCTTGGTGTCTGTTGCTGCTGCCCCAGCATCATCAAACGAATATTATCATCTCTAGAAATACAACTACAACAGTCAGTTTTGTGGGTAAACGGTTTTTGATTTTTCTTGCTGTCTTTTCTTTAAATTTTTTTTTTATTTATTTTCAGGTTGTTTAGCATAAACTCCACCCGTTTCGAAGCCTCTTAAATTATAAATGCATTCATTCATCGCAAAACGAAATTTATCTGCATAAAAACATGGTCAAATATTCTACACTTATTGCATACAAATGCATTTAGGTGTTTTTTTTTAGATAACACAAACAGTAATACAAATGCTACAACAAAATCTTTACAATAAAAGTGCTTTGGATCGTAGAAATGATCTGTTTAATATTTATAAGAGCCTAGTATGTCGGAAAGTTCATATTTGACTCGATATAGCTATGTCTACTTCTATTTCTGATCTTAGTATTTTTGATGGGAGAAGATGGGTCAGTTTAAAAGGCGACGAAAGGCGAGGTAGTAAGAACCGTAAACTTTGGAGAATTTTCCTATAGAAAAAGATTTTTTAATCTATAGAGCATTATTTTAAGTTCGTGTTTCAAAATTATTCTGTGATAAAATTTTAATTGAATTTGTATTTCATTTAAAATTCCGTTGCATTCTAGAGGAATTAAAAATAAATATAATCTGTGTCCAAACAACTTTGGACACCAAAATAATAAAACAAAAAAAAAAAATGGGTTTTTTAATAATTTTATTATTTAATATTACCTTATAATATTAGTTAACTAAATCCTAGTAATTTATCTTTTGAATTGTTAAATTAAGCAAATCGCTAAAATACATACACCTTAAAATGTTAGTTATCAACATTTAAATGATGGTGTAAATATAACTTCGAAATTAAATTCAGCCGTTTCAATTTTATAAAAAACGAAGTGTAATAACATTGAACCTTAAATCTGCACTTCACTTACCATTTTGAATTATAACCAGACACTTGTCGCTGGCTCGTAACCATAAACTTTAATTGTGAACTCTATAAATAAAAGAATTTAAAATATTTAAACGACGGTTTTTTTTTGTGTAAAAAAAAGCGACCTACAAAGGTGAGAATCCCGAATCCCACAGATTCACATGTAAATGAAAGAAACTAATTCTCCCTTTTTTCTTTTATTTCCATAACCCCAATTATAATTACTCATAATCGAGTAATTATAAATAAATCTCTTTTAGATATATACCAAATATCATCGCCGTAGGTTAAAAAATGGCCGAGATATGACGATTTTAAATTTTGGATTATATGGGCGGGACCACGCCTCTTTGCCCACTAATAACTTTATATAGTTAAGGACTTATTATTTTGCAAAAATATCCTTCTGTAAAAATTTCATGACGATCCTTCCAGTTGTTTAGAAGATTTTACGATTTTTTATTTTTCTAAGAAGGGGCGTGGTCCTGCCCACTTTTCTTCTGGTATGTATTTCTATTCATGCTAATACCGTATGTACCAGAATGACCGCCGTATGTCAAAAATTCCCGAGATATGACGATTTCAAATTTTGGGTTATATTGGCGTGGCACCGTCCCTTTGTCCAATCAAGAATTTATATAGCTTATTATTCCTTCCAGAGCCACAGTAACACGCTGTAAAAATTTCAGGAAGATCGGTTCAGGGGTTTGGCCTCCTATAAAGCACAAACAAACACACATTCATTTATATATATATATAGATAGATTGAAAGCAGATTAATTATAATTTAAGGTAAAATGGGGCGAAAAAGGGGGATTTGGTAATAAAAAAAATGTATGGCTACCTTACCTGTAGATAAAAAGTGTATAAAACTTTAGGTAAATACATATTACAAAAAAAGTATTTTGTATAGCAAACATTGTTAGTGGTATAAGTAAGTATCTGAATTAAAAAAAGGGGGCGGTGAAGTGGGCGTGGTTCATAGTTATATGGCGACGTTAACAGTATTAAGAGCAATATACTACCAAATAAAAAAAAATCCGCTGAAAGGAACAAATTTGTACAGAGAACAAAAACTTTAAATCTTTAAAACAAAATTTGGCGTGAAAAGGGGCGTGAAAGGGGGCGTGGCGTAAGAAATGTTTATTTCTACCTCGCCTGGAGTATAATGTATATACAATTTGAAGTAAATCTGTTAAAAACTATATGGGAGCAATTACATAATTCTAAAAAAGTGGACGTAAAAGTGGGCGTGGTCGAAAAAAGTACCCTATTAATCATGCCAGAGTCCCAGTTAAATGCTGTGAAAATTTCAGGAAGATCGGTCCAGAGGTTTGGTCTCCTATAAGGTACAAACAAACAAACAAATAAATAAACAAACACACATTCCATTTTATATATATAGATACCACTATGTGGTTTGGGTATAATGACTTCTTTGTGCTGCTGTTTGTAACTACCAAAAATATCTGACCTAGACCCATCTTTAATTATACCCATCAAATCAGAATCACTATCTGATTCGATTTAACGATGTCCGTCCGTCCGTCTGAGTGTCCATGTAAAGCTTGTAATCAAACTGCAGGTCGCAAATATGAATATATTTTGGTGAAAAGCTTTTATCGGCCATAGGATGAACCTTGTTGAAACTGGTGAGAATCGGTCCATGTTCAGACCTAGCTCACATACAAATGACCTCTATGAAATCAACATAAATTGCCATAGGATCCAAATTATCATATAAATCTTAGTCAAATTGGGTTTGTATGTATTAATTACATTCATTAATTAGTAGTCCAAATTTGGTTTGTATATCTTTTTTCAAAATATAAGTGACTTCACCAAATATGGTCAAGATCGGTCCATTTTTCGACCTAGTCCCCATATAAATGTAGCACCCGATATGAACTTTTCCATATTTGCGGCAAAAAAATTAATATCAATGCCACTCAAATTTGAGTTATGTTCATTTTCTATATCAAATTAGTTGGACCGAAAGATAGGGCCTCTAAACCATGATATAGGGTATCATATGGTCGGTCTAGACCGACTATAATTTTCCTACTTGTTTTATATTCTTTATTAATAAACTAGCTCTTTAAATAACTGTTCCTTATTAATCATACGAATTGCTTTTCTGTGTTTTACAAACATCCTCTAAAATTATGTCTGTTTGTTGTCATGTCTGTCACGACTGCTTTTTGCCCGCAATTATTAATAACAATAATACTTTTTCACTTAATAACATAATTTTGTATATTTTTATGAACAATGAAAAACTTTTACTGTATAATATTGGATGAGAAAGATCTCTGAATGTCATGCCAGTCACTTTGCAGTGATCCTCTCGTGTATTTATCGAATATAAATCTGCTAAAGTATGGCAACATTCTCGTTTTTTTATTCCAAATAATTTGTGAAACCGCTTTTTAAATAAATAAATTTTTAACTTTAAAATGGCGGTGAAAAAAAATAAAAGAAGCGTGAACTTTACTAAATCTCTAAACAATTAAAAAAATTTTTTTGAAACAAATAAAATAAATTAGAAAAACCGAGGTGTGGCCAAAATTTGCAGAGAATTTTAACGCAGCCAGTAAAAGATATCCGCGAGATGCATCAAATTTTCAGTGAAGTATGATGAGCTAAAAAAGAATCTTCGAAAGAAAATTTGAAATTACAAACAAGAGATGTATAAAATAGACGGAGGACCAGCACCATCTATATATTTGTCATCAGATGAAGAGCTCGTATTATCCTTAATAGGTTTAGTCGGTCATGAAGGTGGCAATAACTGTTAGTAAAAATTCAAAAAAAATTAAAACTTTTCTTTTTATATGTGCATACTATTATTATTATTATTATTAATTTATTTATTGATATCCTGTACAACAAGACCAAGTCTTTTAATTATAGTACAGGATTATATGTGGATAAGGGATCAACAATCTCAAAAATTTTATATGTATAGTAGTAATAATAATAAAGTTTATATAAAAAGTAAGTATAATTATTTACGAACAGAAATAGCATAGATACAAAAAATATAAAAATAAAAAAATAAAAAAAATAAAAAATTACATATATGTATCACATAATCTATGGAAAATGGTTAAGTGAAAAAATTAAACAAAAAAGTTTTAAAATGCATTGCATTGCTATTAAGCTGTTGTTCATGTGGAATTGTATTCCAAAGACGAGCGGCATGGATAAAGAACTGCCATTCCGAAACTAAATGTCGATGTCTTGGTATGATGATTAGTTTGCCCCTATTCGATCTTGCAAACTGAATTTTGGCATACATATATTGCGGGTTTTTTGTATAAATAACTTTATGTATGAGTATTAGTACCCTTATCTTAAGTAAGTTTTCAAAAGATACTCCATATAAGCTTTTTGCGAAAACAGACACATGGTCGTATTTTCTTAACCCGTAAACATACCTAATGATGTTATTGTATAAAACATCAAGCTTATTTCTGCTTATAGAGTCGCAACTAGAAAAGAGTTCACAACCATAGGTAAGTCCCGGAATAAGATAGGTCTTTGCCAGAAGTATCCTGACTCTTAAAGGTGTAAATACCTGCGTTGCCCAAAGCGTTCTTAATTTCACATAAGTTTGACATACAAGTGAATTTATATGATCAGACCAGGTTAAATTTTTGTTGAAGACTAATCCAAGATTTTTCGCTGATTGTACAATTTCAATTTTCTGACCATTTATAAGGATTTCAGCTTCGATATGCGGGGTTATGGTTCCTTTGTGTATCACCAAACATTTTGATTTTTTAGGATTCAGACATAAGCCATTAGCAGTAGCCCAACGATATATGGTGTCCAGATCTTGGTTGAGTTTTCCCACGCTTGCGTTGATTGAATTAACTGAGCCACTTAGGTACAACTGTACATCATCCGCATACATATGTACGCTGGAATGGGATATTTGTTGCGGCAAGTCATTTGCATATATGGAGAACAAAAGTGGTCCCAATATTGATCCTTGTGGTACACCTCTCATAAGTGACACCGGATTCGATGATGTATTGTTAATGAACACTGATTGAGTACGGTTTGTAAGGTATGATGAAATTAAATGTGTTGATTTTGGCGCAAAATTGAAAAAACGGTTCAGCTTCATACATAGTGTGGAGTGGTTTACAGTATCGAAGGCTTTTGAATGATCAAGAAGCACCAAAAAGGTTACTTTTCCGCAGTCTAACTCACGTCTTATATTTTCTGATACATCAGCCAAGGCAGTCACACAGCTATGATTGGGACGGAAACCGGATTGCATATCACTAATAAGACAATTTCTGTGTACGTATGCGTTTATTTGTGAGTGCAGAAGCTTTTCTAGAACTTTTGAAAGGAAGCATAGTATCGCAATCGGACGATATTCTGTAGTAGACTTTGGAAGTGGAATAACTTTTGCGTGCTTCCATTTCATTGGAAAGCAGCTTGATGTAATGATGGTGTTGAAAAAATGAGTAAAAATGGTAAAAGAGATGGTAACAAAATTTTAACGAATTTTGGGTGTATGTTATCAAATCCAATAGCGTTGGACTTAACTGTCAAGAAGCTAGTAAGAACCTCAGATTGGCTGACGCAAGAAAACTCGAACATATTGTCTTCGGAAAAGGAGTTGCTACTGTTGACAAATGTATTGTTGTTGTAGAAGTGGTTATTTGTTGGTATTGTTGGTATATCCGTAAAAATCCTATTGAGTTCATTAGCATCAATAGGGCAATTATTATTCTTTTCAACATTACCAATTCCTATTTCTCGAATAGTCTTCCAAGTTTGTTTAGAATCAATAGCGGAAATAAATCGTCTTGAGAAAAAAACAGATTTTGCATTTCTTATTTGAGTATTAACGTCTTTTCTAGCAGAACGAAACTCAGCCTTAAGTTGTAATGTTCTAAAACGTTTCCACCTGGAATAAGCTAAATCCCTACGTTCAATTGATTGTCGAATACTGGAGGTGAACCAAGGTTTATTTCTCGCCGTAATTATTTTTGTTTTCAAAGGGACAGTTTCATCATATAATTGTAGTACATTGTCTTCTAGAAAAGACAATTGTTCGTCAACCGAGGTCATAAAGTAAATGCTACTCCAATTGATTTGTGAGAGATTTGCATACAATACGTTGTAATTCAAGTTATTAAAATCTCGAAAAGAGTAATACTGATCCTCACGTTGAAGAAGAAATTCATATGTTGTAAAGATTAAATCGTGTTTAGAGAAGCACGATGCAGAAATTTGGTCGTATAGATTGACTTTTGACATGTCTCCTACGTATATATGATCGAGTAGTGTACTGCATGTGTTTGTGTAGTGTGTGGGAATAGTTGTATTTATTGGAGTAAGTCCTAGAGATGCCATGTTATCCTTAAGAGATGATTCCACAAGAATGTTAGAGTTAAAATCACCTAAAATTGCAACATCATTGTATGGCATGGTAAATGTCTTTAGCGTTGTAATGAAGTTAGATAAATCAATTCGTTTATTAGGCCTATAAGCACAGCCAACCAACATTTTTTTACCAAATGATGATATCTCGACAAATATGTACTCAACTTTATCATTTTCTTCTGCTTTACAGCGATATTTGCAAGTTATATTGTTTTTAATATACAATCATCTTTTTATACCCTCCACCCCAGTGTGCAGAGGGTGTATTTAAGTTTCCAATTCAGTTTGTAGTAATTAAAAAAAAATTTGGACCCCATAAAATATATATATATGGGAATGACATTATATACTATACTCATTTCTACTTTACGTTATTATTATTATTTTAATCAGACTATCCGATGTAAATATTTCATTAGATATTTTTTAATTTTCAATTTAATACTTTTAAAAAACATTCGTTTTGTTATTTTCAATCAAGTCAGTTCGGTTTTTGATTTTGTCTAAATATTTTCAATTTTGTAAATATTTTAATAATTTCGATTAATAAACTTAATTTTTATAAAACTAACCGTTTGGCTTTGCTATATCATTATCAAATCCTACATATAATTGTGATCCTTATAACAAGCGGAGCTGATATAGCGATGTCCGCCTGTCCGTCTGTGGAAATCACGATGACGGCTTCACTCGAGTAGCTAGAGTAGTCATTGGTATAAAAAATGATTTGTTAACAACCTGAGAAGCCAGCTACTTAAAATCGTCCAAATCGCGTGATCAGGCCCCGAGAATTTAATGAAGAAGTAAAAAAAGTCTTGAAAAAATATGATTTGTCTATGTTGTTCTTATCACGATTGCGCCCTCAATAGGATAACTGGGGCGCTCGTTTTTAAATTATTGACCAACATCATGATGAGGCTTTTGTTTGAAAAATCATGAAAATCGCTGTGACAGGTCCCAAGAAATCACAGAAGAATTAAAAAAAAATTAAAATGTTATTCCAAATGTTGTATTTTTGTCGTAGCTGGACTTATTGTTTTTCTGGTTGTTGTGGTAATAATACAATAAAAACTAACCCTTTGTACATTTTTTTTTTATCAACTCTGGTTGAAAAATTTAAAAGTTGCCATTGTTTTGTCATCACAAAAAAAATTTTATTTTATTGGCCAAATTCCAAGTTTTTTGTCATCGATTTTTAAAACTTTAACGCCATTTTGTAGCTAATATATCCAAATTAAGGTAGCCAAAAAATTAATAATTGTGGGCGTGGCATGCTATCAAACTCAACTGTTTTTTTTTTAATTTTAGAAAAAGGTGATTCGTTTTTCTTTTTTTTCCCCTAAAGTAAATGAGCAGGCACTACTTGCATATTATCATCGATAATGACCTGCAGCCCTTTTTACAAGGTTGGTAAGATAGTAGTCTTTAGAAGTTGTAAGTTGTCACAGCCCTACCGTTTAATATTAGGGGTGTTCTGATATATTTACTAAACTAGTACAAATTTAAATTTTACTGGAATAGAACTTCTAGGGAATTAAAGGGAACAAGAAACGTATACCTTACGAGGTGGCCTCTTGAACCCTATATACAATTTTGCACCCGCGACGACCCGCTTGTAGAAGACATTTTACATTCGAATGAAATTACTCAAAAAAAATTTCAAATTACGGTAATTTAAACAGTCCTATAAGTATACGTCTATCTATCTCTCTGCCTATCTGCCTGTCTTTTTTTTTTTTTTTGTCCGGATGGTGGAAATCTCGTACCGGACTCACGAGCTTTCCATGACGTATTATTTTGGATTACTGCCGATCAAAACCACATCCCTTTTCATCCTTCTTTAACTGCGGGACTACCTGTTAAGATATTACGTCGCACGGTAGACCCACCTAATCACCTCAGCTACTTCCCTCGTTATTTTTTGCCTTAACTCTTCTAGTCTCGACTGGTTATACACAACACAACAAAATTAGTCATCTTGTTCCAGTTTTCGTTGAATTTTAATATTGCTTTCCAACTATTCTCTTTTTCACTAAAACTCCTAGTTCTTGCTACAATTGTACATAAACATAATATTTTTCACGTCCTCTAACTCATCTAGACATCCTCCTACATCGTGTCCAAATATTTTTAGATAACATTTGTAAGAACGCGGCCGCTCAAAAATGACGTCATGACGTCTTTTTATCCATCTCTGTGTATTGGCTATCGTTGGAATGTCCAACGATCATTTACACTCTGTTTCCATCCAGTGGTTTCTCGTTTCTCCCTATGTCTTTTCAACTTTGACAAAGATGGATTATTCCTTTTCAAAATATAAATTCTCTGATCTTCGCTTGACAGCAAATCCATTGGCATAATTGCCGCTATTAGATATACGACTTCTTCTTCTATAGTTCGAAATGCACTCGAAGAGCGTTCAGCCAGAACATTGACGACATCAGTTTTTGAGAGCTAATACTTAGTGCAGCTGCCGAAACGCTTGCTGCATGGTAGCGTGTAGTTTGTCTAGACTGATTATAATTTTCTTACTTGTGTTTTTTTTTTTTTCATTTTTGAAATATAACTTTTGAATCATTCAACTTTTCTAATATTTTATGACCTAATTAAAGAGAATCCTTCCAAAAACTTCTTTAATCGATTATAATGCGGTTATAAATTAAGTTTTATATTTTATTCAATGTATTAAATACACTTAAACAACCGTTCTTTTCAACTAAAAGATGACATTTAAAATTGTAAAATTTTCCAAAATATATGTGTCACGTAAGCAGAACAATTTTACCCATTGTTCTATAATCCATTTCTCCACACACAGCCATACATACATAATAAATCTATTTTCTTATAACTAATTCAATCAAAATCTCTAGTGACTTCTTGCTTCAACATAAATGAACCCCTTTTAGTCAACAAACAAAACAAAACAAAATTCAAAAAAAAAAAAAAAAAAAAAAATCATCTTAAGAAATTAA
This sequence comes from Cordilura impudica, assembly GCA_963682025.1. Taxonomy (NCBI): domain Eukaryota; kingdom Metazoa; phylum Arthropoda; class Insecta; order Diptera; family Scathophagidae; genus Cordilura; species Cordilura impudica. Next base: position 29,620,670 of record OY821518.1, on the reverse strand, counting down.
TTACCAATGTAACGCTTCCTTTCGATTTGTCGTAAACAATTAATAAATACTCTGTTAGTTTGATTTTACTCATAAGTAACAGTCAACCAAACTCATACATACTCGTTCGGTACTCGTTCTTGTACTTGAGTAAACGCAGTCAAAGCGAAAACTTTTTGCTTATTTGGCAGTATTTTATTTTAACCTTCTCAACCCTTATTGGTATTTAAAGTTTAAATATTGAGTACTTGGGGGTATAATCCATAATATTTAAATACATTTTCAATGCTTAAGAAAACTTATGCCGGCTGCCTTTTTTGTTGAATGGTTTAATGTTTTTTCTTTTTCTTCTTGCCAACCGTAAAAAGTTCGCCAAAAAGTTCAAGAAACCTGTTAAGATTTTTAGTCAAATTGAAATTTAAATTATAGTATTAATGGAACAACTTAAACAGCACTAGGTAATGGTTAGGCGGATTTAAGGAATTAAGTTTATAACCACAAAATAACCCAAAGATAAATATTAGAAAATTTAATGTTTTAATTATTTAAGCATTTTTTTTTATATATGTAAATATTTATAAAAAAAATCCTACAATAATAATCAAAAATATTTTTTTTTAGCCTTAATACATTCACATTGCACAAGTGAATGACCCTATTTCATTAAGTAAAACAAAAACATAAAACTCGTCATTCATTCAAACCAAACACAAAACAAAACAAATAAACTCAAATGAATAAATGCATCTCTGCGTTTTGATAAGACACCATTTAAGTAAACAAACTCAAAACAAAAGGGTCTGCTCCGTTCAGCTGCTGTTTGTGTTAAAGTGTCAACGTCAGCACATGTCAATATGAAAAGAACTCAAAGGTATAAATAAAAAAATAAGTTAACAAATTGTTGGTGTTAATCGACTATAGGATGCTCTAATCCATAAGTCTAAGAGAGAGGATCGAAGGTCCAACAGCGATCAGATTCCGGTAATTATATGGGTGAGTTCATTATTAGACATGGAAAATGAAAATAAGCCAATCTTGAGAGATTTGTATGTATTTGTTGCAAGGATATGAAATATATAGATAATAACGGCTGTGTTACTGGTTTTCGATCGATATATAAAACTAATAAATTTGAAGTTTGGGGACAATCGGATAAAGAAAAGTCGCGCCGGAAATCGATTGAAAATTTCAAGTGTGTTTATATGGGGAAAATATGACTTTCTTCAGATTTAACGAAAATTTCGTCCTCTAGTTTCATTTTTCATACAAGTTGTTATATGAATCGAAATCACCATTAAATTGTCTTTTCAAAAACCTATAAAATTTTAAAATCGAATAAAAACTCTCCAAGAAATAGCAAATGCCCCAGACCACTTTTGTGCAAAAAAAACTAGAGAAATTGATTAAAGCCAAAATTTTTTTCTGGTCTCTATGCTTGTAAGTACTCAGATATGAAGTATTGTTTTATTACCACGTTGTTAACCTATTGCGCATGGAAACCGAAAATGGGAAATTTTTTTATAAAATTTTGAGAACTCTTTTTTTTTAAGAATTTTTTTGACAAGGATTTTTTTTTCCGGATTTAGAGAAAAATTGGATTTTTGTGAAATATTCAGTATATGTAATCTTTCCAAATTCTTTATATCACAAACTAATCAGTTCTCTACTTTTAAATACCATATTTTACCTTACTAGCCTAACATTATGGAAAAAAGTTACATATGACCCCAAGCTAATAAACGACAATTTATTTAAAAATTCAAAAATTTTGCAAATACTGTTGAATTTTTAAAAGCGTTCCTTAAAATATTACAACCAAATGTGTATATCATCCGTTTCTAAAATTTGGGATAAATCCGAGAACGTTAACCCATTATGTGCCAAGGTCAGCTTTGGTTTTCAAGATATTTTTAAATATCAGATCGATCGGATGACTGTGCGTGACCATGCGTGACACTGCGTGACTATGTCAAAGTTCGTCTTTTTGATGTGTAAACATCTATACGCGCAGGGGGGTAATAAATTCTTATTTCACAATACAATCACAAAAACAGCGTAACATGTAAGGCGTAAGACCAAATCGGTAAGACTTATGATTGTATTGGTGAAAAAAATATGATATGTAATAACCTGTTTGAAAATCAAAAATGAAAAGGAAAAAATGTAAAATAAAAATTGAAAAATGAAAAATAAAAAATGAAAAATGAAAAATAAAAAAAAAAATAAAATATGAAAAACAAAAAATGAAAAATGAAAAATGAAAAATATAAAATGAAAAATAAAAAATGAAAAATAAAAAACAAAAAAAAAAATAAAATATTAAAAACAAAAAATGAAAAATGAAAAATGAAAAATAAAAAATATAAAATGAAAAATAAAAAATGAAAAATAAAAAATAAATAAAAATAAAATATGAAAAACAAAAAATGAAAAATGAAAAATAAAAAATGAAAACTGAAAAATGCAAAAAAAAAATGTGAAAAATAAAAAATTAAAAATAAAAAATGAAAAACAAAAAAATTAAAAATAAAAAATTAAAAACGAAAAACGAAAAAAGAAACATAAAAAATGAAAAATGAATAATAAAAAAAAAATTAAAAATAAAAAAGAAATATGAAAAATGAAAAATGCAAAAATGCAAAAATAAAAATGCAAAATAAAAAATTAAAAATAAAAAATAAAAATAAAAAAATAAAAAGAAAAATTAAAAAGTAAAATAAAAAATGACAAATAAGAAATTAAAAATGAAAAATAAAAAATGAAGACTGAAAAATGAAAAATGCAAAATAAAAAACAAAAAATAAAAGAATTAAAAAAAAAAGAAAAATAAAAAATGGAAAATAAGAAATGGAAAGTGAAAAATAAATATGAAAAATGAGAAATAAAAAATTAAAAATAATAAATAAAAAATGAAAAATAGGAAATAGAAAATGAAAAATAAAAAATGAGAAGTAGAAAATTAAAAACAAAAAATTAGAATTGAAAAATGAAAAATAAAAAAAAAAATTAAAAATAAAAAATGAAAGATTAAAAAGGAAGAAATAAAAAACAAGTAAGAAAATTATAGTCGGTCTAGACCAACTATACGACACCCTATATCATGCGTTTAGAAACCCTATCTCTTAGGCCCAACTAACTGCACATTGAAAATAAGCAAAAACCAAATTTGAGTGGGATTTTGTTAATTTTTTTGGCTGCAGATATGAAAAAGTTCATATCGGATGCTAAATCTATAAAGGGACTAGGTCCAAAAATGGACCGATCCTGATCATGTTTGGTAAAGTCTCTTGTATTTTGCAAAAATATGTACAAACAAAATTTGTGAAGAATCAGTGCAATATTTTTGCTTTTTAATAGATTTAAGTGAAGATCGGGATGCAGCTCTATATGGGGTCAAAGGGATCATTTTTGGACTACTCATTAGTGGATGTAATGAACGCATACAAAAACAATTTGAGTAAGATCTATATGACAATTTGGATGTTATGGCAATTTATGTCGATTTCATATGGGTAATTTGTATGGGGGCTAGGTCTGAACATGGACCGATTCTTAGCAATTTCAACAGAGTTCATCCCATGGCCGATAAAAGCTTATGTACCAAATTTCGTCAAAATATATTCATGTTTGCGACCTGCAGTTTGATTACAAGCTTTACATGGACACACAGACGGACGGACGGACGGACATTGTTAAATCAACTCAGAAAGTGATTCTGATTCGATCGGTATAATTAAAGATGGGTCTAGGTCAAATATTTTTGGTTGTTACAAACAGCAGCACAAAGTCATTATACCCAAACCACATAGTGGTATAGGGTATAATGAAATATGAAAAATGAAAAAATAAAAATGAAAAATGAAAAATTAAAATTTAAAAACGAAAAATTAAAAATTAACCGGTTATTATTTCAACCGGTTAATATTAAATAATAATAAATATTCTTATTTTAGCAGAGCCCCTGCAGTTGATTGCTATAAGTGGTACCTACATGACGCTTTCTGTTTTAATTTAAAAAAAGTGCCATAAACAATCTCTAATTACTAGATGTTTACACATTTCCCATGTGATCGGACTCTCATGATTTTTTTCACAGCAAGTATATCGACCAAGTTTCAGATTGAATGGATGAGCGGAAATCTTCTTTAAATCTCTCCGTGACGGTGCGTGACCAGCATGACTGTGCTTGACTCCGTCAAAGTTAATCTTTTTTTCACAGCAAGTGTAGGGACCAAGTTTTAGATCGATCGGATGAGAGGAAATGACATTTAGATCACTCCGTGGCAGTGCGTGACTATGCGTGACTACCCCAAAATTAATCTGTAGACACAACAAGACTTTGGGCCAAGTTTCAGATCAATTGGATAAGGGGGACTGGGGTTGCCCCACGACAGACAGACAGAGAGTATGAGTTAAAAGAAAGAGTTTAAAAATATAAAATTTTCAGCTGTATTTTACATCGAAAATTCGAGAAGTGTATGAAAAATGTAGCAAAAACAAAAAAAAAACATGAATTAGTCAATATCCATTGAAGGTGAAGCTCTCGGTGAAGCCTGTAAAGTTGATGCTCCTGGTTTTTCGTTGGTGGTTCAGGTTCTTGATATGAATCTGCATCATTTTCGGTGTGTCCTCCAAATTTATCGCCCTCCTCGACTTCGGTGCCGGTATCTCCATATTGAGATACCTTGTGCGCAATTGATGTAAAAACTCATCATAGTGGTGATGTCTAAAATGTAATTTCAATGTTATAGATGCATTGATTTGATATGAAAGTAATTGAGGATTGTTTTCACCAATTTCTTTGCTAAATGACCACAACGTAACACAATTCATTGATGTTTGGGGACTAGTTATTTTCCGTATTGAAGTATTAAGGTTTTTGCTGGTTAATTGTTATGCACTCAAAACAATGTCTTGTCACATTAATGACAGAATGCGGCTACATGACATCTATAATATTAATAGGCTAGGCGATTTCTTGTTACTCGTGTTTGGTTCTACCATCTTATCCCGGTTTTGACCTAACGCATATTATTTGAAAGGTATTTCTTTTCACCAGATTTACAGATTTTAAATTTTTTTTTTCTATATTTTGAGTAAATTGCATTTAAAGTTGCTAATAACACATACATACTTAAAATTATACATATGCTATGTGTGTGTTAATTAGATTTGTTAACGAGTTTGTTTTCTCCATTTACAATATTTAAGCTGAAATATATAAAATAATGTTTGATAACGCTAACATTATTTAAAAAAAAAATTTTATAAATATAAATGCGTAAATAAATACGGCATCCTCGAATGTGATAATGCAAATAGGATACTAACCATGAAAATTGGGCGGCATAATCCAGAAATATTTTATTTTCAGTTTTATATAGATTTAGATTTTATTTTGTTTCTTATAGTGTTATCAGTCATTAAAAAATGTTTAAAAAAACCTTTAGGTGATGTAGAAAAACTGTATTGGATCCTCTTTTAAAAGATGTCAAAAAACTTAATTTGCGATAATTTTTTTATGACGTAAATTTTCGAAATTATAATATATTTGCACACATTGGTTATGTACTAATAAGGAGTGAGATCGAAAAACACTTAACATATATAAAATGTAATAAGGAAACAGGTAGTCCACCTCCGTTTAAAATCGTTAACATTTTTTCGATCTCGCTCCTTTAAAATAAAATCATAGAATCACTATCTGATTTGATTTAACGATGTCCGTCCGTACGTCTGTGTGTCCATGTAAATCTTGTAATCAAACTGTCGCAAATATGAATATATTTTGATGAACTTTGGTATTTAATCTTTTATCGGCCATGGGATAAACGCTGTTGAAATTGGTTGGAATCGGTCCATGTTCAGACCTAGCTCCCATACAAATGACCCCTTTGAAATCAACATACATATATTGCCATAAGATCCAAATTATCATACAAATCTTAGTAAAATTGGGTTTGTATGTATTTATTGTATCCATTAATCAGTAGTCCAAAAATGATCCCTATTGGACAACTCTTAGTCATAGGCCCCATATAGAGCTGTTTCCCGATCTTCACTTAAATCTATCAAAAAACAAAAATATTGCACTGATTCTTCTCAAATTTTGTTTGTATATACTTTTGCAAAATACGAGAGACTTTACCAAACATGGTCAGGATCGGTCCATTTTTGGGCCTAGTCCCCATATAGGTATAGCATCCAATATGAACTTTTTCATATCTGCAGCCGAAAAAATTAATAAAAATCCCACTCAAATTTGGTTTATGCTTATTTTCTATATCCAGTTAGTTGGGTCTAAGAGATAGGGTCCCTAAACGTATGGTATAGGGTATCGTATATCGGTCTAGACCAACTATAATTTTCTTACTTGTTTTTTTTTTTTGACAATCTCTATCTTCTCTTTTTGCAACCAAATTGTACGTAATATTCCAAGCCAAAAGTTTTGGGAACATACAATGTACCTCTTTAAACGTATATTTAAAAAAAAATTATTTATCTTTACAACATGAGAACTTTTTTATGATATATTTTCTCAAGTGATGTCTCACAAGGTCAGTCCTAGAACAACCCAACCTGACGGATAGATGACAGCAGTAGTTAAAAAGATTACTTTGGTGAAAACTGGCACCTTATAAAATATACTAGCAGATTCCACCACTCGAAATTCCAGTGCAAATTCTGAAAAATTGTATTTTTCATTTAATAAAGACCCTAAATGTATGCTTTACAATTCAACTCATTTTAAATTAAAAACACACTCAATATATCTATAGCATTAAGATGCTAGGCGATTTCTTGTGACCGATGTTTGTTCTGCCGTTTTATCCCGATTTTTACCAAACGTATATTATTTGAAAGGTATTTCTTTTTTGCCGTTTTGCAGATTTACAGAATTAAAATTTTTTTTCCATTATTTTGAATAATTGCATTTAAAGTTGCTACTAACACATGCATAAAATTATACATATGCTATGTGTGTTTTATTAAATTTGTTAATGTGTTTGTTAATGAGTTTGTTTTCTTCATTCACAATAATAATAAACCATAAAAGTGTTGGTTTCTGAATTAGCTAAGTTAAAAAAAAAACTGCCTAGAAATTGCACCCGAATTTCGAGCGCTGGAATCTGCTAGTTAACACTAACACATTAACAAATTTAATAAACACATATATAGCATTGTATAATTTTGTGTATGTGTTAGCAACTTTAAACGATCATAACTCCAAAAAAATATTCCAGACGAAATACCTTTCAAATGATAAACTGTGGAACTTACATCAGCCACAAGAAATCGCCTTGCCTATTAATATTATAGATGTTCTATGTTTCAAGGCGGTTTTTTGTTTAGTATTTTTTTTTTAACCATCAAAGGTAAACGAATTCAGTGAATTTGCACACAATGGAAAAATTGATCACCGTTATATAATTTAATACTTTCATTTAAAAGGTCTCTCCTTTACGACTATAATATATTGGGTGGCAAATAAGCATTTCAAAAAGTGATATACGTTGCCAATTGACCGAAAATTTGGTTAACTTGGCGTTTGTTCACAATAGAACAAAAACAGCGTCGTGAAGATGTATCATTAGAGTAGTTGGTGATGTTTCACCGCTATAAAGTCGAGTTATTGCGTCCATTCGTAACCACGAATGACTCATAGGTCAACCACTTTTCGTCTGAGACAAAGGAACAGTCAATATAGTCGACCGAAATGGAAGAATCGTTTCCAAAGATGGCAAAAACAGTTCCATACGCACTCACGGTTTCGCCGTCTGATTTTTGGGATGCACTTGGGATAGTTTTTATTGACTATCTTCAAAAAGGAAAAACAATCATTCTATGCTAACTTCTTGCAGCATTTAAGGGATAAAATTAACGCAAAACGGTCGCATTTGGCGAAAAAGGGACTGTTGTTTTATCAAGATAATAAACCAGTTCACAGATCCACTATTGCGATGGCCAAAATCCATGAATCATAGGTCGATTAGTTTCACCACGTACCTTATTCGCCAGACTTAGTTCCTGAAGAGTTGAAGATTGAGGATGATGGCTATTTTAAGGAGTTAGACAGTTCTTACAATAAACAAGATATAGAAACTTTTGAATGTCTCTGGAAAATTGTATCGAGATGAAAAAAGTTTATAAAGAAAATTGTCCCTAAATTTTTTATGTTTTCTTCGACAGGTTGGGTTTTTCTGGGATCGCCCTCGTAACAAGAACTGTTTTGCGCAACATGGCAAAGGAGCCAAAACTTAAATTATAAGATTTATTTTGTTCCCAAAACTGTTAGCCCCGAATATTTCCAGTACGTTCCCCCTATTTTTTTTTTAGGAGAACATTAAAACTGGGCATCGCTCTAAAATAGAAAAGTTACAATTCAAATACTTTTAAAAGGCAAACATATCAGGAGAATCCCATAATACCCAGACAAGTAATTTAGGGTAATGTAGGGTACAAAAACGAAAACAAAAATTCAAAGAGACAGTTATAAAAGAGAAAAAGTAAAAAAAGAAATATAAACAAAATTTAAATTCAACAAAAAAAAAAAGATTTGAAAATGAATTACAGCATGAAAACATAAATGAAAAAAAAAAAATCTACAGAAAAACAAAATGATGAGCTGTGAAAATTGCAACAACTTAGGTCACCTACCTTCACTTTTCAGGCAAGATGATGGCATAGAAAAAGCCTTAAGCTCTTCAAAAACATAAAAAAAGCAGCTGAAAAATTCCAACACCTGAGAGCTTAATAAACATTAGATTGTGTGGAAAATAAACAAAATTCGTATGTAGAATTTATATGCAGATATACAAAAAAAAAAAAAAAAACAGCAAAAAACTGAATACTCAACTGAATTGCATTTCATTTGGATGAAACGATTCCTTGCTTTGTCAGCAATATAAAGAGAAATAAAAATATAAGTAAACAAATATTTTCGAGAAAACAGAATCTGTTGTCAGGAGTTTTCTTGTTTCCACTCGAAGAAATGCAGCCAGCTTATGAATATTCAAATCTATTTATTCATATTTGCGTGTCAAGTGAACAAGTGTGAGTGTTTTGTTTTTTTTTTTTTTCATTTAATTTTTTCTGTCTTTAAATTTAGCTGAATATTCAAAAAATGTTATCTCTTGTTTTATAAGAACTTTTGTTTTGAGATAAAGTATTATTGTATGATAATAGACAGATAAATATTATTATTATATTATATTTTGATTTTAAAATATTTTGAATAAATTTTGATATAAATATATTTTGATTTAAAAATAAAATCAGATAAGTCGAACTTTTCTAAAGCAGGAAACCCCATATAACCCAATAAGTCAGGTTACATAAAATAAATTTTAACAACATTAAAAACCACTTTCAAATTACGATTTAAAATTTGAAATGTTTTCGCATTAATGACTTCAATTTATGAATAATCATATATATGACAAAAAAAAAAGAAATATTTAAGATTATCTTAAATATTGGTTTTCTATCAGCCACCATAATTTGTATTACCTTAGCCTATTTAAAGAACATAACATACAATAAAAATAAGTTAAAACACTAGTTTATTAATTTTAATTACAAAGCGGTTTCCTTGAAAGCTTTGATGTTTCTGGTTTTATTTTATTTTTGAGGCAGGTTTAGTCACTTGTTGTTGCAACATTTAATTGTCGGCATTAAACAACACCTTCGCTAAACAACAAAGTATTTTTTTCTCTCAATATATTGCAAACTGTAAAATACATTTTAACGCAAAACTTTGAAAAACCAAATTGCGAATGAAAGGACTTCTTTAGAAGTATGAAAAATAAAACAGTTTATTGAATGTTAAAAATGATTTAAATCCACTTAAGTAAAGAGAGATATAGAGAAAGAGTGTTAAAATGCCGCACACAATGCACAAAAACAAAACATATGAAGGTGAAATAAAATTGTCAGCGTTTAACCTGTTAATGGCTGCAGACAAGCTGAATGGCTTAGCGGGACTAGCATCAATGAAATTGTAAAATATTAAATTGTAAATAAATAAAAATAAAAAATAAAATAAAAAAATAAAATCTTTCGAAGGAGTTTTTATTTAAAAGCAACACTCAGGGTATGTCCCCTACATATGCAATGCATAGTGTTGATTTCAGGAAAATAGGTTATGGGAAGGAAGGTGGGAGTAGTGTTTGTGGATATTTGTTTTAAATATTATTAGATTATAACTGTCAGGATTATAACTGAGCACGGAGTTTATTCCACATACGGCTAGTTCGAGTGACAAACGAATTTTCTCTTTAATGCGTTATGCGGTCAACTGCACAATAGACTACAAGGGGATGTAGTCGACTAGGGAGGCGGGTAGAGCGAACTGAAAGTACGGCACTTGGAAGAATATTTCCGATGGTAGTATCTATAGAATGTGTTACACAACCCATATTCCGACGTTGTACCAACGAGACCATAGAGCTGGATACCCTATTGATATTAAGGAGCATCAACGCCCTCCTTTGTACACGGTCCAGTAGCTCCAAAATATACTTTGAAGCTTCTGCCCATATATGTGTGTTGTATGCCATTTTCGGTCGGATGTAAGTGGTATAGATTTTTAGGATATCAGGAGGAATAAAGTAATTTTTGCACCGTTTTTGAAAACAAACACACTTGAATGCCACTTTCGACACTTGAAATAAATGTTCGTTCCAACGAACCACAGTGGCGCCAGTAGAGCAAACGAGGTTGCAAAAATCAAAATTTTCATGTGCGCCGACGAAGTTTTGAATAAACCCATGTTATAGGAAACTCAACGATTTCAAATATGCTACTCTTAATAATATCACATTTTTAGTTTAGAAGATATAACCGTTCAAAGTTGACCGACTTTCGGTTTTCAAAAAAACACACAATTTTTAGTCAATTTGTTGCGATTTCAGGTGTAATATCACGAAAAATAGGTAACGAATCGCCTTATTTTTTATTTGTATTGATTGATGTATTTATTGAATGTATAATGATAAAAAAAATTAACTGTTTGCTTTGTGTTTCTCCTGGTAAATCACTATTTAAAAACTATCCGTTTTTTCACTATTTTTCAACTTTGACGGAAAATAAAAAAAATCTGTATTTTTCTATATTTGCCATATTTGCAAAACATGTTCTTTGAATATTTCTTTACATAATTCAAAAGGCCTTATCTGCCCGTACGTGCCCGTTTGGCTTCTAGAGGTAAAAAATATTAAAAAGACATGGTTGGAGAAATTGTATGGCGTGCATCCCTTACATGTTTTGACTGACAGTAGTTTGATCTAATAGTTTGAAAATTGCATTTTAAGTCGGTTGTCTACCTGTGAGCCTCTGCCAAAGGCTACTCCCAATATTCTGTTACAGACACAGGATGCACAAAAAACTACTCATTGAAATTCGCAGGTACGCACCTCACTTAAAAATTACTTTGGAGTACAAATGGTCAAGAACAATATTGACTTATGGTCCCTCCAGGTAGGCACAAATCTTATTTAGACAAGAGCATAATATCAAAATTGCATAATTCAGCCGAAATCCATATGTATGCAGGGAACAGGTAAACTTTTAGGAATGGTAGCATAGGCCTATATATTGCAAAATAAACATAATGCCTGGATTAGTCTACGACTGAAAGTTGGCGCAACAAGTACTGAAACCATGGCGTTAAACAATTTAAGTATTGAAAACATGGCGTTGAACAATTTAAAATTATTTGAACTGTTTAGAAGGTCAACCATACCAAAGTTTTTCACGGAAGCTGCTTATACGGAAATATTGAGAGAAGCGAAATTATAAAAAATAATTTCTCTCTGATATATGCAAATATTAAGGCAAAATGGGTGAAATCTAATCGAACCATTCAGATCTTCAACTCCAAATACGAGGGCTGGATATATTGGCAGTACATATATTGGCAGTAGATAAACCCACCACATCAACCAGAGGAGCAAAAGGAAGGCCAAAAAAAAGTATTGAGGGGTGTTCAATTTTCACAAGAAAGAGGAAACTTGCCGATGCCACCAATGACTTGACCACGAAGCATTTATCGGACGCGCTGTCTATTAAATATACAAAGGATAGTGAAAGAGTTAGGTCGCAGATTACAAAATCTGTTGCTGATGCAAGCCCACTGCGACTAAAAATGATTAAGGAAAGCATTCCCACGCCCACAAACGCACACATTAAAAAGTATGGTTCCGAAGAAGCCTTGGACTTGTTTATGGACTTACAACTTTCCAAAGAAAAATATGAGATACTTGTACTAAAAGTAGACTGTCCCAAGCACGGATACGGTAACTCAAACGATGGAAACACTTCTAGGAGATTTTTTTTAAAATGATAAGGCAGTAACTAGAATCACTGGAATTGACAATCAAATCGTGAAAAGATTGGGAACGATCTTGAATGTTTTAAACTGCAAAGAAAATGTCAATTCTACAAAATATGGAGAATATGCATCGAAAACTGCATCTCTTTTAGCAGAAATGTATCCACAGAAGAAGTTGACCCCGACCGTCCATAAAATATTGGCGCATGGCAAAGATATAATTGAGTACCAGTCTTTCTCAAGAAGCACAGGAGTCTCTTAACAAATTTTATAAAAAATATAGATTGCAAAATACATTCAAAGCATCAAGGGTAAGGCAAAATGAGGACCTCTTCAACATGTTGGCAACATCTTCCGATCCACTTATTTCTTCCCTGCGGCATGTGAAATCCCGAATAGAGTTAGATATACCTTCTCTTACGAATTGTGATGAATATTTTACAGAAAATTGAAAAAATAAATTTAAAAAAGAAGTAATTTTTTTTAATTTGTTGGGTAATAATTAAAAACATAAAACCCTAAAGAAAAGAAAAAATAAAAACAATCTAAAAATGTAAAACTAATTTTTTTTAGTTACCATAAAATTGATTTTTCTACAAATTTTAACTTTGATAATCCATAAGTAGGCCCCTACAAAGCGTAGCACCCTTCCCAAACGCTCAATTCATAGGCTGAACAGTTATCTATCATATGCTGTTTAAAATGTTCAATTATGTTATTCGGTTAAAAAAACGTAATTTTTTCAACGAAAAAACTCAAATGGCGCCACTGTGCGAACATTGAACGCTCATACCCAAACAACAGTATCCGATTCATCAATACCTCAACACCCATATATACAGATGCCATTGTTGAATCCATAAGGCCAACAAAAAACATTGAGTCTTCTGCGCATTAAAATCAATCCTATTCGCTTTACCACACTTGGAGATTGTTGACAGGTCTTGATTGAGTGTGTAGTTCATTATCCGATCTTTTTCTTCCAACCTTCAGAAGGCTTCCCCTACAACTTAAGGAAAATTAATGACAAATGTTGCTATTGTCTGCGAAAGAGTATATAGAGTTAAAAGTTTGACCAAGAAGGTCGTTCAGAAAGATAAGGAAAAGAGAAGGAGAAAGAACGGACCCTTGGGGTATCCCTGAATTAATCTGAAACTCATTAGATGAGACCCCATCAATAACAACACGTATTGTTCGGTCTCTGAGAAAACTCGATATAAATCGAGAGAAGTCATTACCGACACCAAATGCAATAAACTTTGATAGCAATGCATCGTGACACAAACGATCGAATGCCTTGGAAGTATCTAGAGCAACCACTTTACTTTACGCCAAAATTGCGAATGGATCAACTCCAGCGCTCAGAAAGTAGAGCTGGCAGGTCTCTCGCGGAACGATTTCTGCGGAAACCATACAGTCGATCATTAAGAAGTGAGTTTGCTCTAGATAGTTCACAAGATGGAAATTGATCATGCTCTCCATCACCTTTGAGAGTGCAGAGCAGATTGCAATTGGACGGTAATTTCAGAGTAATTAGCTGCACCGTTTTTAGGATTTGGTTGGACATTAGCAACCTTTCGGCAAGAGGGAAAGACTCCCGCACGGATCGATAGGCAGAAAAGGTTGGCCAATGGACTGGCTAGCGTCGAAGAGCACTGTTTCAGCACCAGTGCTGGTATACCATCCGGTCCCGGAAACTTATTTATGTTGGGATCCAAATTAACCTTTTTAACTGCACGTGCTTGAAAAAATATTTAAGGCATAGTACAGGATACCCTTTCAAATTCGGGCAGTGGTTGATTGCTATCCTGCCAAAACGAATTTTTTGCAAAAAGTTCAGCTAAACGGTTGGCCTTATCAACCGGTTCAGTGAATATTTGGTCATTCATTATAAGAGTTGGGATAGCAGAGCTAGCATTATTCTTTACTTTTTTAACAAATGACCAAAAGTTCTTACTGCCCCGAGGAGCAGAAAAAACTTTAGCACGAAGACACTCTTCGTTAAGAAACTTTTCGCGTCTTATTACATTGGCTCATTCAGTTATCGCCTGTTTGCGTAGTAGGTGAGTAAATGAACTTTTTTACGCCCTCACCTGAATGCTTCCTCTATGGATCTGACTGAAAATGCAGTCAGTTCCTGAAATACGGCACCGCGAAAAGTAAAAACTTTTTAATCTATAATATTAATAGGCTAGGCGACTTCTTGTGACTGATGTTTTGTTCTACCGTTTTATCCCGATTTTGACCAAGCGTATATTATTTGAAAGCTATTTCTTTTTAGCCAATTTTAAATTTTTTCCTTTATTTTGAGTAAATTGCATTTAAAGTTGCTACTAACACATACATAAAATTATACAATGCTGTGTGTGTATTTATTAAATTTGTTAATGTGTTTGTAATAAAAATGAGTTTGTTCTTTGTGTTGATTTGTGAATTGGCTATAATTGATTAGCATACTTTTAGGGTCTTTATTTAATGAAAAAATAAAATTTCCTAGAATTTGCACTCAAATTTCGAGTGCTGGAATCTGCTAGTAAATATTGGTGTTTAATTAATTCATATGAAATGTAAAAGGGCAAGGACGCATTTTTGTTAATTTTAATTATTGTTACTCAATTATATTAAAAAACAAAAAAAAAAAAAAATTCAAAAAAATTGGCCTAAAGCTCAATAAATTTATATATTATTGAATTTGGACATCCTTGATAATGATATATGCCTTATTTTTACTTGCAATGATCAGAATTTTGTGTTAGAATATTTAAAAAATAAATATTTTTTAAATTGTAGCTGACTGTCTTCTCTATTCTTCTGGTAAATATAGCCAGCAAGATTTTATTGGTGTTTAAGCTATAAATAAAACAGTGTTACGATTTAGAAATGTCAAATAATGAAAAATGAAGTTGCAAGAGAGCTTCACTAGCATTTATTTAATATTTATGTTGCAATTTTAAAATATCAGATACAAATTCTGAATTAATTTTTACTCTCTGTATTTTAACTCGTAGAGTCTGCCGAAAAAATTTTGAGCGATCAAAATGATCTGACAAAAAAATGGGCAGGATCAATTCAGTGGGCATGACAACCTCACATACAAAGTAAATATTTAATGTCTGGGACTTCGTTTGAGTTCATGAGTTATTAATGTGAATAGTCGACCAAAAATGGGCGGGATTGGAGCAATGGGAGTGGCACCGAAAAACTTAGGGTCGCTTTTTAACCATTTTCCCGTGATCCAATTGAGCTGAAAATGTACAGGCAGACTCGTGGCGACGATAAAAATGATCTAACAAGTTATTGTTAAAAAAAAATTATTATAAAGGGTCCGCCATCTAACGTTTTTTTTTCAACTAGTGCTTATTTCGAGAATGATAACACCTAGCTCATGTCTAATTTGACAGATAATTAGTTTTATCCTTTCGCTGAACGAATATGGTTGTGTATACGCTTGCACAACGCTGGGAAATATTGCGACATTACTTTGAAAATTATGGTAATGTTGCAGAATGTGTGCGAAAATTGCGTACGGATTTTGGAAGAAGAGAAGCACCGTCAGCTCCGTATGTTCGTTATCTTGTGAAAAAAGTGAAAGAAACTGGCATCCTCATCAATAAACCAAAGCGTGAAAAGCCAAAACACAGTGCGTACACCCGAGAATATTGCTGCTGTGGCAGAAAGTGTGCGTGAAGCGCCATCAACATCAATTCACCGTCGTTCTCAAGAATTGAACATTTCGGAGGCATCATTGAGACGAATTCTGCATAAACACCTTGGTATGATGCCATAGAAAGTCCAATTGGTTTAGGAGTTGAAGCCAACTGACCATCCAATGCGTTTTCGCTTCGCTAAGTGGGCCTGCGATCGACTTACAGAAGATGCCGATTTTGCCAAAAAAAATCATCTTTTCAGATGAAGCTCATTATGATCTTGGCGGGTATGTAAACAAGCAAAATTGTCCCATTTGGGGCACAGAAAACCCGCACGCATACATTGAAAAGCCGATACACCCAAAACGAGTCACTGTTTGGTGCGGATTTTGGTCCAGAGGTATAATTGGACTATTTTCTTCGAAAATAAGCAAGGAGTGGCCGTTACAGTCAATGGCGATCGTTATCGGGCCATGTTGAACGAATTTTTGTTCACAAAAATTGAAGAGGAGGATACTTGCAACATTTGGTTTCAACAGGACGGCGCTACGTGCCACACAGCCGAAGGTACACTCGATGTTTTGCGCCCTGTTTTTGAAGATCGCATTATCAGCCGCAGAGCTGATGTCGTTTGGCTACCTCGGAGCTGCGATTTGACACCGTTGGACTATTATTTGTGGGGTGCCCTCAAAGATAAGTGTTACGCCAACAAGCCAGAGACAATTGACGCTTTAAAGGACAATATTCGTGAAGCCATTGGTGAAATACAGCTGCACACAATCGATAATGTGCTTAAAAATTGGACCGATCGTGTAGGCTACTGCATGGCCAGCCGAAGCAGCCTTTTGAATGAATTTTTTTTTCATTATTAATCGGAAGGTTTGTACTTTCAAATAAAAAAAGAAATTTGAGATAATATTCAGTAGTCTTTTTTTTATAGCATTTTCAAAAAAAAAAGTTATTTGGCGGACCCTTTAGTATAATTTCGGATTTTTTGAAATTTTAAATAACTTTAGATTTTTGACATAGATATTTTTCTTGACTTCATTTTCATTCAATCAATTATTTGATTACATGATGGTAAACTTAATTTAGAAAGAAAGGGAGTATAACAAAAACTTGGTTTTTATGGCTTTTTTTACTAATCTTTTACTTGCTTTTGATTTTTATTTATAACTCAGAAGCCAATAACAATTCACCCATTTCATTTTGTAAATATAAATAAATGATTATTCTGAAATATGCTTTCCCAAAAAAAAAAAAAAAATAAATAATAATAACATATATGATTACAACCTTTGACATTTGCCAAAAAAAAAAAAAAAAACAATTTGTCATTGTAAAAGCTAAGCTGAAGGTAAGACTGCGGTCCCAGAATAACCCGACCTGAGAAAGAAACCACAACAAAGTTGGGATTTTTTTCTTTAATTAATCTCCTTTTATCGCCATACACTTTTACCACCGATAGTCACTAGCTTCGATATCATGTTTATAGCAAGAACGGTCTAGCTCCCTATAATAGCTATCAACCACAGACTTCCACTCCTCATTGTTGCCAAATATTTTACCACCGAGCCATCCATTCACGAATAAGGTACGTGATGAAGCAATTCGAACTCTGATTCATGGATTTTGGTCATTACATAGTGGATGTGTAAACTGGTTCATCGTCTCGATGGAGCAGCGCTTACTTTTTCGCCAATTTTGTCCTTTTAAACAAATCGGAACTTCCATTTGAAAGCAAAAAACGGGTCTGCCGTACTTCCTCAGAATTAATTAAAAATTGGTACCAATGTTGTACCTTACTCAACTAAGAACTATAAAAAAAAATTGGAACCTGAATTTCTAGTTCTC
The DNA here is from genome assembly GCA_963682025.1 of Cordilura impudica. Lineage (NCBI taxonomy): Eukaryota > Metazoa > Arthropoda > Insecta > Diptera > Scathophagidae > Cordilura > Cordilura impudica. Next base: position 29,602,859 of record OY821518.1, on the reverse strand, counting down.
GAAATATGGCAGCGCCAATATTAAAAAATCAAAACTTAAAGGGGGGCTCATCACTTCAACGCTGCAATAAGATACCATAATTCTGACCTTTGATTTTTTTTTTCTTTTTGAAGATGATTAATTAAAATTATATCACGCGCATCCCAAAAAAAAAGCAGACGCCATAACCTTGGAGCTGACTTCGCCTCCTTTGGAGTGTGACCTGTTGGAACCATGGTTACAAATGGACGCAACAACTCGGCTTTATTGCGATGAAACATCGCCAAACACTCTATTCAAACACGAAGTTGTTTTGTTCTATTATGAGGAAATTTTCTGTTAATATGCGATATCATGCATCTTTAGCCCACGATCATCGAATTTCATTTTCCTAACCATTTTTAGTGTGACCAACTCTATTTGTCGACCACTACGGTACTCAGCTTGGTAGCTAATATGGCCTTGATTAATCTCTGCCAACCAATATTATATAGTCGTAAACGAAGTAGCAGACCCCTCCTAGCTCAGCTTTAAGATTGGTTGGACTTAGACCTGTGAAATGAAGGTATTGAATTACATAACGGTAGCTCAATACTGAGATCGTTTACTTTTGATGGCTTAAAAAAAGTATAGTAAACAACATGGCGCCCTGAAGCCTAAAACATGTTTTGTAAGGTTGCCACTCTTCACTAAAGAAATTTTTTCAAACTACTACCAACATCTAGACGTTAGGTCGGGTTATTCGGGAACTGCCATCGTAAAGGTAATCATTGGAACGTTGACCCGCCCCTTTAAATTTTTAATGATTTTTTTATTTCTAACGCTGCCATATTTCGAGAACTACAAAAGTCTGGGTCCAATTTTTAAAATATTTCTTAGGTGCATTAATTTTAATTTAATTTTGAGGAAATATGACAGATCCGTTTTTGCTTTTAAATGGAAGCTCTGATTTGTTTGAACAAGTAAACATTTGTTTGAAGAATTTATACTTTTCTAAAAACCTCTCAACGTTAACTGAGGTAATGAAAACGAATTAATATGAAGTTTTCGTCTTCATACGAATTGTAGTAGTCGTTTGAATAATACACACGAAATTAATATTTTTATGAAAAAACAAGTAAAAATATTAAGTTCAGCAGTGCCGGATCATTGATGCCTTCCGGCCGTGTTCTAAACACAATATGTGACCCTGCATAAGAAAACCCACCTAGTGTGTCAAATTTCATGAATTCATGAAATTCATGAAAGAACCCTAATTTTTATACCCTATACCACTATGTGGTTTGGGTATAATGACTTTGTGCTGCTGTTTGTAACAACCAAAAATATTTGATATACACCCGTCTTTAATTATACCGATCGAATCACAATCACTATCTGATTCGATTTATCGATGTCCGTCCGTTTGTGTGTCCATGTAAAGCTTTTAATCAAACTGCAGGTCGTAAATATAAATATATTTTGATGAAATTTGGCATTTGATCTTTTATCGGCCATGGAATGAACGCTATTGAAATTGGTGAGAATCGGTCCATGTTCAGACCTAGCCCCCATACAAATGACCCCTATGAAATCAACATATATTGCTATAAGATCCAAATTATCGTACAAATTTTAGTCAAATTGGGTTTGTATGTATATATTATAACCATTAATCAGTAGTCCAAAAATGATCCCTATTGGATAACTCTTAGTCATAGGCCCCATATAGAGCTGCTTCCCGATCTTCACTTAAATCTATCAAAAAACAAAAATATTGCACTGATTCTTCTCAAATTGTGTTCGTATATATTTTTGCAAAATACAAGAGACTTTGCCAAACAGGGTCAGGATCGGTCCATTTTTGGGCCTAGTCCCCATATAGATATAGCATCCGATATGAACTTTTTCATATCTGCTGCCGAAAAAATTAATAAAAATCCCACTCAAATTTGGTTTATGCTTATTTTCTATATCCAGTTAGTTGGGCCTAAGAGATAGGGTCTCTAAACGCATGGTATAGGGTATCATATAGTCGGTCTCGACCGACTATTATTTTCTTACTTGTTTTTATTTTCAAAGCACTATTTTTATATAACCAAATTATCTAAGTATTTAAATACTGACCAGTAGCGCGTCCCGATTTCGTTATTTTTTCCAATTTGAAAATGCTTGCCAAAAAAAAAAAATGGGGATTTAAGAGCCTTTTACAGGAAAAATAGCACAAAAAATTTTTGGACAAAAAACCAGATGGCTACCGGATCCTAAAGTTGCAATCTTTAGTGCATTTTGAAAAAAATATATATATTTTTGATTTTCAAAAAATTAACTGCAAAAGTTGCACAATACAAAGTACATTCCGGGAAAAATATTAATAAAATTTCCGTAGAGCAATTTTAATGCAGCATTGCATCTTAAATGTGGAAAATGAGTATATATTCTTTTTCTTTCTTTCTTTCAAGCTAAATTTGTCTCAGAAGCTGTGCGCTGGACCAGAAAAGCTCTATCACATTTTTTGAAATAGTTTTAGCTAATATCCTCTAGTTTGCGCAGATTTTGAGACTGATTTAGCTTGAAAGAAAGAAAGAAAGAAAAAAAAATATATATTCACTTTCCATCTTTAAGATGCTACCTGCACCAAAATTGCTCTACGCAAATTTTATTAGTATTATTTCCGGAATGTAGTCTGTATTACGGTACTTTTGGCGTCAATTTTTTGAAAATCAAAAATATTTTTTTTTTTCAAAATGCACTAGGATTGCAATCTTTACGATACGGTAGCCATCTGGATTTTTGTTCAAAAATTTTTTTTTTCTATTTTTCCCGTAAAAGGGTCCTAAATCCCCATCATTTGGGGTGGCAAGCTAAAAATAAAATTAATTCGGGACACGCTACTGACCAGCATTCCAGAAGTTTTGCTCGCGGATAAAACAAATTTACGTTCACTTCACGGCTTAAAATCACAAACTGATCGCTTTGTAACAATTTTAATAAATGCTTTTGCAATACGTAACGGTATTTAACATGAATTCTTGAAGAATGCTGATTTTAGAGAAAATGAAATAAAACCCCAAAAATAATGTTGGGATATTATTTCATTTTTTAAAAATGGGGCTTTGTTTCATTATGAAATAAAACCCCAATAAAAAGAATGAAATAAAGCCCCATTTTCATTATGAAATAAAACCCCAATAAAAAGAATGAAATAAAGCCCCATTTCCAAAAAATGAAATAATATCCCAACATTATTTTTGGGGTTTTATTTCATTTTCTCTAAAATCAACATTCTTCAATAATTCATGTTAAATACCGCTACAATTACTGTACGTATTGCAAAAACATTTGCGTTATTAACAATTTTTTGGGGCCATATTTCATTTTCTTTTTGGGGCCTTATTTCTTGGGGCTTTATTTCATACCGCCCTACAAATCCATGCCATTTATTTGAAAATGTAGTCCATAACTAGTATAGACATTCGAGGAAAAACATACATTTCCATGGAATTCTTTGCCCTACTTCTGTGAACTCTACTTTTGATCAGTCGTTTTCTTTTTTTATACCAAAATTTTACTTTACTCGATATTATATTTTTCTCTCGAATTTTGTAAATATAGATACAACAGGTTTTCCCTTTCAACAACTGGCAAACACAAACATTAACAGTTAACGGGTTAACAGTTTTTGGTCAAACTTTAAGCATTGTTGCCATTGTTAAGGCAGACAATACTATTGAACCGCAGGTATTAAGAGTGTGGCAAACAATAATGCAGCAAAAGGCTTTTTGAGGTTTTTGTGTTTTCTTTAACGACTTTTGGTGACTTTGTGTTGTGTTTATGCATGCCGACACTCATTACATTTAAGTAAAAAGAAAAAAGAACAAACCGCAAAAAGAAATTAAATTTTATATTGTTGCATTAAATTGTTGATGTTGCTGGTGCAGCTAAAGAAGATTCATTTCAGAATTGGTGGCTACTGTATGGCTTTTTTCCCAAACAAATTACCGTGTCACATTCTTTTGAATTCGATACAAAGTCGTTTTGTTTGTGGGGCTATTGTGACAAATGTGACCAACTGGAATGATTTATGAGATATTATAGATTTTAATTTGAATTTTTCGCATTTTTCTAACTTTTCACTGAAGTATATTTTAGAATATGGTATTATTACCTAGAGTTCTCAAAAATGAGTAAAAGCTGTAAAATGAAGACAAAATTCAATATTATAAGAGTTATATACCCTACTACTCGTAAATTCAACAAGCCAGTATCAAAGTCGCAATAATTTTCATGGTAGTGTGAAAATACTCCAATATTCGTTATATTGTTATTGCTTTATTTTCATTTGCTTAGAATATTTTTGAAAATAATTTTAATTGACATTTTTCTTAGCTGTTATGAATTTTAATATAATTTGGGTTTCCGGTTAACATTTTGTATGATTGTGAATGCAAAAAGGATTTATTTTAAGTGTATGTATGGAACAGCAGTTTATGTTTTCAAATCGAAACAGTTTGGTCATATTGTACATTCGTATATTTAAAATATTTAAGATAACCCATACATTAAACAATCCTTTCATCTTATTTCCGTTGTTTTTCTTATTAATTGTGATGGGTTCTAAATCATCACCATGTCGACAGGTTACAAACAAATTTTAGTTTGTTAATGAAAAAACAAAACAACAAAAATAAATATGTAGCATAGCCTACATACGCTAAACTGAACTAAATATAGGTACAACATGTTGCAGCATCATACTGCTTAGCTACAAATTAATGTTGTTGAAACACGTAAAATTCATGTTAGCTGTCGTTTCTAGTAAACTTTTAAGTCAATGCTACAGCCGTTCCATTTTATCTTTGAATTATATTTGAAAATGCAAATTTCAGCCTTTTTATACATTCGGCAAGTTAAGCATCTTCTTCGGTCAAGTCTACACGCAATCAAGTTTTTATGCTTTTATGCCTTTTAAACGCAGTTTAATTTTTATGTGATTTTTTTTCCAACTACTCCAATGTCTGTATTTTGTTTTTATTAAATTTTTTCTTCCTCTCTAAATAATATATATTTGTTCTTATTTAGGAAATTAAATTAATCGGTTATTTTAGTCATTTTAAATGGCGTAAGTTTTAAATTATTATATTTAATGTCTGTTATTTAGCATATACAAATCAGTATTGTGGATTAGTGTATTTTGAATCTGGCTCATGCATCTTCGATACACATGTTATTATGTAGATTTTATTTTGCATGTTTATGTGGAAATTAAACAAAACAAAGTGGTTTTGAAATGTTTTTAACACGCACTTGAAAATAATTCTTATTGTAATAAATATTTATATAGAGTTTATTTTTGGATTTTCTTAAGAAGGGTTTAACATAAATGATTTTCTACCAGAGTTGTGCGATAAGAAGATAGTTGCACTAGACGGACTATGTGATATCATATGCAAATTGTTAAACTTGGGAATGGGTTTTTGGTTTAACCATGATTAGATAACAATCCTTTATGGTCTTAATTAATATTTGATAAAAATTATAAGCGTAATACTCTTGGGTTAAAATTTTTATAACCAACGAACGGATTTTCCCGACCACCTTTGAATCTTATGGCACTTTGTTGTCGCTTTGCACCTTACTTAACTAAGATAGACATAAAATTTTGGAATTCCACCTTCTGTTGTTCCTGAGATATGGCGCGTCAAAAAATGAAAAAATCATTAAACACACATATAAGTGGGCTGCCATTATAATTTATATATCTAAAAGTTTTTAACATACATGGTCAAAATATGCTTTATTTTAAAGGTATTGAGTATAGCTTTTGAACTGCATTTAGTTAAATTTTTTTTATGTTTTACAGTTTGGGAAGCTATATCTCAAAAAAGAATTTCGTAAGATTTTGAAAAAAATATATGTTAATCCTAATAGTATTCTCCGCATTCTGTGTCACAAATTTTGAGTGAGCTCTTATCGTTTCCTGATATATTGATATAAATTTGAAATTGTTTGAAAAAATTTCATATTTATACCCTATACCACTATGTGGTTTGGGTATAATGACTTTTGCTGCTGTTTGTAACTACCAAAAATATTTGACCTAGTCCCATCTTTTATTATACCGATCGAATCAGAATAACTAACTGATTCGATTTAACGATGTCGGTCCGTCCGTCTGTGTGTCCATGTAAAGCTTGTAATCAAACTGCAGGTCGCAAATATAAAAATATTTTGATGAAATTTGGTATATAAGCTTTTATCGGCCACAGGATGAACGCTATTGGAATTGGTGAGAATCGGTCCATGTTCAGACCTAGCCTGCATAGACATGACCCCTATGAAAGCAACATAAATTGCCATAAGATCCAAATTATCATATAAATCTTAGTCAAATTGGCTTCGTATGTATTTATTACATCTGTTAATCAGTAGTCCAAAAATGATCCTTATTGGACAACTCTTAGTCATAGGCCCCATATAGAGCTGCTTCCCGATCTTCACTTAAATCTATCAAAAAACAAAAATATTGCACTGATTCTTCTCAAATTTTGTTTGTATATATTTTTGCAAAATACAAGAGACTTTACCAAACATGGTCAGGATCGGTGCATTTTTGGGCCTAGTCCCCATATAGTAATAGCATCCGCTATGAACTTTTTTTATATCTGCAGCCGAAAAAATTAATAAAACTCCCACTCAAATCTGGTTTATGCTTATTTTCTATGTCCACTTAGTTGGGCCTGAGAGATAGGGTCTCTAAACGCATGGTATAGGGCATCGTATAGTCGGTCTAGACCGACCATAATTCTCTTACTTGTTTTTTTTAAATTTATTTATTTGGGTGATACTAAATACATATATTATTTTAGACAACGGAGTTAAAAGTAAGAAATATTTATTTTATATTTTCAATTAAAAATTCTCGGTCTTCGGAGCACAGTTTTACTTTAAGGTTTGATTTTCCTCCAGGAACAAAATAGTGCAATTTTTTTGCTCCTGGTATTGTTCTCAAGCCAATAAACCAGTTTTTTTTAGAAACTCTTCTTCTGCTTTATAATCTTCCTCTGTTAAAAATACAAAATTTCAATTTAAAAGATGTTTACGGCACCACTCACAGAATTGAAGCAGGGTAGTAATTTGGTCCTGCATGGGACCCTGAAAACTGGATTGGCGAGCTCCTCTCTTTACGGTTCCACCAAGACCATCGCTGGACCTTTTCCTTGGCTTGTAAAAAAAATGCAATTCGGCAGGAAACCCAATATCATCTACATGATGACATACATTAGAAAATTTGTGTTATTCTTAAATGGAGCGGCTGAGACATCTAAAAAATAAAAAAATTTTCGTGATGTTGAACAAAACTTATTTTGTAGAAACATTATCATATGGCGTGGAATAAGTGGACTGCAACAATGTTGTGGATAAGACTATTAGATATAACTATTTAATTGGTATGCTCTAACTGACCATTGTACTTGTAATATATAGAAATTGGATATAAAGTAGCTTGGCTGATGTTCCAATGAAAACCTTGTGAAGAGTCCTGAACAAAAAAAAGATGAATTTTCCGAAAAATCACATATTACAATGTACACATGTTCTCCAAGCGATGTATGTTTTTGCATTCAAAATTGCTGCTTGTTCCTTTGCGATAAACGAGTGAGGCAAAAGTGTCAATAATTTTTCGCAAAGTGAATCCAGAAAATCTTCAGCCTGCTTAACCATTGCTTGCAATGAGTCTCTATCCACACATATCCATTTTTTATATGTAATTTTATAAACATGATTTGTTTCTAATAAATCGCCAATTTTTTGCTTCACATTTTCTACTCCTGGACAGTCCTTACATTTAGCTAAATAGCATTTGGGAGTCGAAGGATTGCACGTGATTTTCTCAAAGAAATCTTTATACGTTTCAAGGTGGAAATCTTCTAAGCCTTCTGTTATTTTTTTAAATTCAAGAAGATATTGTGAGTTCCACTGGCATTGACCAACATAATATTTTTCGGTCAAGCTCGAAAGATTTAGAAAGTCCAATTTTTATTCCTCCAAGTTTTTCTTTAAACAATGCATACAATTTACATAGATTTCCAAGCAGCAATCTCTTAGTATTTTATTTTCACACCATTCTCAAATATAGAAAGTGAATCTTTGTACCCTGGCATGCATCTGCTGACAACATCATGTTTATAAAAGATTTTAACATTTCTTCGTTTGTTGTTGGGACTACTCAGTATACCCTTCCTCTACTAATTTTTTTTACCTTACCTTGTACCATTTTCTGCAATGTCCAACTTTTTGGTAAGAGGGTTAGCAATTGTATTTTTTCGCTATTCTTTTGAGTAGATTCGAATTTTTCCTTTAATTGATGAAATATTTCCGATTCTTGACAAACATGAAAAACTGTAGGAGCAGTTCTTAGATCTGGGAAAATCTTTTTTTATAGAAGTACTTAACCTTTCAAATTTTTGGATTCTGTAACTTTTATTGATAAGTTTTTTCCTTTTTGATAGGGAAAGCTTCCACATTACCGAAATTTAATATATAGCAAAAGTAAACATTAAACAAAAATAAAAAATATATATAATTAAATTTTACTTAAAATTTTACGCTAATTAAATAATAACAGCTCGCCCAAAAGCGTATCACGAAATGCAAACAAGACTATCAACATCTTCCTTTAAGTCTTAAGCCTTAGAAAATTTAAAATATAAGAACGTATGATAGGTTTTTTACAATTTTTGCTAAAAAAAATATTTGATATTAAAACAAGTAAGAAAATTATAGTCGGTCTAGACCGACTATACGATACCCTATACCATGCGTTTAGAAACCCTATCTCTTAGGCCCAACTAGCTGGGCATTGAAAATAAGCAAAAACCAAATTTGAGTGGAATTTTTATTAATTTTTTTGGCTGCAGATATGAAAAAGTTCATACCGGATGCTATATCTATAAAGGGACTAGGTCCAAAAATGGACCGATCCTGATCATGTTTGGTAAAGTCTCTTGTATTTTGTAAAAATGTGTACAAACCAAATTTGAGAAGAATCAGTGCAATATTTTTGTTTTTTAATAGATTTAAGTGAAGATCGGGAAGCAGCTCTATATGGGGTCAAAGGGATCATTTTTGGACTACTCATTAGTGGATGTAATGAACACATACAAACCCAATTTGAGTAAGATCTATATGACAATTTGGATCTTATGGCAATTTATGTCGATTTCATATGGGTAATTTGTATGGGGGCTAGGTCTGAACATGGACCAATTTCAATAGCGTTCATCCCATGGCCGATAAAAGCTTATATGCCAAATTTCGTCAAAACATATTCATATTTGCGACCTGCAGTTTGATTACAAGCTTTACATGGACACACAGACGGACGGACGGACGGACGGACGGACGGACATTGTTAAATCAACTCAGAAAGTGATTCTGATTCGATCGGTATAATTAAAGATGGGTCTAGGTCAAATATTTTTGGTTGTTACAAACAGCAGCACAAAGTCATTATACCCAAACCACATAGTGGTATAGGGTATAAAAATTATAAAAAAATAATAATAAAAAAAAATAGCATACAATTTTTTTAAATAATTTCACATTTTTTTTATCAATATCCCAGGATTTAATAAGAGCTCACTCAAATTTTTTGACATAAAATGCTGAGGAGACTATACGGTTCAACATATATTTATTTTTAGGATTTTAAAAATTTAATTTTTTGAGATATAGCTTGCCAAATTTTAAATCGCGTGATAGTGACCTTTGACCTATCGAAAAAAACATCACCTAACTAAGTTTTAAAGCTATTTTCAATACGTCTTAACTGAATCGAATTTGGACTTTCCACGTTTAAAAATTTTGAAGATATAAGCAATAATGGCAGACCACTTATGTGTGTTTTTAGTGATTTTTCTACTTTTCGAAGCGCCATATTTCGCGAACCACAAAAGCTAGACACCCAAAATTTTTTAATTTATATTAGCTTAGTACTGTAGAATATTCATGTTAATTTTTGTATAATTCAAAGAGGGTAAGGTCGAACATGGCGTTTTTTTTTCGTTGATTTTAAATGTAATTACCCATTTGTTGCTTGTATGTGTGCACTGGTTAAAAGCCAAACTTGTACACTATGTTTGTTGTTTTTAAGTGTTAGAAAACTGTATAAACAATTTCAGATGGGAAAGCAACGTAGAGGGAGGAATATGGTGTAATAGCAGGAAGAAGTTTTCAAATTTGTGCGAGGAGCGGTATATGACCAGTAGGCGTGGCACCTCCCATACAAAGTAAATAGTCAATATCACATATTTCGAGTATTATGACAGGGAAAGCTTTGCAAATGTGTGTGGGAAAGTATATTATTACTCTCAGTGGCATTGTCGAAAATGGGAGGTATACGATCAGTAGGCATGGCACATTCCAAACAAAATAAATATTCAATATTTCATATCCCGGGTTCTCTGACAGGGAGAGCCTTGCAAATTTGTGTGAGGTGGTAGCTCCCATACAAAGTAATAAATAAATAACAACGATGGTGCGTGTGTATGTCTGACCATCACGGCTGAACCAGATATTTTCACGCCATATGTTCGTCAGGGGATTGACATATTTGTGTTTGTGTTATGCCCTCCAGATGGCACCGGGGTCGTTTTTCCAATATTCTTATTAATGTACCAAATTAGCTCAAATTGACACCAAATAATATTTATATAAAAGGGAAAGTTTTTGGCAAAAAATTTTTCTGACAGGTGGCACTGGGGATGAGATATACAGGAAAATGTAGTTTCAACTGCACATAATTTTCATAACAACAATACTAAATTTAAACTAGCAGATTCCAGCGCTCGAAATTCGAATGCAATTTCTAGGCTCCTTTTTTCTCTCAACTTAGCCAATTCACAAACCAACAATTTTTTGGTGTATTATTATTGTGAATGAAGATAACAAACTCATTAACAAACACATGAACAAATTTAATAAATGCACAGATAGCGTATGTCTAATTTTATGCATGTATTAGTATCAACTTTAAATGCAATTTGCTCAAAATAAAGGAAAAAAATTAAAATCTGTAAATCTGCAAAACGGATTAAAAGAAATACATTTCAAATAATATACGTTTGGTCAAAATCGGGATAAAACGGTAGAACAAAATATCGGTCACAAGAAATCGCCTAGCCTATTAATATTATAGATGTAGTGATGTAATTTAGTATAATCACAGCAACTTCCAACAGGTGTCGGTAGTTATCTTACACGACTATTTTCTATGGCAGAGTGAAAGAACAATTTTAGCAGCAAAAAATATTGCAATCTCCACCATTTTCATTCAAGTCAATTAATAGTGTGGTAGAAGAAGATGAAGGAGTAAATTTTGCAACTGACTTTTAAAATTCACTTGCATAGCCAGGTCTTCCACTTGAAAATTGGATCACCAATTATACTGCTTCGAAATCAAAATGCACCAAAATTATGTTACGGAATGCGGTTCGTCGTCAAGAAAATATTGGGGTAACATTATTGAATTAACAATTATCAATGGCAAATTTAAAGGAGATCATGTTTTATTGCCAATAATCACGATGATTGCAACAAAATTTTCCAATCTATAATATTGGTAGGTAAGGCGATTTCTTGTGACCGATGATTCGTTAAACAGTTTTCTCCCGATTTTTACCAAATGTATCTTATTTGAAAGGTATTTCTTTTTACAGATTTGCACTATCTGGAACATTTTTTTTTTTTGGAGTAATGCTCATTTAAAGTTGCTACTAACTCATACATAAAATTATACAAGGTTGTGTTTATAACATTTTTTAATATGCTTACAAAAAAAAATGAGTTTGTTTTTTTCATGCACAATAACAATTGTGCTGAATTGAAAAAAATTTTGGACATAAACCAATTTAATAAAGTTTTGAATTGTGAATTGTCTTATAAAAAATATCTCAATGCAAAAATAAATTTTCCCAGAATTTGCACTCGAATTTCGAGGGCTGGAGTCTGCTACTTGCATTTAAACACTTAAAATATCCAATTCGTCTGGCATATGCAATGGCAATCAACAAATCGCAAGATCAGTCAAAGTCTTGGATTTGTAAAATTTCTGCTTCGCTCACAGTCAATTATATGTAGGCTGCAACAGAGTTATTAAGGAATGATTTGTTTTCATACGGCGAAAATGGAAAAGCGGAAAATAATGTCCATCCGTTGGTTTTCCTTTTTATTATTAGTAAAATTATAATTTACTAAGATCAGTTGAAGATAGTATTATGGGAAACAAAATTGAATGTATTAAATGGAATATAAAATTTGCATTTAAATTAATACACTGAATTTGATAACATTCTTATTAAGAAAATTCCTATCGTAATTAAAGAACATATCAAAACATTTACTGGAATAAAAAATTATTTTAGGCAGAACAAGGTTTGTCGGGACAGTTAGTTCAGTATATATTGATATGCTACAAACTTTGAAACAAATAAGAAAGACCATATACCGAATAACAAATCCTTCACTGTAGCTGAAAAAAATAATTATTTTTTTTTATCTTTATTTAAGTTTATACTACGACTAGTCTGTATAGACTAATAGTTTAGTTCTAATTACAATATTTAATAAGGGTCCATCATGGCACTTTAGAATGTCAGCATTTTTAACGTACCATGACGGAATTTTATGCACATCCCCATACTTGGATTCCATAGGTCCAGACTGGTTTCAGCAGCTGCTTGTACAGCATATTTTTGTTCTGTATAGAAAGTTTCGAGTTTCTACCTATAAGCCAACTCATTTTTCTCTATTTTATCTCTAGTTCATCTTTTTCTTTTTGACATGTTCCTTCCAATGAAATTTTGCATCTAACGTCATACCAAGATATTTTGCAGAGTTTACAAATGGAACTTGTATGTTGTCAATAACAACTGGTATGTAATTTGTTCCATGCTGTTGCTAATATGACAGAGGCATCAGCAAAAGTAACGACCATACAATTACAATTTACTGGCATATCATAGGTATATAAAAGGTAGAAAAAGGGCCTAGAATACTACCCTGTGGTACACCAGATTTGATTAGGTGAAGACTGGAATACCCATCTTCATGCCTTACTCGAAAGAATTTATCTCTCAAATATGATTCTGGAAGTTTCTATAATGTTTATGCAACAACATATCTTGCTTGCAAATTAGTCCCTGCCAAACACCATCGAATACTTTTGCAACATCTAGGAATACGGCGGACCAAAACTCTTTTTTTTTTAGACAGATTTCTATCGAATGGGTTATTCTATGTATTTGTTCAATTGTCGAGTGTTTCTCACGAAATCCAAATTGGTGACAAGGACTGCCTTTATTAAGAATTATAGATTTTAATCTTTTACTAAAATTGATTTCTCGAACAGTTTACCTATTAAAGGCAATAACGAAATCGGTCTATGAGAGCTTACTTCATCTGGATTTTTTTTTCCCGGTTTCAATATCATAATGATTTCAGCCACTTTCCATATATTTGGAAAATAGATCTGTTTCATAGCTGCATTTAAAATTGTTGATAGTTTGGAAAATGAGGTAAGTTCTTTAAGAGGTCAGCTCTAATTAAGTCATACTTCGTAGACTTAAGTCCTTTGATTTCTTTTCTTTATTCTGTGACTGTTCCTGTTGTAATATTTGCTCAGTCATTATTTATTGCCACACGTATCTTTTGCTTATTTGGGAGATCATTGGAAAAAACGGTGCTTAAGTGTCCTTCATATGAGTTAATATTCTGAATATTCGTTTTCCCCCATGTTCCATCTTTTTGCCTCAGGGCTGATTTTATCTGAGTTGGTTGTTCAAGCAGTTATGTAGCTTTCCATAGTGAGTAGCCAGTTTTATTGTCATACATTTCCATAGTGAATAGTCAGTTTTATTGTCATACATTAGGTTTAGCAGATAAAGGTTTAGATTTTCATTTTAAATTTTTTTATTTTATTGAGTAGCATTGTTTAGCACAGCTTTATCATGAGGACATCCACACTGTTACCATTTTTTCGTAGCTTTCGCTTGACAAATATTAGTCCACGAATTTTTGTAGGATATAATATTTGATTTTAAAAACCTTTACTATCGGGATAGCAACTCCAAGCGGCTTGTTGTCAAATGTTAAACTTCTCTTTCTAGGTCTTCCACACTGAGTATCTGTGATGAGGTGTTTTTTTCATTTATTAATGATTTATAAAAAATCCAATCAGTGTGCTTGTTTAATAATCTCAGCAAAACCCATTTTATAGGAAACTTTTCAACGATTTCAAATATGCTACTCTTAATAATATCACATTTTTAGTTTAGAAGATATAACCGTTCAAAATTGACCGACTTTCGGTTTTCAAAAAAACACACAATTTTTAGTCAATTTGTTGCGATTTCAGGTGTAATATCACGAGAAATAGGTAACGAATCGCCTTATTTTTTTTTTTGTATTGATTGACGTATTTAATAAATGTATAATGGTAAAAAAAATTAACTGTTTGCTTTGTGTTTCTCCTGGTAAATCACTATTTAAAAACTATCCGTTTTTTCACTATTTTTCAATTTTGACGGAAAATAAAAAAATCTATATTTTTCTATATTTGCCATATTTGCAAAACATGTTCTTTGATTATTTCTTTACATAATTCAAAAGGTTTTATCTGCCCGTACGTGCCCGTTTGGCTTCTAGAGGTAAAAAAGGTTAAAAAGACATGGTTGCAGAAATTGTATGGCGTGTATCCCTTATATGTTTTGACTGACAGTAGTTTGATCTAATAGTTTGAAAAATGCATTTTAAGTCGGTTGTCTACCTGTGAGCCGCTGCCAAAGTCTACTCCCAATATTCTGTTACAGACACAGGATGCACATAAAAACTACTCATTGAAATTCGCAGATACGCACCTCACTTAAAAATTACTTTGGAGTATAAATGGTCAAGAACAATATTGACTTATGGTCCCTCCCGGTAGGCACAAATCTTATTTAGACACGAGCATAATATCCAAATTGCATAATTCAGCCTAAATCCATATGTATGCAGAAAACAGGCATAAGCCTATATATTGCAAAATAAGCATAATGCCTGGATTAGTCTACGACTGAAAGTTGGCGCAACAAGTACTGAAACCATGGCGTTAAACAATTTAAGTACTGAAAACATGGCGTTGAACAATTTAAAATTATTTGAACTGTTTAGAAGGTCAACCGCACCAAAGTTTTTACGGAAGCTGCTTTAGAAGAACTTGATAGCTTATATGGAAATATTGAGTGAAGCGAAATTATAAAAAATAATTTTTATCTGATATATGCAAATATTAAGACAAAATGGTTGAAATCTAATCGAACCATTCAGAACTTCAACTCCAAATACGAGGACTGGCTTAATGAAGACACCATCCTGGATATATTGGCAGTAGATAAACCCACCACATCAACCAGAGGAGCAAAAGGAAGGCAAAAAAAAAGTATTGAGGAGTGTTCAATTTTCACAAGAAAGAGGAAACTTGCCGATGCCACCAATGACTTGACCACGAAGCATTTATCGGACGCACTGTCTATTAAATATACAAAGGATAGAGAAAGAGTTAGGTCGCAGATTACAAAATCTGTTGCTGATGCAAGCCCACTGCGACTAAAAATGATTAAGGAAAGCATTCCCACGCCCACAAACGCACACATTAAAAAGTATGGTTCCGAAGAAGCCTTGGCCTTGTTTATGGACTTACAACTTTCCAAAGAAAAATATGAGATACTTGGACTAAAAGTAGACTGTCCCAAGCACGGATACGGTAACTCAAACGATAGAAACACTTCTAGGAGATTTTTTTTAAAATGATGAGGCAGTAACTAGAATCACTGGAATTGACAATCAAATCGTGAAAAGATTGGGAACGATCTTGAATCTTTTAAACTGCAAAGAAAATGTCAATTCTACAAAATATGGAGAATATGCATCGAAAACTGCATCTCTTTTAGCAGAAATGTATCCACAGAAGAAGTTGACCCCGCCCGTCCATAAAATATTGGCGCATGGCAAAGATATAATTGAGTACCAGTCTTTGCCAATTTGAGAGCTTTCTGCAGAAGCACAGGAGTTTCTTAACAAATTTTATAAAAAATATAGATTGCAGAACACATTCAAAGCATCAAGGGTAAGGCAAAATTAGGACCTCTTCAACATGTTGGCAGCATCTTCCGATCCACTTATTTCTTCCCTGCGGCATGTGAAGTCACGAATAGAGTTAGAAAATAATTATAGTTTAGAAATGATTAGTCTTTTAGATATACCTTCTCTTACGAATTGTGATGAATATTTTACAGAAAATTGAAAAAAAATTTAAAAAAGAAGTAATTTTTTTTAATTTGTTGGGTAATAATTTAAAACATAAAACCCTAAAGAAAAAAGTAAAAACAATCTAAAAATGTAAAAATAATTTTTTTTAGTTAGCATAAAATTGATTTTTCTACAAATTTTAACTTTGATTACCCATAAGTAGGCCCCTACAAAGCGTAGCACCCTTTCAAAAAGCTCATTTCATACGCTGAACAGTTAGCTATCATATGCTGCTTAAACTGTTCAATTATGTTATTCGGTTCAAAAGATATGATTTTTGCAACGAAAAAACTCAAATGGCGCCACTGTGCGTTGGCCATAAAGTAGGAGAGCCTGTCGAAATGCATTCACTACCTATATTTAGTATGGCTGCATACAGTCATCTACCTTTTTCTGTATATAACCTTGATCCACAAAATAGATGCTTGGTATTAAAATCACCTCCCAGTATGTATTTATATTTACTAGCAGATTCCAGCGCTCGAAATTCGAGTGCAATTTCTATGCAGCTTTATTTTTCAACTTAGCCAATTCACAAAACCAACGCATTTATGGTTTATTATTATTGTGAATGAAGATAGCAAACTCATTAACAAACACATTAACAAATTTAATAAAACACACACAGCATATGTAAAATTTTATGTATGTGTTAGTAGCAACTTTAAATGCAATTTACTCAAAATAAAGGAAAAAATTTAAAAATCTGTAAATCTCCGAAACGGTCAAAAAGAAAGACTTTTCAAATAATATACGTTTGGAAAAATTGGGATAAAACGATAGAACAAAACATCGCTCAGAAGAAATCGCCTAGCCTATTCATATTATAGATGTTTATTAATTAACTCCATATACTGTTCCGTTGTAATTTAATGTCTGGCAGGACTGTAAACCGAGGTAAGTGATGTGTATGATTTGTTTGTTGTTATTGTTGCAGCTTGAAATTCATCTGAACATATGTGTTCTTCTAATGATGATAATGATCTATGTTTTATATCACTAAGATTGTACTTTCCTCTTTTGCTATATTGCTAGGGTGAATTGTGTGCTTTACAATGTAGTTATCAAATTTTACATAACTTTCATTTGTAAAGTATGTTACGCATATAAGACAAATATCAATATTTTGCTTAAGAAGCATGGCTGGAAGTTCAGTTTTATTTTTAATAATTATTGGCAGAAGATGTGAGGAAGGTCCGTTTCTCTGTGCTTCAAAATTAATGTCTATTAACGACATTATTACACGAAAGGAAGCCTGCATTCAAACAATCGGACTCCATAGCGCTATTTTGTACCGAAAAATTCGCCAAAACTTATAAAGACAAGTCTTTTTTAAGAAAAAAAGTTGTCCTGCTATTGAACTGCTTTCCATATTATAGACTCAATATGGCGTTCATCGATTTTTGTCAAAAAAAAGGGGGAAGACATGCAACCATTGAAAATTTTTTATTGTTATTTAAAATTTGCTAATTTTTTGCGATCAAATTGTTTCCTCTTCTTCCACCAACACTATTTAGAATTAAGTTTTTTTTATATTAAAACCTTTAAGGTAAAATGCTCCAAAACATAATAGCTTTATTACAAACAACACCATTAAAATAGCTGAAAACCCCCTCAAAATATAAAAAAAATAGCTGAAACCGCAGTACATACAAATACATTATAAAAAAACTAAAGCAAGAGAAACAACATGAACATTATGAAAAATGAGTTCTTAAATGCATTAAAACACAGTTATTGGAAAAATTTACATAATTTTTCATATTTCTAGCCCTGAAAAAACAAGCACTTAAGGGGAAGGATTACCAACAGAGATTTGAAGATGTATTTAAGTAATACCAATATTTTAGTTTTGGCACGAGCACTTATGTAGTTAATAGTTTGGAATGATATAAATTTGTTCAACTTAATATGGATAAGATTTTGCTTTGGGCATCAAATTTGCGAT
Source organism: Cordilura impudica (assembly GCA_963682025.1). Lineage (NCBI taxonomy): Eukaryota > Metazoa > Arthropoda > Insecta > Diptera > Scathophagidae > Cordilura > Cordilura impudica. The sequence goes on along the minus strand of OY821518.1, from coordinate 29,584,603 downwards.
AAAACACAATTTATGGAGTATTCATCAAAAATAATATGCTTAGAATTCGCCCAGTTCTTCTATTTTCTTCTTTAAGTAATAAGCGATCTATACAGTCGCGAGCAAAACAAATACGCAAGCTGGGTTTTATGATCTTTAAGCGTGTGTCTTTGATAGTAATGATATCCAATTCACCTTTTTTGATTTTTTTGTTATCTAAAATTGTAGTAAACTAGTTAAAGTTAGTATGCCTCAATAAATTAATGAATAACATTTTTGTGATTATTGAATAAAATAAGTACTAATTCTGTGCACTTTTGAAAAAAGACAAACAAGCATCTGCCATATTTCATTAAAAAAAAAAACTCCATAATTTTTCACTATCGCGCCTTGGTATACATTCCCCGATAGCCAGACCCCAAGAAAGAAAAATGTTACCAAAAAACACGAAGAAAGAAAATATTATCCTTAAAAAAAAAAATAAATAAATAGAGCTAACAATAAGAAATAAAACCAAAAAATAATAAAACGTGAAACATTAATGTAATACAAGACAATGACTGGGACGACGACAAAGGATGATTATGATGACTATACATAATAATAGCGACGACAACAACGACAAAGTCAACGGCAACTGTGGCAATGAAGTTGATGGCCACCCACTGTCAAGATATGAAAAACAACTACAAATCCAACATAGAATTGTGGAATTAAAAAATGATCCCCAGTCAATGTTAACGTTTTTTTTTTCATTTCAATAAGAAAAATGATTTTTTTTTATATGTTTTTCATGTTTTTATGATGGCTTTTTATTATTTATTTTCTTTTTAGTAGTTTCTTTTCTTTTTTTTAAGCAATTTTTCCTGTTATTTGAGTTTTGCTTGTTTTTATTATTTCACAAAATTTACCTATTGCATTTTCACCCAGCTTATTTGTACATCAAAAAGGGGGATAAGAAGGGCTAATTGCAATAATCCATTTATAACGTACAATTTAAGTCTAGCACAATGGCACATTGGCATCATGTTTGTGTATTTATTGTTGATTCCGTTGAATTGAATGGATCGTATAGTTGACCGAAAGGCATATTAGCAACCCTCACCCCCCATCATTGATGAGTTTTTTATTTCTTCAAATCTCTTTGGAATTACAAAAAAAAAAGAAATATATAAACAAACAAAAATTTTTGGATAATTTTTAAAAAAAATTGTTTGGTTTTTTCTATTAGCTGATAAAATATTTTTCATTGTAGGCATGTAGATAGCAGAGGTAGCAGAGCAGATGAAGCCATAATAAAACTACCCAATTAAAATAATTTTAAGGAAAATATTTTTTAATAAAAGAAGCTATTGGAAATATATATGAAATTAGGAGACTCTGAATCTAGGCTCGCTTTAATTGTGATAAATGCACTTTAAATAGTTCCGATACAAAAAAATATTTGATAAAAAGACATATAAATTTTTAATCTTAATATTTTTACTTCGATTTAACAATATCCGTCCGTCTGTCTGTGTTTCCATATAAACCTTGAACGTAAACTTCAGTGCAAATTACACATAGTTTGGATTAGAGTTTCGATTGACTACAGTATAATCACTTTTGGAAAATGTTGCTGGTTATTTAGACCTAGTCCCTATATAAAAGTCTCCAGTGATATCGACATAATTGCCCTAAGGTCCAAGTTATCATATATATGTATCTCAAATTAGTTTTATATAAACATTAGCAGATAAATATTTTATATATTATTCATAACACAATTAAACTTTAAAGAAATATATAAAATTTAATGAGTTAATAAAAAATTTAAAAAACACACAGAAAAGTATTGGTTATAACTAAAAACATTTAATTATTTATCAAGAAATTTTATTATAACTCTATATTCTAAACAGACTTTTTTATAAAATTCCTTTTAAGCATAATTTTTTTGAAATGGACTTACAAATGGGATATAAGTTTGTTTAACCAATAAAAGTCTTCCATCAAATATTAAACTTCTTCAATAGAAACTTCACTAAATGCAATATAACGTGTTGCAATCCTAAATATTGTAGATTACAATAATAAATTCTATTAAAACAAAATATATTAAGGCAAAAAAAAGCTTACAGTCATTACTGAAAAATTTTTTTTGTTAATATGATAAAAAAAATGTGTATTTGGAATTACTTTTCAGTAACAACAAAAGACAAACTTAATTTTAACCTACTTTGGCATTTATAAACGAATGGAAATCAAATTATATTGTTAATACAAATATATGTATGTATATTAGGGTGGGTCAATTATTTTTACTCCACTGCGGGCCATAACAAGTATATTTTCCCAACAAACCATACTTCTAAAATCATTTTCGAGCCTGCCAAATTTCGATGAAGTTATTGATATGGCCCATATTACCAGAATCGCGATGAACCCATCGAGATTTTTCGGCCCCCTACATTTTAACAAACCCTAATGTAAATACAAACAAGCAAATTATAGTCGGTCTAGCCCGACTATACGATACCCTATACAATGGTTAAGAGACCCTATCTCTTCGGTCCAACTAACAGGATATAGCAAATAAGCATAAACCAAATTTGCGTGGCATTTTTATTAATATTTTTCGCTGCAGATATGAAAAAGTTCACATCGGATACTATATCTATATGGGGACTAGGTCGAAAAATGGACCGATCCTGACCATATTTGGTAAAGTCACTTATACTTTGAAAAAATATATACAAACCAAATTTGAGAAAAATTTGTGAAATATTTTTGTTTTTTGATAGATTTAAGTGAAGATCGGGAAGCAGCTCTATATGGGGCCTATGACTAAGAATTTTCCTATAGGGAGTATTTTTGAACTACTGATTAATGGATGTAATAAACACATACAAACCCAATTTTAATATGATAATTTGGAACTTATGGCAATTTATGTCGATTTCAAAGGGGTCATTTGTATGGGGGCTCGGTCTGAACATGGACCGATTCTCACCAATTTCAATAGCGTTCATCTCATAGTCAATGGAAGCTTATATACAAAACTTCATCAAAATATATTCATATTTGCGACCTGTAGTTTGATTACAAGCTTTACATGGACACACAGACGGACGGACGGACGGACATTGCTATTTCGACTCAAAAAGTGATTCTGAGTCGATTGAAATAATTAAAGATGGGTCTAGGACGGATATTTGTGGTTGTTACAAACAGCAGCACAAAGTCATTATGCCCAAACCACATAGTGTTATAGGGTATACAAATGTTAAACCCACCCAAATTTTCGAATTAATTTGTCATTTAAAATAAAAAAGTATTTGAAAAAGAAGTTCAAAATAAAATATGACAAATTAAAGATAAAATTATATATATTGGACTTAAATTTTTTTATTAGTACATTCAAGGAGACTAGTCATTATTTTTAAACCCTCCAAACCACTCTGCAGAAGATATATATCAGTTCGTCAATCCATTTGTTACAAATCGATATAAATTCCGGACACCCCATACCCTCTGCGTAACTATTTAAAAATTAGTCTTTGGCCACAACAGGTCTATGGACCAAGGTTCAGATTGATTGGATGAGCGGAAATGCGGTTTAAATCACTCCGTGATTGTGTGTGACTATCCGTGACTATCTTTAAGTTAATATTTGGTGACAACAAGTCTGTGGACCAAGTTTCAGATTGATTGTATGAGAGGAAATGGCGATTAAATCACTCCTGGCTGTGTGTGACCATCTTAAAATTAATCTTTGGCCATAACAATTCTATGGACAAAATTTCAGATCGATCGGACGAGGGTAAATGGTGTTTACATTACTCCGTGACTGTGTATGACCATGAGTGATTGTGCGTGACAATGTCAAAGTTAATATTTTTTCACATCAAGTGTATGGACCAAGTTTCAGATCGATCGGAAGATAGGATGTAACATTTAGATCACTCCGCTGTGCGTGACTTACGTGATTGTGGGTGACAACCCCAAAATTAATCTGTAGTCACAACAAAGGTATGGGCCAAGTTTCAGATCAATTGAATAAGGGGGAATGGGGTTGACCCACGACAGACAGACAGACAGACAGGCAGAGAGTATGAGTTAAAAGAAAGAGTTTAATAATTTAAATCATAAAAACAAAGTTTTTGTTAAAACTCTTTCTCGTGACTGTGCGTGATTTTGAGTGACTATTTTAAAATTAATCTTTGGTCACAACATGTCTATGGACGAAGTTTCAGATCGATCGGATGAAGGGAAGTGAGGTTTTAATCTCTCTGTGACTCTGCGTGACTGTGTGTATATCGACCAAGTTTCACATTGATTGGATGAGGGGAAATCCGTTTTAAATCTCTTCGTGACTGTGCGTTACTATGCGTGACTTTGCTTGACTTAGTCAAAGTTAATCTTTTTTTCATAGCAAGTGTATGGACCGAGTCTCAGATCGATCGGATGAGGGTAAATTATATTTAGATCACTCCGTGACTGTGCGTGACTATGTGTGACTGTGTGACCCCAAAACTAATCTGTTGTCACAACAACAATATGGGCCAAGTTTCAGATCAATTGGATAAGGGGGAATGGGGTTGACCCACGACAGAAAAAGAAAGAGTTTAAAAACGGACTAAATGTGTGTTTTTTCATAATCGATCATTAACGTCGGATCAATCTAAAAAATGAAGATCGCATTTATGACAACAAACCTCATATTTTAGAAAGAGCTTCTATTGAGAACTAGCAGTAAACCGATGCGCTTCGCTAGACCACTCGTAACGAAATAAAAAGCAGGAAATACGTTTTGTAGTAAACTATTGTTTTGTATAGGAGGTGTCACGTCCATTAGTGTGATTCCGCCCATTTTTTGGGCCACTACTCACATTAATAAATTATGAACTTAAAGTCGCTAGACTTTCATTATTATAGTACTCCAGTTATGTTATATTAAATACTTACTTTGTATGGTTGAATCTCGCCCATTTTTTTATGGGACTACTCACATTAATAACTCATGAACTCAGACAAAATTCCAAGGCTTTCACTATTACAGTACTTTAGATATATGACATTGTCTATTTACTTTTTATGGGAGGTACCACACCCTTTGATTGGATTCCGCCCATTTTTTTCGAGTACTAACGTTGAGAACTTATGAACTCACACAAAGTCTCAACACTTTACCTATTACAGTAATCTATATATATATGGCATTTAATATTTACTTTATATAGAGGGTACCACTCCCATTGGCCTGATCCCGCCCATTTTCCCGCAATTCCTCGAATTATTTTGATATGTACATGTACATATATAGTTTCAGAACTCTTGTTTTCGTAGTACTCCAGATATTATATGTTAAAATTAGATGTTAAAAATTCACTTTTAATGAGAGGTGACATGCCCACTGGTCCGATCCCGCCCATTTTTTATGAGACTACTCACATTAATAACTCATGAATTCAGACAAAGTTCCAAGGCTTTCGCTATTACAGTACTTCGTATATGACATTATATATTTACTTTGTCTTTGAGGTACCACGCCCACTGATCGGCTTCCGCCCATTTTTTTTTTAGTACTAACGTTGATAACTTATGAACTCACACAACGTCTCAAGACTTTATCTATTACAGTATTCTAGATATATGACATTTAATATTTACTTTGTATTGTGGGTACCACGCCCATTTGTATGTTTACGTCCATTTTTTCGGCAAGTCTTCGAAATTTTTTAATAAGTATTTAGTTTCAGAGCTCTTGCTGTAGTTGTACTCCAGATATTATATGTTAAAATCAGATGTTAAAAATTAACTTTGTATGGGATGTGCCCACACGCCCACTCGAAAAATCAAAAAATATATGGGCTATTTTTCCTTCCGGATAGATAGCTACCTACTGTTCCAATTTCAACACGATCGGTCCAGTGGTGTAGTCTCCTATAAACCACAAACAGACAAACAAAAAAACACACAAACATGCATAACTCCATTTTTATATATAAGATTTAAAAAAATATCTTACAAGCTGCGACCAGTCTAATATGTATATAAGAATATGTACAATGTATAACATATAATATGGAATTAAGTTAAAAAAAATTTAGAAAACTTTAACGAAAAAACAAAAAAAAAAAAAAAACGAAGAATCGTAGCTGTTCATGTTTCTTTTTTCCTACTTTTGGAATTTAGATCTTTATATCTCAAGTTGTCTTTACTAATCTTGCAAGTCGTTGAATATCATTTTAAATTTATTATTAATCAATAAACACAACATTAATATGAATAGTTTTTATACAGTTTTTATATAAACAAAAACAAACACAACAAAAACAGACAACAAAAAAAAAAAGACAACAAAAAATATTAAATTTTCAACAAATAAGTTGAATATGACGAATAACTTTAAACTCTTGGTCTTATAATACAATGTTGCAACATCTATAATATCAATAAACATGGCGATTTCATATGACCGATGTAACTTTGTCAGTTTTAATCCTATTTTGACCAAACACAGCTCATTTAAAAGGTATTTCTTTTTAGCTGTCCACCACATTCACAGATCTGCACCGTCTGGAGCATTTTTTTTTTTTTTTTTTTTGAGTAATAATCATTTAAAATTGATACTAACATATACATAAAATTATACAATGCTGTGTGTGTATTTATTAAATTTGTAAAAGTGTTTGCAAAAATTCGATGTGAAAAGCCCTGTGCTGAACCAAAAAATAATTTTGGACATAAACCAATAACGACGACAATTTAATTTAATTTATTTCAGTCAATTGAAGTAATTCCTTACAGACTATGATTAAAGATATTGAGTGTAACAAATGTAAATATAAACAAGTAAGAAAATTATAGTCGGTCTAGACCGACTATACGATAACCTATACCATGCGTTTAGAAACCATTTCTCTTAGGATCAACTAACTGGACATAGAAAATAAGCAAAAACCAAATTTGAGTGGGATTTTTATTAATTTTTTTGGCTGCAGATATAAAAAAGTTCATATCGGATGCTATATCTATAAAGGGGCTAGGTCCAAAAATGGACCGATCCTGATCATGTTTGGTAAAGTCTCTTGTATTTTGCAAAAATATGTACAAACAAAATTTGAGAAGAATCAGTGCAATATTTTTGTTTTTTAATTGATTTAACTGAAGATCGGGAAGCAGCTCTATATGGGGTCAAAGGGATCATTTTTGGACTACTCATTAGTGGATGTAATGAACGCATACAAACCCAATTTGCGTAAGATCTGTATGACAATTTGGATCTTATGGCAATTTATGTCGATTTCATATGGGTAATTTGTATAGGGGCTAGGTCTGAACATGGACCGATGCTCACCAATTTCAATAGCGTTCATCCCATGGCCGATAAAAGCTTATATACCAAATTTCATCAAAATATATTCATATTTGCGACCTGCAGTTTGATTACAAGCTTTACATGGACACACAGACGGACGGACGGACGGACGGACGGACATTGTTAAATCAACTCAGAAAGTGATTCTGATTCGATCGGTATAATTAAAGATGGGTCTAGGTCAAATATTTTTGGGTGTTACAAACAGCAGCACAAAGTCATTATACCCAAACCACATAGTGGTATAGGGTATAAATAGTGTTAAAATACAATTATTTATATTATATTAATTTTATCGTAATACAGTAAAAAGAAATAGTTTAAAATCATCTTAATAATGCAATCGAATTTCATTACAATAATTTCATATCACATGCCCTGTGTTGAATTGTGTATTGCTTATAATTAGCATACCTTTACGAGTTGGCTCAAATATCTTTAAGCACTTATTTCTGTGTTTTCAACAAATATTTATAATGAAATAAATTGAATGAATTAAATAGTTTGAAAAAAAAAACATTGAAAGAAAAAAATTTAATTAAAACATAAAATTTCCTAGAATTCGCACTCGATTTTCGAGTGCTGGGCGCTGCTAATATAAAGTAATCTCCTTGACTTTTATTATTAAAATTTTCGCTGGACGTAGGATGCGTGGTCAAATATACTACAAATTTTACCAACAACCATTCTTTAAAGCAATTCATACAAACTGTTTAAGCAAATATATTCTTTTAATAGCAAAATTTTGAGAAGAAAGTTAAAGAATGGAAAGTGGTCTTTGAAACAACATTTTTAATTTTTAATGCTGCATCAAAATATGGATTTTCAAATTTTACCAAACTAGATGGTTTCAAATAATTAAAAAAAACTCTTTACCGAATTTTTTAGAATGGTACTGGCTATTACCACATATTAAAAAAAAAATTATATCTATAATATTAATAGGCTAGGCGATTCCTGGTGACCGGTGTTTGTAGATTTACAGATTTTTAAATTTTTTCCTTTATTTTGAGTAAATTGCATTTAAAATTGCTACTAACACATACATAAAATTATACATATGCTATGTGTGTTTTATTAAATTTGTTAATGAGTTTGTTATCTTCAGTGACAATAATAATAAATCAAAAAATTGTTGGTTTGAAAAATAAAGCTGCCTAGAAATAGGTTTTGAATTCCGAGCGCTGGAGTCTGCTAGTTATTAATAAAGCCATTATTTGCAGAAAAAAAAATTTTGGTGAAATATTTAAATTTTGATTTTGAAACTAATTATTTACTAATCGATAATATTATCTTCAGTAGCTATTTGTACTAAATATGTTGTTTAGTTATGTCACGATTTGCTTAACGGTTGCTTTGAGGAACTGCGGAAAAATATAACTACCAATTTTCTCTAGTTAATATGTGACAAACAAAATCAAACAAAATATGAAAGACTCATATAAGCGGGCCATTGATTAGCGCGCTGTACTAAAGAATGATGTAGGGTGTACCAAATAAAACACAAGAAACTCTTCAAAATATATACAATTTTAGCATTTTTCTGCAGCTTATGTACTTAGAAAGCCAACAGATTTAATAATTCGATTTCCTGTATCCATTTGCGATACTGCTAATCTCTCAACAAATAAATGCAAATAAACCTGAACTTATTTTAATAAGATTCTGTGGCATGAAAAAAAATGCCCTCACATATTTTTTTTTTTTTTTTTTTTTTTGATTTTTTTTTAATAACATTTCTAGAAAACTGCGTTCTGTTTCAAACAGCACGTGTTTGTTAGCGGATTAATAAGTTGGATTTTTTTTAAAGACAACAATAATAACAAGGGTATGGGCTAAATATCATTTTCAGGGATATTTTTACCCCAAAAATATTTTTGTGTAATTTTTTTTTCAATTTTTTTTTATATTTTTTTTTTATTAACAAATATTATATTATGACTTTGTTGATGTTGTCTTAAAAATTTATTTCCAAATAAAATTTGGTTTTGCTATTAAAAGCTAATATTTATTAGACTTATTAGAAAATTTAAATGAGCGGAAATTATTACTTTTTTTTTTTAAATAAAATAAATAATAAATAAATCTTTTAAGATTTATTTTGGGTACCCAGCTGTTATGGTCATTTCGTTGGAAATTATTATTATGGTAAATTAAAAGAAATTAATTGAATTTTTTACAATGAAGACATAGAAATTTCTATTAAATGTTGACTACGTAAATTTACTACATCTTCTTTCTGCTCCTTGTAGGAGTAAAAGGAACATATATAAATATATGTAGAAGTAAATTCACAATATTTTTGATTTTTCAAATGTTAGATTTCTATTGCAACAATGACTTTATAATTACAACAATAATTTCTTACAAAAAGTGTCACCATTACTAATAAAATTTGCTAGTAGTTTCGAGAGCAGAGCGAATGGAAAAGAAACAAACTATTCATTTCATAGAAACCACTTAACATACCAAAATGTTACAACAAAAACTAAAAAAAAAACTAATATTTTCCTATAATATTTCAGTTAAATATTCAAACCACAAAATAGCAACTTTGATCTTTTTTCCTTATGTTACTACTGCTCGAACTATGAATGAAGAATGCAAACGTGCTGAAGTTATAAAATGTACATATTATTGGTCTTTTTTGTTGTTGTAAGTTACTTATACGAGTAGAGGAGCACAACCTTCATAGGAAATAATATAAAGACAGAGAAGATTATGGAACAACATGTGTCATCAAACGCTACTGTTTTTCAACGAACAGTAGCAAAAACATTTAAACATTTTGTGGTTTTTTACATTCCATCCTCAATAATAACTTTTGCACACACACACACATACACACACTCTAACATACATAGAGTGGTATAATGTTATAGCATCTTTTTGTAATGTATGTAGTAGAGAAAATCATCATGGGAAGGGGTTGCTTAATGGTTGTTGTAATATGAAAGCATACCGAAAAGAATGTTATAGATTCTGTTTTAGGACACTTGTTCTGTTTTGTTCTTTTGGTATGACAACTTCATCCTCTATTCCACATATTGATATGTTTATTAGGATGACACTTAATAATAGTTTGCATTTGTAAAGGGTCCTAAAGGAGGGGGTCTAAATTTTGGTTACATCAGCCACGATTCTCTAATACAGACAAGTTTTCTGAGCCATCTCTATTTTTTGCGATATCTAATGACACATTTTTATGAAATATTCGATTCAGTAGATTGTGGTTTCGGGTACCTCTAAAATGCCTTTTTTAAACAGCTTCTTGAGGCATCAACAAACATTAGCTGCAATCTATTTATGATATGTTGGAATAAAAATAAGTTTTAGGGGTCCAAATCAAAGAATAGGTCATAGAGTAGTATGATTCCTGTTCGTCGCACAGTGGCCGAAAATCGTTTTTCATTGGCCAAAATCCTGTAAATTTTGATCCGATCAAACTATTTAAGTAATTTTTCTTTCAATAGATAGACATTAAGTTCAGATTGACTTAGCTCTTAAGGAGTTTTAAGGAATTGTAGGTCAAAGTTGAACTTTTGATTTTTTTTAACTTTTAGAGTGAAATATGTATTTATTTTTTTTTTTTATTAAAAAATTTAATATTTGGATATTAATAATAATTATAAACATTTTTTGTAATAATGAAATTTTTTTAATGTTACACTCAAAAAAATTTTTACACTCAAAAAAAATAAAATAATAATAGTAAAATCAAATGGAGATTTTGCTCTTATTAATGAAAAATTAAAAATTTTTTGTTGTCAAATTTGCAAAGATGTTTACACTCAAATAATATTTACACTCAAAAAAAAAAAAAAAAAAAACGTTAATAATATTATCTAAAAATCTTGCTATTGATACAGAAAAATGTATTATATTTTGCTGTCAAAAACATTTTAAAAATAAAAACTGCAATAGATTTTAATTGCATTTGTTACAATGGTAGGTTCAGTTTATTATTATTTTATACTAATACAATGTTTTTCGTACTTAAATAACAATGAAAGGCAATTATAATTATTATTCATTTGACTCAAATATTGATTGCAAATATTCCATATTTTATTCTGAGTTATTTCTGTTCTTTAGTAGTTTTTTGACTTTTTCATCTAAATCCCGATGTTCCACTTGCCATTGATTTCGAATACTGAAGATGAACGGTTCTGACGTTGCCAATAATATATTAAAAAGATCTTCATTTGTGGAATATCGTGAAATTTTTCTGGTATTGTGCTCTTTATAAAATCTGTGATCCTTATTCCTTTTTTCCTGGGCCTCCTCTGATAGATCTCCAAGTGACACCAAATAAAATATTTAATGACATCTTCTCCATGATAAAGGATTTTGTGAACTGTTGCAGACATATTTCCCCATGGGTAGTTGGTTGTATATATTTTTGCAGTTTCCTTAGCCTAATCTCCAAATTTTCTACAGTCAATTCCTTCATTGCACGCAAGTACTTTAAGGATTATTTTAAATCTGAAAATAAGGTTTAAATCCACTCCTGTTATTTCAGATGCTGTCTCTGGATCTGAAAAAAATCTTCTTGCGGTATTGCCATCACTTGTATTGCCTAACCCTTGTTTTGGATGATCCTATAATCAATCCAAATTTGCAATATTCATCTTGAACATTTTTCTTTTTTGAACTTCTTAGCTCTTTGTTGGTTTCGTTGTTTCTTATTGATTCTGAGGACCCGAAATCCAAATCATAACTGATTTTTAGTATGTGTTCCATAAGTCCTATTCTTGCATGTAGTAGTGATAATCCAAGTTCGTATGCATCGGTATTATCTAATGATTTTTTCGGGACTTGGTTTAATTGGCTTGATGTTGCTTGGCATATAATGCAGCTGGATGCAGCCTTCGTGTTATCCACAGCCTGACCTACTTTTCCATCTATCATTGTCAGCACTAATTGGTAGCTTTCGTCAATTTGCTGCCCATCTAACTGTAATTATAATGGCTGTAGTGTTGCAATTTGGGCCTTGATATCACTAACTTCTTTGTTAATGGCATCATGAGTTTCTTTTTTGAATTCAGATTTGATTGGCTTACAGTATTTCGTAGAAGATGATGTCTCATTTTTCCAAATATTCATTGTTTGCATTGTACTAGTCGAAGGCTCTGAATCTTCCAAATCTTTTTCCATCGCAATGGTGAATATGATATTATGAACATTTTCACATACTACTTGTTTGTATTGTTTCTGTCCCGAAGAACCATCACATCCCCATTTACGAAAAAGAATTAACTTTGTGTTTCCATATTTCTTTAACTCATTTCCTTTTATTGATTGAATCAAGCGTTCGTTTGTGTGATCAAGTAGAGATTGTAGTTGTACCTCTGCCGAAATTGGTGTGATTGTAATAGTGTCCTTTGATGGCAAACAGTCCATTTTAGCAGCGGTTATGTGATGATATGCTGGATACATATTTGAGCCTTTTTCAATCGCACGCAATCTGAGCTGAATATATTGCTGTTTCGTTAATTTCAAATCCAGAAATAATGCTAATGCCTCCTCATTTGTGAACTATTTTGCATCGCCCGGAGATGGTATACTTTTAAGAATCCGTTTTGTTCTCACTGGACTAGCCTTAACAACTTTTGTTAATTACCCTTCGGCCAGTTTTTTGTAATTGAAGCTCTCCATATTTTTCTGAATATTTTTATCTTTACGACTGTTATTGCTGAAATATATTAGAGCAATTGAGTTTGTATTCAAATATCGCTTTCTTACAAGCCTTCTCATAAGCCATCATACTATGCTTCTAGGTGAAAGGTAAGAAAATGGCATTAGTGCATTACTACCTAAAATAATATATAAACAAGTAAGAAAATTATAGTCGGTCTAGACCGACTATACGATACCCTATACCATGCGTTAAAGACCCTATCTCTCAAGCCCAACTAACTGGATATAGAAAATAAGCATAAACCAAATTTTAGTGGGATTTTTATTAATTTTTTCGGCTGCAGATATGAATGGTATAGGATACCCTATACCATGCGTTTAGAGACCCTAGCCCAACTAACTGGACATAGAAAATAAGCATAAACCAAATTTGAGTGGGATTTTTATAAATTTTTTTGTCTGCAGATATGAAAAAGTTCATATCGGATGCTCTATCTATATGGGGACTAGGTCCAAAAATGGACCGATCCTGACCATGTTTGGTAAAGTCTCTTGTATTTTGCAAAAATATATACAAACAAAATTTGAGAAGAATAAGTGCAATATTTTTGTTTTTTAAAAGATTTAAGTGAAGATCGGGAAACAGCTCTATATGGGGCCTATGACTAAGAGTTAACCCATAGGGATCATTTTTGGACTACTGATTAATGGATGTAATAAACACATACAAACCCAATTTGACTAAGATTTATAAGATAATTTGGATCTTATGGCAATTTAAGTCGATTTCATAGGGGTCATTTGTATGGGGGCTAGGTCTGAACATGGACCGATTCTCACCAATTTCAACAGGGTTCATCCTATGGCCGACAAAAGCTTACAAGCCAAATTTCATCAAAATATATTCATATTTGCGATCTGCAGTTTGATTACAAGCTTTACATGGACACACAGACGGACGGACGGACGGACGGACATCGTTAAATCGAATCAGATAGTGATTCTGATTCGATCGGTATAATTAAAGATGGGTCTAGGTCAAATATTTTTGGTAGTTACAAACAGCAGCACAAAGTCATTATACCCAAACCACATAGTGGTATAGGGTATAAAAACGCCACTATACAAATGAATTACCTGTGTGTGTTTTCTTTACTACTTGCATTAGTGCATTGTTAGGTAAAATAAAAAGGTATAAAAAAGGTATGATAATAAAAAACACCCAGGTTACTAATGAATTACATCCTCTGTGTACTGACATTCTTACTTACAAATAAAGGGTCTGCCATCTAACGTTTTTTTTTTCAACTAGTGCTTATTTCGTAAATGGTAACACTTAGCTCATGTCTGATTTGACAGATAATTAGTTTTATCCTTCCGCTGAACGAATATGGTTGTGTGTACGCTTGAACAATGCTGGGAAATATTGCGACATTACTTTGAAAATCATGGTAATGTTGCAGAATGTGTGCGAAAATTGCGTACGGATTTGGGAAGAACAGAAGCACCGTCAGCTCCGTATGTTCGTTATCTTGTGAAAAAAAGTGAAAGAAACTGGCATCCTCATCAATAAACCAAAGCGTGAAAAGCCAAAAACAGTGCGTACACCCGAGAATATTGCTGCTGTGGCAGAAAGTGTGCGTGAAGCGCCATTAACATCAATTCACCGTCCTTCTCAAGAATTGGAAATTTCGGAGGCATCATTGAGACGAATTTTGCATAACCACCTTGGTATGACGCCATACAAAGTCCAATTGATTCAGGAGTTGAAGCCAACTGACCAGCCAATGCGTTTTTGCTTCGCTAGGTGGGCCTGCGATCGACTTACAGAAGATGCCGATTTTACCAAAAAAAAAATCATCTTTTCAGATGAAGCTCATTTTGATCTTGGCGGGTATGTCAAAAAGCAAAATTGTCGCATTTGGGGCACAGAAAACCCGCACGCATACGTTGAAAAGCCGATACACCCAAAACGAGTCACTGCTTGGTGCGGATTTTGGTCCAGAGGCATAATTGGGCCATTTTTCTTCGAAAATGAGCAAGGAGTGGCCGTTACAGTTAATGGCGATCGTTATCGGGCCATGCTGAACGAATTTTTGTTCACAAAAATTGAAGAGGAGGATATTGGCAACATTTGGTTTCAACAGGACGGCGCTACGTGCCACACAGCCGAAGCTACACTCGATGTTTTGCGCCCTGTTTTTGAAGATCGCCTTATCAGCCGCAGAGCTGATGTCGTTTGGCCACCTCGGAGCTGCGATTTGACACCGTTGGACTATTATCTGTGGGATGCCCTCAAACAAGCCAGAGACAATTGACGCTTTAAAGGACAATATTCGTGAAGCCATTGGTGAAATACAGCTCGATATACACAATCGATAATGTGCTTAAAAATTGGACCGATGGTGTAGGCTACTGCATGGCCAGCCGAGGCAGCCATTTGAATGAAATTATTTTCCATTATTAACTGGAAGGGTCGTACTTTCAAATAAAAAAAGAGATAATATTCAGTAGTTTTTTTTTATAGCGTTTTCAAAAAAAAAAAAGTTATTTGGCGGACCCTTTATATTATGGTAATTGAACAAATAATGACTATCATAAGCTATAAAATACCTAAAGCACAAATTTAATGTACCATTGTATACGAGTACTTATAGGGCTGTTTAAATGTTCGTAATTTGAATTTTTTTAGAGTAATTTCATTTAAATGAAAAAAGTGTTCTACCCATGGGTTGTCACGGGTACAAAAGTATATATAGGTTCAAAGAGGACACTTCTGCCTTTCTCTGGGTGGTATACGTTTCATGTTCCCTTTTGCTCCCTAGAAGTTCTGTTCCACTAAATTTGAAATTTAAAAAAAATATAGTAGTTTCATAAATATTTCATAACGCCCCTAATGTTAAACGGTAGAGCTGTGACCACTCAGAACAGCTAAAGACTATAATCCTACCAACATTATAAAAAAGATCGCAGGTCATTATCGATAATAGCTTGCGAGTAGTAACCATTTATTTTTTGATACAAAAATAAAAAAAATCACCTTTTTCTGAAAATAAAAAAACAGTTGAGTTTGACAGCATGCCACGCCCATAATTAGCAATAGTTTAACCTAATTTGTTGGCTACCTTAATCTGGATATATTTTCTACAAAAAGGCGTTAAAATTTGAAAAATCGGTGACAAAAGAAATTAGACTTTTGGACAATGAAATCAAAATTTCAGCCACAGTGCGACGGTTAGTTTCCCTTATTTCTATAAAGACTTGTGGCCACCAATTCCAACCTTTTTCAAGCAAATGGCACAAAAAAATACTTTTCAAGTAAATATCAATAGAGAGAAATATAAATTCGTGAAATATCGCCTCTAGTCGAAATGGCAATGTCCGTCTGTCCGTCCTTCCGTATGTCTGTTGAAATCACTCTCATTCACAACATACATTATCGGTATCCGAAGTGGAAACGTTACAGGATATCAGAATATCACGACGAATATAAGATGGCTGGGAAAGCGGTTGTTTCCAAAATAAGGCATGATAGGTCTTCCTATTATTTTAATAAATTTAATACAGCTATTGGAAGTAAAAAAACTTGGAAACAAATACGCGAACTTGGAAACAAATACGCCGTAAATAACGAATTTTATGATGATTTTCCCTCTAATAATTTAAACATTCCCAAATTTAACTTTCAGTGTGTAACACTAACAGAGGTAGTTGAAAGTTTCAATGCTATTAAATCGAAATCAGTGGGCCTTGATAATATACACCACAGATTTATAAAAATGATTTTACCATGGATTGTCCGTTTTATAATGTACTTGTTTAACTCCGTAATCACTACTAGCATTTTTCCAATGGAGTGGAAACATGCCAAAATTATACCAATACCAAAAACGGGTAACGAATACTGCCCGATTGCAATTCTTCCATATCTCTCAAAAGTTTTCGAGCACCTTTTACACAGACAAATCTTTAGGTATTTAAACGACAACAACTTACTTACAGAGCGTCAATCTGGTTTCAGGCCACAACATAGCTGTATAATAGCTTTATCTGATGTAATTGAGGAGTTAAGAAGTAATATGGATGATGGAAAAATATATTTTTTGGTTTTATTGGACCACTCAAAGGCATTTGACATGGTGCACCACTCAATGTTATGCCTCAAATTTAAGAGGTTTTTTAACTTTTCTACATTAGCAATTAGACTCATGTTTTCAGATCTCACAAACAGATCCCAATCTATTGCTAATGGTAGCTCCATCTCAAACTCACTGCAAGTTATACGAGGGGTACCACAGGGTTCAATCCTTGGACCACTACTTTATTCGATATATGCCAATGATCTTCCACAACAAATTAAATTCTCTAAGGTTCAGATGTACGCTGATGACTTCAGCTATATTTAAGTAGTACCAAGGATTCAATTATTTCCAAAACTCAGGAATTAAATTATGATCTTAAACGTATTCTAAATTGGGCAACGGCAAATGGTCTACGACTTAGTCCAAATAAATCTAAGTGTATTATAATAAAGAAGAAAGTGATGCATTTGGAGAATGAGATTAATGTCTTCCTTGGGGGCTCTAAAATTGACATCGTGGACTCTGTACGAAATCTCGGAGTTGTGCTTAATGGAACTCTGACTTGGTCAGATCATATTAATCAATCCTGTGGCAGAATTTATTGTATGATAAGAAACTTATGGTTAACACAGCACTTTACTCCACTGAAAATAAGATTGCTACTTGCTAAAACATATCTTTTATCAACATTACTATATGCATCTGAGGTTTTCACAGGTTGCCACTCTAGGGATAACAGAAAACTTACTGTAACTTTCAACGACATTATTCGCTATATCTTTGGATTAAGAAAATTTGATCATGTATCCCAATACTCGTGTCATATCTAACATATGTCATTTGACAACTATATTAAATTCAAGAACATTATATTTCTACATAAAATTATTATAACAAAGGCTCCAAAATATCTTTTTGAACGATTAAAGTTGGCAAGATCTACAAGAGGGAATCGAATAATTCTATTTAAATACCGGGACCATGCCTCTGAATGTCAATTTTTTATTCTAACTATTCGTCATGCAAAATACAAGCAACGCAATAGGGTTTAGAAAATTACTATACCAATACTTTAATTGATTTTATTTGATTTTTTTTAATGTTTTTAAAATGAAATTTATAATATCTTAAATTTAGATTAAGAGTTACTGATGTTAAATATAATGAATAACTTATCTGATTCCATTACTGTAATTTATAAAATACTGTGTCTTGTTGTAATGGAAAATCGCATTTAATAAATAAATACAAAATACAAATACACTATTTACCTCGGTACAGCTTTGATAAGATTATTTATCATTATTTCGAGCAGGTTGCTATTGAAAAACGGGTAAAACGATTACCATTGTGCCAAGATATGTATGTCCAAAAATATGAAGACACCTCTAAAAAATATTAGAATGTTTTTATAGTAATTTAATATTAAGTTTAGCAATTTGTTTACTTTTTCAAATGTTTTGTTTACATTTTATAAAATAGTGTAATAAGTTCAGATAGTAATGTAGATATAAAACCCATAGTCAAATCTAACACTGTTACATGTTAAAAAAAAAAAACGTATGCATTTTCTTTCCCATGTACACTCCACAGCACTGTGCAGAGGATATATATCAGTTTATCATTCCATTTGTAACGTATAGAAAAGAAAACTGAATTTGAGATCCCATAAAGTATATATATTCTGGATCTTTATAACAATTCGAATCGATATAGCGTTGTCCGTCTGTTCAAATCATCAGACAGAAAATACGGTTGCGAATACGGGAACAAATCGGCTGGCAAATTATTTTTCTGTGAAGGTAATTGAGATTATGAAAGTCAGCATAATCAGAATAGATAAGAATAGATAAGAATCAATGACAATTTTATCAAGATTTCCAAAATCATCTCCATCAATATACGAACCACCCTAATGTAGTTGTGGTTTAGTTGATATGATATTTGGTATTTTATGTTGAAAATTTATGAAATTATTCTTGGTATGTTAACAATTGACATTTTCCATCGTTAGATTTTTCCGTTTCCATACTGCACATTGGATAACTGCGAGTAAGTATTTGAAGTGGTTTGAGTAAAAGTTTCAAATTGTTTTTTTTTTTTTACCAGACTTTAATTTATTTTTAACATGCTATTTTTTTGTTTTTGGGTAAAACTAAATAAATACCAATTTTGCAATTTATTTTTAAAAATTTTTTTTTCAATATATTTCAAAGTATATACACAGATATTTTTATGTTTTTTTTATAGATAAACATTTTTGTTTTTAATTTATATGCAAATTAGCTCAAAGTATGTAGTGTTTTTCTGTCAATGTCTATGAGTTTTTAAACGATTTGTCATTAAATTGAACTTATATTGTTGTAGTTGGCAAATTTTCCATGTTATTTTCTGATGCAAAAAGGGGGTGGTACTTTGTTGATCATTAAATAAAGTGAATTTTTTTCAATTACTTTTTGCAACAACATCATCTTCTGAACAAATCTAGTTTATGGAAAATTATTTTTCATTTTAAATGTTATGTATTAAATGAAATGAGTAGTGTTAAATACATAGATGGACAATTTGAAAAAAAAAACATTGAATACGCTAAAAACAGTGTCGTAGGCCTAATAGTGGTGTGGTAGAAAATAAACAAAAAACCAAATTTTTGTGAGATTGACATGTACTTGTTCACCAGAGGCACGATAAATTTCATAATAGATGAGATTTATATATAAAATGATATTAAATGACTTTAATTTATAAATTTATTTCAGCTGGTTTCGTGATAGCTGTAGTATTTTTATTTGCAGGTTAATATCATCGAATAACTAGAGAAGTTCAAATTTAAGTTCGACACTTTAAATTTCTGTATAAAGTCAACTGGCAAACATATTATCTGTTATCACCAACCATTTCGATCAAATCATTTTCTGAATGTGCATTTCTTTGAAGAAACAGCGAAAAGATTTAATTAAATGGAATTAATATTGGTATTGTTGCTTCTGTAGTAATTTCGATTTCTATGATTGGTATTTCGTGGCATTTTTTGTATTCGGTTAGCAACAACTATTTCGCATTTGTGAAGATAAAGGGCGGGAACGAAAACAAATTTTAATTTTCAACTGTTAATTCTTTCACAATTCTGTAAACTTTGAAACAGGTTTATATTCAAAGTAAACGGGCATGGAGACTACATCGAAATTGCTTAAAAAAATAGTAATAATAATAAAAATATTGGACATATATTTACCAATCTAACTATTAATTATGGCATAATAGCATAACTTTCTAGTAATAACCGGTAAACAAGCAGCAATATCTGGACGTGGATGACCTTCTGGATCTTTTTTAAATAGAGATTTGATCCTGAACTTTCCTTGGGAGATTTGGTCTGATCTGGATTTTTGTTTACTCCAAGAGTTGGTATATAAAGCTCTCTCATATTAGTAATTCGCGCTCCAACGAGGAAAGACCGCTTTCGTCTTTTCTATTATTTCGGATAAAAGAAAACACGTTTCCGTGTTTGCTTTTTGGTCATCGTGGCTGCTGATCTGCATGCATTTAGGTTATATACCTATATGCATGCGTTTCCATTTATATGACGTAATTTGTTAATTAATTTTAGTTTAAGTTTTTGCAAATTAAATAGCTCGCCCTAACCCTATACGCATTAAATCGTGCTAATTTGAGATGGCTGTATAGTTTCTTTTAACTGGACAAATAATTCTTCATTGCAGCCGTATAGGTCGGATCGAGTAACAAAATAATAATAAAAAAAAAGCTCTCTCAATTTTTTTTTGTTAAAATAATGCCATATTTGGAAAATAAAATTTTTTTTCTACATACTAAAAGGGAGTTTTCACTATTTACACAATTCAATACAAAATCTAAACCAGTGGTGGCAACATTTGATTTTGAATTAAATTATGTTAATAAAATATATTTTCATTTATTGACTCCAAACACTACTACCTGGGAATTATCGAACTTCAATATTTTGGGTTTTACCTTGCACACCATGAAGTCAAATTTTGAAGTCATGATGAACGCTGGTTCAAACTAGGGATGCCAAGCGCAAAAAACCAAATGTCCCAAAAATTTTAAATAAACTAATTTGTTATATTAATTTCTGAAAAACTTATAATTTTCATCCAAAAAAATTGTTAAAAATTGCTCTTTATTTATGGAAGAATTTTTATGTTCGAAATTCGTAAATATCATTTGAGGTTTTCTAAACTTCATAGAATTTAAATTAATGTTTTCTTATCCTGAAATGCTATTAATATCTCCTTAATCCCAATTTTTTTTTTAATTTCGGTTGATTTTTTAAATGTAAACATATTTGGTGTTTTCTGAATTACAATTTGTGTTTAAAGAATAAAATTTATATATTAAAAATTGAATTAATGCCTTCTAAATTTCACGTTATTATTTCGACGTTTTAATATGATTTTCTAAAATTCAATTGATATTTTCTAATTTATTATTGGAAATCTGAATTCTAATTTTTTAGAATTGATATTTTCTTAAATTTTAATGGAAAATTTAAAAGGTGCAGTTTTGTATTTATGTCAAGAGTAATGCTTCAGTAATTATAAACAATTTTTAAAAATTATATGTAATCGCAATCAGATATTTTTTAGGTAAAGCAGAATAATAATTTTATATATCTATGTAGAACTGTTTTGAAAGCAAAGCAAAACTCATTGATGAAGTCGGTAACTCTATTTTGTGAAGACAACAAAAAGTTAATATGCCAAATTTATGGACATATTTGTAAAAGAATAATGGAAAAACGAATGAAATAAAAGACCAGCCCTGTGTATACTCCTAACATTGTTGTGTTTGATATCCAATTGAAAATGTTGACATTCATGTTATAATAGAAATAACGATTGCAAAGCTAATTAGAAAACAAGTAAGAAAATTATAGTCGGTCTAGACCGACTATACGATACCCTATACCATGTGTTTTGAGACCCTAATTGGATATAGAAAATAAGCATAAACCAAATTTGAGTTTAATTTTTGTTAATTTTTTTGGATGCAGATATAAAAAAGTTCATATCGGATGCTATGTCTATATGGGGACTATGTCCAAAAATGGACCAATCCTGACCATGGTTGGTAAAGTCTCTTGTATTTTGCGAAAATATATATAAGCAAAATTTGAGATGAATCAGTGCAATATTTTCGTTTTTTGATAGATTTAAGTGAAGATCGGGAAGCAGCTCTATATGGGACCTATGACTAAGAGTTCTCCCATAGGGATAGTTTTTGGACTACTCATTAATGGATGTAATAAACACATACCAACCCAATTTGACTAAGATCAATACAACAATTGGGATCTAATGCAATTTATGTCGATTTCATAGGGGTCATTTGTATGGGGGCTAAGTCTGAACATGGACCGATTCTCACCAATAGCGTTCATCCCATGGCCGGCGAAAGCTTGTATACCAAATTTCATCAAAATATATTCGTATTTGCGACCTGCAGCTTGATTACAAGGTTTACATGGACACACAGACGGACGGACGGACGGACGGACATTGTTAAATCAACTCATAAAGTGATTCTGATTCGATCGGTATAATAAAATCACATAGTGGTATAGGGTATAAAAAATTGTGGCGCGATCTACTGTGGCATAGCAACACTGACCAAAATGAAGTGACACTCTGTTTGTTAATAAAAGAGAAATGTGTTTTCCCTAAAACAGAATACGTATTGGACAATTTTATATAAATATAAAATAATATCCGATTTATTTCTAACATGCGGTTGTTATGAGTATACATGTATAGAATATATGTATATTATTTTATTATTTAATATATGTATGTATGTACATGTATGTATGTATGTACATACATATATGTAAATATTACACATAAAAAATACATCATCAAAAATTATTTTCGTGTTTTTCTTTAAATAAATTAAACATAAAATTTTGTTAGGAAAATTTACATTGTTTTTTTTTTTTTTTTATTAACAACTAGATAGTTTAGCATTATTTACTTTAGATGTTGGTGAATTTTTACTCCCCTTTTATTAACTCGTATTGCCTGCTTGTCGAAAAAATTTTAGATTGATTTTTAACCACTTTCCCGTGACCCTATCGATCTGAAACTTTCCAGGCAAGCTCGCGGCAATAACAAAAATGACTAATTTTTTTTAGTGATGCCAAAACAATGGAAACTTTAAAATTTTTCTACCAGAGTTGATTTAAAAAAAATGCACAAAGGGTTAGTTTTTATAATATTATTACTACAACGACCACAAAAACAGCAAGTCCAGCTATGAAAACAATTCAACACTTAGAATAAAAAAGATCAATATAGAAACATCATATGTTTTATTTTATTTCAATTTTTCAGAAATTTCCCTGGACCCGTTCCACCGATTTTAATGATTTTTGAAACAGAAAACTTCCCATGATCTTGGTGAATCATTTTCACTAAAAGTAGTCACCCTAGCTGTCCTATTGAGGCCATGATCGTGTCAAGAACTACATAGAAAATCATATTTTTTCAACACTTTTTTTTATACATATTCTTATTTTTCAACGGAGTTCTCTAAAATTTGGTACGCACAATCTCTGTACTCCAGGCAAGGTCGCCATATGCTTCTTACTGGCCACGCCTAATTTTGCGCCCACTTTTTTTATATAAATCAATATAATAATATATAATTCTATATAATTAATTGTCTGTTTTTTGGTATATTTGTTCGCTATAGAAATTTTTATTTTTCAACGGCTATCTCCGAAATTTAGTACATACTCTGAGACGGTGGCTTTAATAAAAGGTGGATCTAGATCAAATATTTTGGTTAGTTACAAACAACAGCACAAAGTCATTATACCCTGACCACATAGTGGTATAGGGTATAAAAACATGTTCAATTTAACTATATGCAAATCATAAAACTTTTAAAGGAGCACCCTTAGATGGGTCTGGAGGGGATAGGTCCCAAAGAAATAAATTTACTGTCGAAAATATAAAAACTAATCAATACACATACTTTCATAAAATAACGAATAAATTTGAGGAATTTTATGAATACATTAAATCTGTTTAATTAAAAAAAAAAAATCTGATTAAGAAAATAATGATAGATTTTCATAAAGAGTCAATTTGACATCAAGAGTAAACCACGGGCTAATTTCAGAAAATTAGTCCAGAATATAATTTCTTAGAGTAATTAAAATATCATCAACAATTAAAATGATTAAATATTAAAATATTAAAATATTAAAATATTAAAATATTAAAATATTAAAATATTAAAATATTAAAATATTAAAATATTAAAATATTAAAATATTAAAATATTAAAATATTAAAATATTAAAATATTAAAATATTAAAATATTAAAATATTAAAATATTAAAATATTAAAATATTAAAATATTAAAATATTAAAATATTAAAATATTAAAATATTAAAATATTAAAATATTAAAATATTAAAATATTAAAATATTAAAATATTAAAATATTAAAATATTAAAATATTAAAATATTAAAATATTAAAATATTAAAATATTAAAATATTAAAATATTAAAATATTAAAATATTAAAATATTAAAATATTAAAATATTAAAATATTAAAATATTAAAATATTAAAATATTAAAATATTAAAATATTAAAATATTAAAATATTAAAATATTAAAATATTAAAATATTAAAATATTAAAATATTAAAATATTAAAATATTAAAATATTAAAATATTAAAATATTAAAATATTAAAATATTAAAATATTAAAATATTAAAATATTAAAATATTAAAATATTAAAATATTAAAATATTAAAATATTAAAATATTAAAATATTAAAATATTAAAATATTAAAATATTAAAATATTAAAATATTAAAATATTAAAATATTAAAATATTAAAATATTAAAATATTAAAATATTAAAATATTAAAATATTAAAATATTAAAATATTAAAATATTAAAATATTAAAATATTAAAATATTAAAATATTAAAATATTAAAATATTAAAATATTAAAATATTAAAATATTAAAATATTAAAATATTAAAATATTAAAATATTAAAATATTAAAATATTAAAATATTAAAATATTAAAATATTAAAATATTAATATATTAAAATATTAAAATATTAAAATATTAAAATATTAAAATATTAAAATATTAAAATATTAAAATATTAAAATATTAAAATATTAAAATATTAAAATATTAAAATATTAAAATATTAAAATATTAAAATATTAAAATATTAAAATATTAAAATATTAAAATATTAAAATATTAAAATATTAAAATATTAAAATATTAAAATATTAAAATATTAAAATATTAAAATATTAAAATATTAAAATATTAAAATATTAAAATATTAAAATATTAAAATATTAAAATATTAAAATATTAAAATATTAAAATATTAAAATATTAAAATATTAAAATATTAAAATATTAAAATATTAAAATATTAAAATATTAAAATATTAAAATATTAAAATATTAAAATATTAAAATATTAAAATATTAAAATATTAAAATATTAAAATATTAAAATATTAAAATATTAAAATATTAAAATATTAAAATATTAAAATATTAAAATATTAAAATATTAAAATATTAAAATATTAAAATATTAAAATATTAAAATATTAAAATATTAAAATATTAAAATATTAAAATATTAAAATATTAAAATATTAAAATATTAAAATATTAAAATATTAAAATATTAAAATATTAAAATATTAAAATATTAAAATATTAAAATATTAAAATATTAAATTATTAAAATATTAAAATATTAAAATATTAAAATATTAAAATATTAAAATATTAATTTTAATATTAATATTAAAATGTTACTATCAATCCTTCCACAACTATATATTTTTTGGTATTTTTTTTTAAAAAATTTAGGTCTCTTTAAATTTGACTTTTGACCTTAAAGAGGGACAGTTTATAGTGTTTCAATTTAACCTTAAGTTACAAGATTAAGAACTTATGTCAATTAGTATAATATTTTGATAAAAGATATTTGAAATATGAAAACACCAAAAAGATGTAACCTAAAAGTTGAAAAAGTATGAAAAATCAAATTTTTCTTCAAATCCGCGGAAATTAAAACGCTGCCCTCGCCAAATTAAGAACAGGATACCTACAATATTTGGCAGTTTTAATGACATATATCTTCTTGATAAGACCTTATAGTCTAATCGTTGGTTTCGGAAAGTTTCTTGAACAAAATTTTTGAAAAAGTATAATTGGAGATTTTTTAATAGTGCTAAAAAATACGTACCGTTTTGATATTAATTTAAAACGGCATAGCAATATACGAAATGCAAAATGCTTTACACAAGATCATTTTGGGATCAGAAGAGTGCAAAAATATTATTGTTGTAAATTATTTCCATGTCCTTAAAAATGTGAGCTCGATTTTCTTAATTAAGTGGTGTGCGGCGCATTTATTGCCTGGGAAACTTGATATAACTTGGCTGTTTTTCAACCGATAACAGATTTTGTTCTTTTATTAGCAAGATAATTTACTATAGATGATGTTTTATTGATTATTTAATTGAAGCGCAATTATTAATATCAAAATTTTTGTGAAAAACAATTTTTTTTTTTTGATAATTTTTACATATAAATGCATATTTGAATTTTGGACTCAATGCGCGTCCAGAAGGCATTGTCCGATTTGGCTCAAATTTTGCACACTAAAGTCTGAGATCCAGTGCCACACTAATCCATACCGCACGTCTTCAAATTCCAAAAAAAAAAATGGCTGTCACCTTACTATAGACAGTAACAGAAACCTTACGTGACCCGAAAAAACTGATATCAGATTCGGATTCAACGATTTCGAGAACATAAGGTACAGTTATGAAACACTACGGATATATTAGTAATGACTAGCAGATTCCAGCGCTCGAACTTTCAACTTAGCCAATTCACACACCAACCCTTTTATGGTTTATTAATATTATTGAAGATAACAAACTCATATGTATAATTTTATGTATGTGTTAGTAGCAACTTTAAATGCAATTTACTCAAAATAAAGGAAAAATTTAAAATCTGTAAATCTGCGAAACGGCTGAAAAGAAATACCTTTCAAATAATATACGTTTGGTCAAAATCGGGATAAAACGGTAGAACAAACCATCGGTCACAAGAAATCACCTAGCCTATTAATATTATAGATTTTAAGATGTAAGCTATAATCTCTATTCTCACTGTTTTCTATATTTACATTTTTTGTTTTTGGTATCTTCAGAAATCATAATTTAAAGAGATTTTTCCTATTTGTAAGTGTGTTTATGAGTCATGAAAGGCTCTTAGATTTAACTTTATTTGTCCTTGTTTTAATGACAAACTTTGAATAACAAAAAAAAATTTTTTTTCAGAGATATTAAAAACAACACAAAATATTTTTAAAAAATCCTCAACACATTAAAAACATTTTATTGAATTGAAAAGTAATTTAACATCACACCTAAACATAAGTATAGAGATTATACTTAAGTGCGATAGTTACAAAACAAAAAAAAAATACTAAAATGATTAATGATTTGCTGTTGCACAATTGCTAGGAGTTGCTTCGTCTAAGGTGGCCCTTTGAAATATGAACTCTGACCAAATGCCTACTCCTCACACGCTAAGGAACATTCATTGATGATGCCGTCTTATGCGCCGGCGCACAAATCAACATAATTTTGATATTTCATCTTTATTATCATGATCGCTTTCCCTCATTTTCAGCTTCTTTATAAAAATGTTACAAATTAAGAACATGTTAATGATGTTTTTTTTTTCTTTCGCTTTGTTTTTTTAAACCAAAAAACATCAATTCCAAGTGTCAGTGTCAGTCAAACAGTCAGTAAGGTTAACTCATTATTTTTCTTTTTTCGGTTTGTAGTCGATCTCAAGTGTTAATTTGTAATTTTATTTGACTCAATACTACTAAAATTTGTTATGCTATTTTATAGATTTATTATCTTGTTGTCTTATAATGAATTCTTAACATTTATATTTGAATTTTTTCATAGTTCATCATTTTTTGAACACATATTTTATTTATTTTAATTAATTCGTTTTAGATTTTTAGTATGTTTTTTAAAAAGGTTAATTTAATGCTTAAATAATTTTAACACCCTCAAGCGAAATCTGAACACATTTTCTGTATTTATCAAATATATGTTTTTTTCTTCTTCAGATTGACGTGGGAATCTTTTTTAAAGGAAATTTATCAATAATTTACTAACGTTAAAACAGTAGTGTCTATGAAATATTTAGGTCATTTTAAATATTACATTAAAGTTTAAAATTTACAGGGAAATTA
Organism: Cordilura impudica; assembly: GCA_963682025.1. Classification (NCBI taxonomy): domain Eukaryota; kingdom Metazoa; phylum Arthropoda; class Insecta; order Diptera; family Scathophagidae; genus Cordilura; species Cordilura impudica. Next base: position 29,556,186 of record OY821518.1, on the reverse strand, counting down.
AGATACAAGTTGATTGACGACATATTGAATTTTTAAAAGGTCAAAAATCTAATTTCGGCCATTCTAAATCAGTCAGTTAATATCGTAACATCTGTGTACTTTATACGAATTCCATCAATCCGTGGCTGACCGTTTGTCTTCTTATCACACTTTGCTTAAAAATTAATTTATAAACTTGGTACAAGTTTCTGTTGTTAAAAACCAGCCAATAAAAGCCAGAAAATTACAACAAAACAATAAAACTCTGTAACGAATATTATAGGCGGTATCCAAATTGAACCAGCTAACAGACATACAACAAAAAAAAAAAACTAATACTCTATGCTCACTTTACAACAGCTGCCAGTATTCACACGTCATTTAATTTCGATTAGTCAAGTGGCATTATTGTGGCTATTACAGAGCCATACACACACATACATACACGAATAGATAAATAAACAGAAAAATATGCAATTATATTGAAAAGTCATGCAGTTGTAGTTTACATGTACTTATTTCGATTTATAATTTCATTAATAAAAAGTAATTGTTGAAAGAAATGACCTCTGTGAAGAGGAAACTAAATTACTATATTACAAGAAAAGAATGTAACCAGAAGGTAACCAGCTAGCCCTATTTTTTTTTAAATTTTTATAAGAATTTTTTAATTCTTTGTTGCAGGCAGAAACAACCTCTGGAACGAACCAAAGAACGTTTTTTATACCCTATACCACTATGTGGTTTGGGTTTAATGACTCTGTGCTGCTGTTTGTAACAACCAAAAATATTTGACCTAGACCCATCTTTAATTATACCGATCGAATCAGAATCACTTTCTGAGTTGATTTAACAATGTCCGTCCGTCCGTCCGTCCGTCCGTCTGTGTGTCCATGTAAACCTTGTAATCAAACTGCAGGTCGCAAATATGAATATATTTTATCGGCCATGGGATGAACGCTATTGAAATTGGTGAGAATCGGTCCATGGTCAGACCTAGCCCCCATACAAATTACCCCTATGAAATCGACATAAATTGTCATAAGATCCAAATTGTCATATAGATCTTACTCAAATTGGGTTAATATGCGTTCATTACATCCATTAATGAGTAGTCCAAAAATTATCCCTGTGGCCCCATATAGAGCTACTTCCCGATTTTCACTTAAATCTATTAAAAACAAAAATATTGCACTGATTCTTCTCAAATTTTGTTTGTATATATTTTTGCAAAATACAAGAGACTTTACCAAACATGATCAGGATCCATCCATTTTTGGACTTAGTCCCCATATAGATATAGCATCCGATATGAACTTTTTCATATCTGCAGCCAAAAAAATTAATAAAAATCCCACTCAAATTTGGTTTTTGCTTATTTTCTATGTCCAGTTAGTTGGGCCTAAGCGATAGGGTTTCTAAACGCATGGTATAGGGTATCGTATAGTCGGTCTAGACCGACTATAATTTTCTTACTTGTTTTAAATTACTCTTTGAACGAACATATATAAAAAACTAATTTTTTGACTTAAATTGAATGAAATCGATATAAGTCGTATATGGGTACCCCACATAATTTTCAGCGTGAATATTTTGGGCAATTTTGAATATGGGAGTCAAAGATTCGTCGATTTGTGCAATAATTTCGTCAATTTTCCCAAAAAAAGTGAAAAAAAATCCACTAAGATGCACGAAAACGCCCCCTGGCGGCTGTTACATATAAAAAAAAATGTGAAAAATGGATTTCCCGACCCAAAAAGACCCCCGATATAAACATTTTCAATAATTTTTTACATTTGAATGAATATTATGGAAAATATCATGAAAATATCTTCATCGAAATTTTGGCAGGCTCGAAAATGATTTTAGAGGTATGGTTTCTTGGTCAAATATACCTGTTATGGCCCATAGTACCAGAATCGCGATTAACCTATGGAGTAAAAATGATTAACCCACCCTAGCCTACATATATGAGAACGTAAGAATACATTCCGAAATATTAAAATGTTTAAGGAATATTTTTTTTATTTTCCTTAAAAGTTCGGAGCTTACAAACAGGAAAAAGTGATAAAAATTTAAGTAAGAAATAATAAAATGGTCAGATTCAATATAAGTGCCTATGAGCATAGAAAATAAACATGCATCAAATTTGCTTGATGCCAGACTCCAGCTGTTACCTCGAGACATGTTAAAGATCATAAAAAAATTTTATTATAGCATGGATACTAGCTGCAAAACTGGCCCGATTATGATCATATGTATTAGACAGGCAAGTTGTAAGTTACATAAACTTATGCAATCAAACCAAGTAAAACTAGTAAGAAAATTATTGTCGTTATATACCAACCAGTCCATAATGGACATAGAAAATAATCATAAATCAAATTTAAGTGAATACATCATTTATTTGTTGTCTGCCGATATGTTTAAGTTCAAGTCGAATAGCCAATTATATTTGCATGGAGGCTAACTCCGAAAATGGTCTAATCACCACCACATTTGGAGTTTCACTTATGGCTAATTACATAGTGACAGACATGACATTCAATGATCTTTCTAATCCAATATTATACAGTAAAAGTCTTTCATTGTTCATAAAAATATAAAAAATTATGCAGACATTTGAAAAAGTGAGAAATTATTATTGTTATTTTTAATTGGGGGCAAAAAGTAGTCGGGACAGACATGACAACAAACAGACATCGTTTTATAAGATATTTGTGAAACACAGAAAAGTTCTGAAGTTACTTGTAGGACAAATAAGAAACAGTTGTTTGTTAATAAAACATATCAATTTGAATTATATATTCTTCCTTTATTTACATATTTTATCAAATTTGATATTCACATATGAGATCTTATCTTTACATATAGATATTGCAACATATAATATATAGGATCTAAAGATACTAAATAGTTTTTATTTTATTTTTTTAATCACTTTTAAAGGAAAATGGGAGGAAAAAACCTTCATATGTATTAATAAAGCATATAATAAAATATGATAGCTAAAAGAAATTATAGTAATAAGAAGTATTTTTTCAATGTGACAGACATGACACTATCTTTATTTTCAAAATTATTTAAGTACACGTTTCCTTTCTTACTGAAAAAATAGGGGCTGTAAAAATACATAAAAAATACATCTAACAAACTAATGTCATATTTTCATTTTCTTTGAAATGGTATCAATAAAAATTATTTAAATTTAAATTTTCAAATTAGACTAAGGTTGAACTTTGCATGGAATACCCTTATATGTTCTAAAATCATATCTCAATCAAGTCTGAGTAGAATCTGTATTATTTTAATGTTATAAGATAGATTTAGTTGAATATCGGAAAGCCGTTTGATATGGGGACAATAGTTTCACTAAAAATTGAGCTACAGAATTTTTTCCATAAGCCAACTTTAAGGTTCAGGCTCTCTGTCCAATGAAACACAGAAAACAGAATCATTGTGGCTACCGAATTTCTTGCCAAAAAAATTGCTATAATGCTCATAACCCATTTTCGGGTTCACTATGATTACAATTCTATTGCCTTAAGAGTAAATATTTATCATTATAAAAAAATTTGCAGATGATATATTAAATTTCTGCTAACACAATCGAAAATACGGTTGTTCCACTTTAGAAACAATTCGGTTGGCAAATATTTTTTCTGTGTGTAATCTACAAATGTCGGTAAATAATATTATGGGTTACTTCAAAAAGTGAACAATTATGGGTAACCCTTTAAAATCCCAATCAATATTCTTCTCAAGAAAAATGAATGACTGCTTTCTTACCGCAACATAATGCTTATAGTTCACGGGGTTAACATTCCGTACGACATTTGTGTGGGGTCAAGGTTTTAACAAATAGTTCTATGGCCGCCCAAAGCTTGTTACCAAATTAATATTTGCAGTTTGATAATAAAGTTTTTATGAAGACTCAGACTGACGGACGGAAGGGCGTAAATCGCTAAATTGACTCAAAGTTTATCCATACCATAGAAAAAACGTGGGTACGGGCCAGGTATTTTTTGTAATCACAAACATTTGCGCCGACATTGGTGCCTGTAGAACAAGTGCATGTGCCCTTAAAAAATATTGAATAAACCTATTTTACAGGAAATTGCCGAACGAATTCAAGTTTTTTACTCTTATTGCAATCAGATTTTTAGCTAAGAAGATATAGCCCTTCAAAGTTGACTGATTTTCAGTGTTCAAAAAACCAGACCATTTTTAAATAATTTGCTCCGTTTTCAGATACAGTACCTCGAAAACTAGGTAAGGGATCGTCATTCTTATTAATTTTTTTGATAGATCTATTTATTAAGAAAAGAACAGAAAGAAAATTGTACTGTTCGCTTAGTGTTTGTCCAGGTAAATCGATATTTACCAACTATCCATTTTTTCAATATTTCTCAACTTTGATTGAAAATAAAACAAAAAAAAATTAAATTTCTATATTTCCCATATTTTCGAAATAAGTTCTTTAACTATTCCTTTACCTAATGCAAAAATTTTCAGCTCCCGTCCTTGCCCATTTTTTACTAGAGGTAAAAATTTTGAAAAAAGACATGGTTCCAGAAATGTGTTGCACGCATTATTGCGCAATTTATGACATGTAACCGTGAAAATCTATTCTTACTCTTATTGTTCCATTCGTTATTATTAAGATGTATGATTTTTGTTTTTCATTCTGTGAGGCTTACCTGAGATCCTCTGTCAAATCAAGTGCAGATACAATTCATGACATATAACCGTGAAAACCCGGTCTTATTGTTATGGAATGAATATGAATATGGAATCCCATGATTGCATATAAGGTGTATGGAGTTCTTGTTAACATTAGCGTATACGCTTTCAGAGGAGGGGGAATACTTTGATGAAAATACATCAAACAAAGATAACGAAATATCAGAAAGAATCGAATACAGGATGCGTTTTTCACACAAGTAGTAGTAAAAGTAAACTTCCCCAAGTACGGATACGGAAACTCAAACGAGAAAATTTTTTGAAAATGATGAGGCTGTAACACGAATCACTGGAATAACAATAAAATCGTTAAGAGATTGGGAAAGATCTTGAATGTTTTAAAACTGCAAGGAAAAAGTTGATTCTGAAAAATATGGAGAATATGCTTCGAAAACTGCATCACTTTTAGCAGAATTATATCCATAGAAAAAGTTGACCCCGACAGTTCATAAAATATTGTCGCATGGCAAAGATGTAATTGAATATCAGACTTTGCCAATTGGAGAGCTTTCTGAAGAAAGCTTATAAAAAATATAGATCGCTGAACACTTTGAAATCATCAAAGGTGAGGACAAAATGAGGACCTCTTCAACACGTTAGCAGCATCTTCCGATCCACTTATTTCATCACTGCGGATTGTGAACAATATTTTACAAAAAATTGAGAAATAAATTTAAAAAAATTTAGTCTGGATAACAGTTTGGTAAATATAAATGTCGGCTATAGCTTGTAAATGTTTTTTGCATATGATGTTCCGTTATTTTAACTCGTGAATTTTCAATAGTACAACAGTACTTGCAAACAGTACTTGCAAAACACAGGCTATACCTTGGACTGTATAACATATTGACAAATATGATAGCAAACGACTTATGTATGTTCGATATAGATGTGTAAATGTTTTTGCATATTTTAACGCGAGACTTTCAATTATTTGTGAAATTCCTGTATTTTTATTTTGTTTGATGTATCCAGTGATTTTTAAATATATAAGTATATAAATTTATATTTTAGATATTCTTGTGACCTCTTCTAGGCCTTTAGTTACCAACCGATTTTGACACCAAATATACCATATGAAAGATATTTTCTTTGCAGATGTGCACCATCTTTATAGATGTTCACCATCTGGTAAATTGGTAAATTTTTGGAGTAATTATCATTTAAAGTTGCTACTAACACATACCCAAAACGCATGAAACTATACATTGCTGTGTGTGTTTATTAAATTTGTTAATGTGTCTGTAATAATTGTATAATAAAAGCCCTGTGTTGAATTGTGAATTGGCCAAAATTGATTAGCATAACTTTAGGCTCTTATAAAATTATTTATTAATAAACCCATTATATATCGTCTGTGTGTTCAACAAATAATTAATAATGAAATTTAATGAACTTTATTTAAAAATTCTAAATTAATGATTTTTATTTAAATATTCATAAATATTTTATATTTAGATTAAAAGAATATTGAAGTAAAAAAGTTATATAAAAGCAACTTTTCCATAATTTGCACCCGAATTTCGAGTGCTGGGCTCTGCTAATATAAATTAAAACACAGTGTTTGGGAGGAATCAAAAGAAAAAGTAATGGAAATTTTTTTTAATTTAAAAACAAATTACAAGAAGATACGAACTTTTCGAATTCGTTTGTAAGTCTCAAATAATCTAACCCATAAAAACAAAGTTTCAATTAAAACTTTGAATATCACCGTGACAGTGCGTGACTATGATTGACAATCTTAAAATCACCTTTAGCCGCAATAACTCTATGGACAAAGTTTCAGATCCATCGGATGAGGGGAAGTGGGGTTTTAGTCTCTCCGTGACTGTGCGTGACTATGTCAAAGTTAATCTTTTTCACAGCAAGTATGTCGAGCAAATTTCAGATCGATCAGATGAGGGTAAATGACATTTCGATCACTCCGTGACTGTGCGTGATCATGCGTGATTGAGCGTGACTAAGTCATAGTTAATCTTTTTTCACAAGTCTATCGACCAAGTTTCAGATCGATCGGATGAGGGGAAATGACATTTAGATCACTCCGTGACTGTGCGTGAACACTCGTGACTGTGCGTGACTACTCCAAAATTAATCTGCCGTCACAACAAGACTATGGGCTAAGTTTCAGATCAATTGGAAAATTGAGGTAAAAGAAAGAGTTTTAAAAAAACACTACCTCATAGTGACTAAAAATAAACTATTGGCTAAAATTACTATTGGACTTATTGGCGAAAAAGCTGTGATGGAAACGCACAGAGAACAGTGTACAGCCTAATTACTGCAAAATCCATAAAAGTAAATTATTTCATATATTGTACTGTATTACACATTCATTCATTTTAAATTTAATAGATGCTGCAATTTCTATTGGATTGTGTTAAACTATTTTTGGTTGGCTGCACGGACCTTGTACCCAAACGTTGCAAAGGAAGATGATACAGTGCCAAAAAATTTTCTTTAGCTACGAAACCTTTCTTTAAGAACACATTTAATGAAACAAGTAAAAACTTATATTCGATCTGGACGACTATACGCTACCCTCTACCATGCGCTTAGAGAAAAGATCTCAGGTCAAACTAATTGGATATAGAAAATAAGGGTAAACCAAATTTGAGTGGCATTGTTATTCATTTTTTTGCCTTCGAATATGAAAAAGTTCATATCTGATGCTATATTAATATGGGGACTAGGCCGGCAAATTGACCAATCCGTACCATATTTCGTAGTCATTTATTTTTGCGAAACTATATACAAATCAAATATAAGAAAAATCTGTTTTTTTTATCGATTTAAGTTAAGATCGGGAAGCAGCTTTATATGTATGTGGGCTACGCCTAAGAATTATCCTACAATGTTTATTTTTGGACAACTGATTAGTGGGTGTAAATATCACACGGAAACCAAATTTGACCTAGATCTACATGATAATTTGGGTTTTATGGCAATTTAAGTCGATCTCACAGGGGCAATGTGTATGGCGACTATGTTTGAAAATTCACCTATTTTCACCAATTTTGACAGCGTACGTCCTATGGCCGATAAAATCTTATATATCAAACATCGTCAAAATATATTTATATTTGCGACCTGTAATTTGATTACTAGGTTCACATTGACACACAAACGGATTAACAGACAGACAGACATACAAATGGACAGACGGACGGACGGACATCGCTAAATCGACTAAGAAACTGATTTAGAGTCGATCGGTATAATAGATATACAAAATATTTTTGGTAGTTATAGTCGGTCTGGACCAACTATACGATATACAATAACATGCGTGTCGAGAGACGGTCTTGGATTCAACTTTGGTGCGGCAATAACTGCATATAGAAAATAGGTATAAACAAAAATTTAGTGGTGTTGTTATTAATTTGCGACGTGCAGGGAAAAATTTCATATCTGATTTTATTTTATTTGGGGACTAGGTACGTAAAAAGTGGACCTCATATGAATATATTTTGTTACTTTTCTCAAACACATAGTATGTTTAAACAGATTTTTTTTTAAATCTATTAACAATTTTCTATGTTAGATTTAAGTTAATATCGGGAATCAATTTTATATGGGGACTGGGATTATGGTGTCGTATTATTTTTTTCTGAAACTCTGGGCTATTGCGATAAAATATAACATTTAAAAATAGAAAACTGATTAATTTTTGATACAAAGTATTTAGAACGAGCACATTTACTGAATATTTCACAAAAATTTAATTTTTCTCGAAATACACAAAAAATAAATCCTTGTAAACGAAATTCTGGCAGAGGGATTTGCCTAAAAATTCACACAGTTTATCTCTTACATGAACTTAACAAAACCCTAAAGTGTCAGATGCTTTTTTTAAATGTTGTTCAAGAAAGTTATTTAAAACTTAAAAAAGAATTTTCAAAATTTTATCGAAAAAATTACCCATTTTCGGCCTCATTGCGAAATAAGTTAACAACGTGGTATAAAACCATTCCTTATATCTGAGTACTTACAAATACAGGGACCAAAGAAAATTATGACTTTGATCAATTTGTTAAAGCTCAAAGAAAGTGCCGTCAAATTTCATGAGCTAGTGTTTTTTTTTTTATTTGGCACATAAGTGGTCTGGTGTATTTGAATGAAATCGATACAGGTCGTATATGGGAACACACATAATTTTCATCGCTAATATTTTGGGCGATTTTAAATATGGGAAAGTCAAAGATTTGTCGATTTGTGCAATAATTTCGTCAATTTTCCCCAAAAAGGTGAAAAAAAAAGCCACAAAAATGCACGAAAACGTCCCCTGGTGGCTGTTAAATATAAAAATAAATGTAGAAATGAATTTCCCGACCCAAAAAACCCCCAGTATACACATTTTCAATATTTTTTTTCTACATTTGAATGAGTATTATGGAAAACATCATGAAAATATCTTCATCGAAATTTTGGCAGGCTTGAAAATGATTTTAGAGACATGGTTCCTTGGCAAATATACTTGCTATGGCCCATAGTACTAGAATACCAGAACTTGACCCACCCTAATATATATATATATATATATATATATATATATATATACTAGCAGATTCCAGCGATCGAAATTCGAGTGTAATTTCTAGGCAACTTTGTGTTTCAGCTTAGAATATTCGCAAACCAATACTATTTTGGTTTATTATTATTGTGAATGAAGAAAGCAAACTCATTAACAAACACATTAACAAATTTAATAAACACGCATAACATATGTATAATTTCATGTATGTGTTAGTAGCAACTGTAAATCTGGTGAACAGCTAAAAAGAAATACCTTTCAAATAATATATAATTTTTTGCCAAATCAGGATAAAATGGTATTATAGATATTTGGATCTTACGAAAGCCTTAGTCGATCCCATAGAGGTTGTTTCATGGGACAAGGTCTGAACAATATAAATAGCGTTTGTCCAGTGGCGATATAAACTTATACAAATAAAATGGAATAAAATATATTAATACTTGCGATCTGTAGCTTGATTACAAAGTTTAAATGAGGAGAAGGAGCTGGAGGGAGGGACCGACGACTCAGACAGTGATTCTGAGGCTAATGCTATAATATAGGATGGGTCTAGGTCAATTTTTTTTGGTAGTTACAAACATCAGCAAATGTTGTAGGTACAAAATTGTATTCAGAACGGGTTCTTTAATGAAAGTAAATTGGATAATTTCGAATATCATATTTTATAAATTTAGAACCCGTTGTCCATCACAGAACCTTATTGATATGATATGCCTTATATTTTTGGCTACAGATGGATTGAGTAATAATGGAAAAATTTGTGGCTATACAGAGCAAAAGGAGATATTGGAAAAACTTACCAAAAATTCGCTAACAACAGGGCGCACAGTGGGTTCGATTTCCCCAAAATGGAGATTAATTCAACGAAGGGTCTAATTGATTAGGTAGTATTTTTTTTGGATTAGTTATACATAAGTTATAAAAAAAAACAAAAATATTGTATACTTTTGAAGAGAACTTTTTTTATTTATTTAATTTAACTAATATTATATTAAAGAATTAATATTTCTCAAATCAAGCAACTGGAGAGCCTTACGACATCCGATTTTGATGAAATTTGCTATGAGTGTTGTACCTTACACCACCAAGTGAAAATGACAATTTTGGAACTTTAACCCATTTTGTCCCACACTTGTCTAGTCATTAAATCATTTTGTTGATGTTATTCTTGGTTTTTATACTGTTTTCCTATATTATTCGAGAAATGAAACCTATATTTATAGCCTTTTATCGAAAAAGTAGCAAAAATATATACATTTTATTTTGTAAAGTGTTTCTAACCTGTTTTTTTTAGAATATATGTCCAAACTCTTCAGATTCCCATCCATCGACACCGTCACCCTCATCATCGTCATCTATATAATAAGCGATTTCTGTTTCTGTCGGCAAAATTGACGGCGAAATTAATAGCTCCACTGCTGATTTTGGGAGGTATTTTATTTTATTTTTATTTAACTTCATTTTTCCAGAAATAATTGGATCTGAGGTTAATAGAAACCTATTTAGTATATCCCGATTCCATTCCTCCCGGCTACATTTACGCGAAAAGTTTTCTCTGTAGTTTTTAAAATCCTTATTTCGAGCTTCTTGTGCTTCTTCTGACAGTTGGCCAATCGGTAATAAAGCGTGCGAAATGATTTCTGGACCATGTATTAAAAACTTATGCAGAGTAGGAGGCATGTTAAACCACGGATATTTCTCTACAAACAGTCGAGCTGTATTATATGAAAATTGCCTGAATTTTTCAACATCGATTTCATGACCAGAAAATACAACAATTAAAATTGTGTGCATCTTTTCAATTAGTTCAAAATCAATTTTCGTTATATCTGCTGATATACTAGCGTTTTCAAAAAATCTTCTAGCCGTGTTGCCATCATTCGAATTGCCGAAGCCGGGTTTTGGTTGGTCTATAATAAGACCAGTTTTATTTCTAAATTCCGTTTGAATTCGTTTCTTGTTTTCAGCAACTATTGTTTTATCGGAATCAGTTCTAGCTTGCCATTTTTTTATTGGTAATTTATACGACACGTGTAAAAGACATTCATAAAAACGAATCCAACCATGTAATATAGATAGACCAAAATCCAACGTATCTGTTTTTACCTCCTTGGCGATCATTCTTTCCACATTATTAAAATCTTTACTGGATGACCCACATAAATAGCACTATTTCATATTTATCTTATGGCAACACTGCTACCAACAAACAAAAAAATTGTAGTATAACAATAACAACAATAACAATCATAACAACGAAAACGAGAACAAAACAAATTAAAGACAACAAGAACCGCTTTTTTATGAGTGGCCATTTTTTAATTTATTAAATATATTTAATTGGCGCAAAAACGCGCAACATTTTTTTTTATAAATATGAAAGCCTACATACTACAGTTTAATACACAATTTACACTTTTACCCAATTTCACCCTATTCCCATTTAAAACTCCACATATATTTTAAAAATAGCCCAAATTTAAGCATATTTAAAAAAAAAAAAGTTAAAAATATTTCTACATATTTTTTGTTAAATTTTTTTTTTTTAAACTACGTTAAAATACCTGACGTTGAAGTTTCCATAATAAAAGTATCACTTTTGACTGTTAAAAATAAAAACATTTAGCTTTAAAATATGACAAATTTCAATTTTCACAACTATTAGAAAAAAACTTAAAAATTTCTTAACTTTAAGGCTACGTAGCAAGAAAAGTAAAAAACATATGACATTGAAATTTTCGGTAGTGATGTAGAATTTAGTACTCTTTAATCGAGTAATAAGTATTTTTTAAAAAACTTCATTTTCATTATTCAATTAATCTCCATTTTTTGTGATTTCAACCCAATGTGGGGCAGCTGATTAATATCAAAGAATTTACTTAATGTCAGTGTATTTTAAGTTTCATTCAAATTACAATCTTATGTAGGCACAATAGCTAAGCATTAACTAAATTCTAATTTTAACTAATTCCAATACGGTCCAAAGATTTAATGGTAATATTTAAAATGAGACAGACAGTTGGATGAATAAAATAATTCTATTTCGATTTGTATCTTATAATTTTACTACTTAAAAACTCAACCACAATTGCACCCTTTAACAAAACTAATTTTACCGCCCTGCTTTTGCAAATGCAACAACTTGTTCGTCAATTTGAGCTGGTCCATAAATTCATCAAAATTAAAAAAAAAAGAAACAACTCATGTTTAATTGTGTCTGGTTGAGGGAAAACGTAAGAATTTAGTAATTATTTAATTGCTCTACTGCTGCAGTTGCTAGCTGCTTATGTGCACTTGCAACAAAATGCATATTGCCACTTATAAAAATGCAATTCGTTTCAATAATAAAAAAAAATAAAAAATAAAACAATATATATCAGCAAGTCAGTCTACCATTGAATGAGTCTTTATAATTGTGGGTTTAATATCGATTCGAATAAAGTTTGAAGAAAACAGAAAAAAAAAAACTGAAATTTATATGTCTTTTGAATTGTGTTGATATTTCTGTTGTTGCCACTTGCCAAATACGTTTTTTGTTCTCTCTCTATATTTGGCATGTGTTGATGTTAAACACCAACCATACAATTGTTGTTGTGGTTACAATTGTACTTGTTTTCTTGTATGTTGCTTTTGGTTGCTTTGCAGTTAGCTGGCTCGTAAGTTGTTATGACATTTGTGTAATTTATCATTTTGCACCTTTTTGGTATGCGATCAGTTTTTTTTTTTTGGATCGGTGTTCAATTGCTGAATGTTAAACATGCAATGATCATGAATGAACATTGAATGGAGAATTAATACGAGCATAGGCATTAGGTTTAATAATATTTGTTTGGTTATGCCAAGAAATTGCAGTTTTCGGTTTGGTATTTTGTTGTGACATGTTGAAAGCAAACAAATTTTGTATTTTTGATAGAAATTGCAGTTGAACAATTTTTCGAGGTGAAAATAGATTTTTATTGTCAAAAATTTTTATGATTTGACAAAAATGTTTAAGGAAAAAAAATTTTTTGTAAAGCTAAAAATCTTTTCCAGCAAAATAGTGAAAAAATTCAAATAACCAATAAAAAACTAGTAAGAAAACAAGTGAGAAAATTATAGTCGGTCTAAACCGACTATACGATACCTTATACCATGCGTTTAGAAACCCTATCTCTACGGTCCAACTAATTGGATATAGAAAATAAGCATAAACCAAATTTGAGTGGCATTTTAATTAATTTTTTTGGCAGCAGACATGAAAAAGTTCATATCGGATGCTATATTTATATGGGAACCAGGTCGAAAAATGGACCGAAAATGGACTGAAAAAATTTATGCGAACCAAATTTGAGAAAGATCTGTGCAATATTTTTGATTTTTGATAGATTTAAGTGAAAATCGGGAAGCAGCTTTATATGGAAGATATGACCAAGAATTGTTTTATAGGGTTTATTTTTGGACTACTGGTAAATGTAATAAACATACACAAACCCAAGTTACCGAGATCTATGTAATAATTTGGATATTATGGCAATTTTATTCGTTCTTATAGGGGTCAATTGTATGGGCACTAGGTCTGAACATGTACCTATTTTCACCAGTTTCGGTAGCGTTTATCCTATGGCCGACAACAGCTTATATACAAAATTTCATTAAAATATATTCATATTTGCGACCTGTCGTTTGATTAAAAGGTTTACATGGTCACACAGGCGGACAGACGGATAAACGGACATCGCTAAATGACTCAGAAATTAATTCTGAGTCGATTGGTATAATAAAAGGTGGGTCTAGGTCAAATAGTTTTGGTAGTTACAAACAGCAGCACAAAGTCATTATACCCTGACCACATAGTGGTATAGGGTATACAAATTCAAATAAAATGAATTGAAATCATTTTCTATAATTTTTTATTTGTATACACTTGCTAGAAAAAGTACTCGTACACTTGAAGATAAAGATTTTAAAAAGTAATAAAAATTTTTGCTAAACTTACATTTAGCGTTAACGGCGTCCTCCATGCTTTATTTTAATAATTTTCTATTTCCGATCTATATCATTCTAATGATTGAGTTGGAAATTAAATCAAGCCCAAGATCAAATATTTTTACTTTAGGTAAAGCAAAAAACTTTTCTTTTTAATTTTTTTGTTTACACCATAAAAACGCATGTGCCATAAAAAAAAATATACGCGAATCTACAAATAGGGAAGATTCACGAATTATGGAACAACATACAGGTCTATTTCATCGATTTTATTTTAGTAGATGACAAACTTGTTTGCACAAAGTTGATTTAATTATACATATTTCAATGGGGCGTGGTAAAGAAGAAGAAGAAAGCATATATTTCAAAAATTCATAACTGCACTGTATTCTTAATCCGACCGGTTTCTGGCATTTCAGCCTTCATCAGCGATTTATTGAACATTGTGATAATTATGTTTTAATTGAATATATTGTTTCTATATGAAAATTTTTCTACTTAGGGCGGCCGTGAGGTTTGAACTATGAACCTTCACATACACTCGTACTTGCACTTTTTGGTCAGCGCTTTAACACACTCACCTAAATTCAGGCCTACGAGCAGTGTGGTTAGATTCAGTTTTCTACCATTCAGCTTTACTTTCTACTAATTTCAGAAGATACAACTCTGTCCAACAAAGAATCGTTATTTTTTTGAATTTTTTGAATATTTTTGCATTAATATCGTCGTCTATATGTTTCATGAGAGATTTCGGCTTACTGGTGCCATTATGTATATGTGTGTGTAAACAAAAATATACGATATCCCAGTAATCATTTCGAAGATTATTTTAACAAAAATCATCTCACTGTCTTCTTCGAGCACTTTTGATGATTAAAAACTGATTAATCACATGCGGTATTAGAAAAAAGACTAAGAAATGATTTTTGCTTACGCTTAAAAAGTGATTTATAGAAAAATGACATTAAATACGACTCAAAAATAAGTCGAAACGGATCAGAAAATTGGATAAAAAGGTTCTCAAGAAGAGTCGGGGGTAAGGTAATATTTCCTCCTAACAAAAGGATATTTTGTGATCAGCAAAAGAGCGCATTTGTGACTGTTTTAATAGCACAGAGGAGCCAAAAAACACTCCACATGATCACTTATTGCATAAAATGTTTACTCACTTATTGCATAAAATGTTTATTCACTATCTGTAGAAACAGTTTTTTAAGTAAAACAAATCTGCACACAATTTCAATTCTGTTTCGTTCACAATGATACGATCACTTTGTTTACTAGCTAGTAGTAAAATAAGAAAATAGTATTATAATACAGCGTAATGATGAATTGTACTTCTCAATTAGTTTATTTTTAATGTGTCATAAGAAGTTCGGTTTGTGCTAAAAAATTAATGAGTACATATTTCCAAGTGCGAAGCTTAATCATTGCACTTTGATTGAGTTGAGCTCCGCGACTATTCCTGATGTGGAAAGGTCGTGCATACCATTTTTGGTAGTTGGGAATGGCGTTTGTGCAAAGGGAAGCATGAACACATGTTTCCGAGGGCGAGGCTCGATCATTGCATTTTGATTGAGCTTGAGCTCCGCGATTATTCCTAATGCGAATAACTCGTGCATTAAATTCTCGGTAGTCAGGGAATAGCATTTGCCTGCGACGAACATTAAATAATAAATTTTAAAAAATATTATAATTAAATAGTATTGACTTCTATATTATATTATTATCATCTCAAAAAAAAAAAACAAATTTTTTAAACACCAATTTTTTACAGGGTAGAATTTTATGGTTTCACTACTACTTTCCAATGCAAGTATGTACTAAAAGTAGAACCCTTAAAATCATACTATTTTTTGCAACCCTAAAAATTGCAGTATTTTGTGTAAATAAAATAATTTATATTTATATTATTTTTAATATGCACTTATTATCGATAAACATATACAGAATATATGAATGTTATTTATAGTATTTTGATATTTGCAACAGTAGTATGTATCAATTTGTAACATTTTGTGATGTTATAAAAATCGCAGAATATTGATGTTGATTTTATATAGTTTCTTTTATTTATTAACTAACTTAAATATTACACCATAAAATGTTGATATTAGTGAATTTTTATATTATTACCACAACGACCATAAAAACAACAAGTACAGCTATGACAAAATACAAAATTTAAAATAACAACATAGGAAAACATCACATTTTTTTAACTTTTCAGTGATTTCTCGGCACCTATGAAACCTATTGTCACAATTTCAAAAACGGAAACCTTCTCATGATGTTGATGTATCATTCTCTCTAACAACAAGCGCCCTACCTGTCCTATTGAAAACGTTATCGTGACAAGAACAACATAGGCAAATCATATTTTTTCAAGACTTTTTTCACTCCATCGTTCAATTCTCGGGACCAGATAAACCGCTTTGGACGATTTTAAATAGCAAACTTCTCAGGATGTTAGTGAATCATTTTTTATACCAACGAGCAACCTAGTTGCCCGATTGAAGCCGTCACCATGATTTCCACAGACGGACAGACGGACAGCCGGACATCGCTATATCAACTCCGCTTGTTATAAGGATCACAAATATATATATATTTTATGGGGTCCAGGTTTTTTTTTCTAATTATTACAAACGGAATGACAAACTTATATATACCCTCTGCACACTGGAGTGGAGGGTATAAAAACGTATGGACTTTGCAAGCAAGGCTCCAGAATTTTTAAAACGTGTTTTACTTTCAGATGAAAGCAAGTTTTTAATTTTTGTTATTAATGGAAAAACAGTTAGGTTGGCTATAAAGCAAAGCTCCACTTAATAAAGAAAATCTTTTGTCAACGCTTAGTCAGAGTTGAGGTGGAGTTATGGTTTAGGGTGCTTTGACAGACAAAAGGTGTTGATAAGCTCGTATCTATTGAGTCTACAATGAATCAAATATGACACATAGACATTATTAAACAGAGCGCACTACAACTAGGTCTTGAAGAAGAAAATAATCCAAAATATACAGCGCACAATGTCAAGCTGTGATTGTTCTACAATACCAAATACACAAGGGAACAAGGTTTTTGTTGATTAAGAACTGAATGCTGTTATTAGGTTAATGCGGACACTGAATCCAAATCTGTACTTGGTTTTTTCTATCAACTCAGCCTTTCGCGATATACCGTTATGTCCAAAATTAAAGCACTTCCACTACATATATTGGAACAACTTGAAAATGGTTCACCATATTCAGTTAAAAATAATACAAAACTCGTCAACATTATTACCATTAAATCGTGCTTACATTGGTTTTAAATTCGCGTAGTAGTTTCAGAGATATCGTTAAAGTTTTGAAAAAGGAAAAATTTTTTTAAAAAAAACTCAAAAATACGGTTAGTACCTGTAACCTAAAAATGCGAGCTGATGGAGAAAAATGGAAATTAGATTTGAAGTCAGCGACCTCAAATGAGTAAAAAAAATTTGCAATAAAGTTCCAGTCAACACCAAAAAAGTTAAATTTTTTTCCCTTGTGATATCAATTGAAATCACCACCCCAATCACACGATATTAATACTATAGAATTTTGTGGTATTTACTGGAGCGCTGAAACCAGCAACATAAAATTACCTCAAAAGTAATGCTAAAAAGTTTCATTTTGGATGAGTGGGGTGAAATAAGTAAAGAAGATATTTTAAAGTCGAACCAAATTGGTTCGCAGACGTTTAAAGTCCAAAACTATCCAACAAGTTACTAACTTATGCACTATATAATGTAAATTGTATTTTTTCGTGTTAAAATTTTAATCGTACGAATGAAATTTAAAAAAATAATTCAGCTTAGTTAATTTTTTCTTATAAAATTCGTACACAGAAAAAAAAATATCGCCAACCGAATTGATCTGTCAACAGCGCTTTCTATTGTAATAAAATATTTACTCTTATTATAATAGATTTATAATCGTAATCAATTCGAAATTCTGCTATTAGTTTCATCGCAATTCAGTTGGCAAAAATTTGGTAGCCACATCGAATCTGTTTACAGTTTTAATTTTAGGTGTACGGATACTTTTTCCACAAATATATAAATAGAAATTTCAAAAATTCAAGTAAATGTTTTTAATAATAAACATAAAAACAAACAAGTAAGAAATTATAGTCGGTCTAGACCGACTATACGATACCCTATACCACGGTTTAGAGACCCTATCTCTTCAGTCCAATTAATTCGGTATAGAAAATAAGCATAAACCAAATTTGAGTGGCATTATTATTCATTTTTTTTTTTTGCTGCAGATATGAAAAAGATCATATCGGATGCTATATTTGCACGGGGACTGGGTCGAAATATGGACCGATCCTGACCATATTTGGTAAAGTCACTTATATTTTGAAAAAATATAAACAAACCAAATTTGGGAAAAATTTGTGCAATATTTTTGTTTTTTTATAGTTTTAAGTGAAGATCGGGAAGCAGCTCTATATGAGGCCCATTTTTGGACTATTGATTAATGGATATAATAAACACATACAAACCCAATTTTACTGAGATCTATAAGATAATTTGGATCTTATGTCAATTTATGTCGATTTCATAGGGGTCATTTGTATGGTGACTAGGTCTGAACATGGACCGAATTTCACCAATTTCAATCTCCTTCATCATATGGATGGTAGAAGCTTATATACCACAGTTGATCAAAATTTTTTTATATTTGCGACCTGTAGTTTGATTAAAAAGGACGGACGGATCTCGCTAAATCGACTCAGAAAGTGATTCTGAGATGATCGGTATAATAAAAGGTGGGTCTAGGTAAAATATTTTTGGTAGTTACAAACAGCAGCACAAAGTCATTGTACCCAAACCACATGGTGGTATAGGGTATAAAAATTGAGAACATATTTTATTCTCCTTACAAAAATATACATATGGCTGCGGTCAAAAAAATAGCACCAGTATAACAGAAAGTTCTTCGTTAGATATTTGTAAATAGGTCAAACTAATTTAATTGAATACTTGTATAAGATACTTACAAGACTGTGAAACAATATTGAATAACAAACTGTTGATTTGGTTTTTTTTATCTTATTACAAATTTTCAACTTTTTTAAATCAACTTAAAACACTCAGTAAAAATAGCACTACAATTCTTATTGTATTAAAAATAAACACTTGAAATAAAGATAAATAAAAATAAATTAACGAATTTGAATTCCGCATTTTTATGATATTTTCTCATATTGAAAGTAATATTTTGTTGCGTGCTCATTATTGGCAATAAACTCTGCACATCATTTTTGCATCGATTTACCAGATTTAGGCACCTCTACTTTGAAATTGAGTTCCAGATTTGATGAACAGCAATCCAAAGGGCGTCATTATTGGTTGGCTATATTTTGGATACCCAATTTTTATATCTGTCCATAAATTTTCAATTGGATTTAGATCTGGGCACTTAGCTGTCCATTCCATCATGTTTATTTTATTGTCCTAACACCACTTTTTTGCAATTTAGCTGGTATGCTTCGGGTCATTATCTTGCTGCAAGACCCAAAGCAGCAGCATTTCCTCAGAAACATATGGTAGCATTACTTCCTGGAGGATATTAATTTAAACTATCATATCCATGATTATTGTGATCCAATATATGCGTCCTAATCCACAGTAGGAAAAGCACCCCTATACCATAATGCTAGAACCACCATGTTTAATGATTTTTGTAGTGAATTTTGGATTGAATTCAGCATTAGGGTTTCGTCTGACATTAGAACGTGATCCTTTGCCTTCAAATAAAACAACTTCGGATTCATCTGTCCAAAGAACATTTCCTAACTTTTCAGCTGGCCATTAAAAATGAATTCTATCGAACTCCAAATGTTTTGCAACATGCTTACGTGACATTAAGAGCACTTTTCACCCCTTGCAGACACACTTAGCTCCTTTTCAGCTCCGTAGCTGGCATAAATAGGGTGTTATTGCACTGTCTGACCAAACGCTTAACCATTAATGGTGACAAAACTTGCTTGCCACTATGTGTATTTTGTGATTTTTGAGTAAATTTTATTGTATTTACAATCCTTTTATTAGAAAACCGAACCAATTTTCTTTTTTCGGAATTTGATTTGTGCTCTGAAACCATTTTTTTTTTTTATATAATAGCACATTTTTCAAGTGTACAATGCTTTCAAAGTGCCATGTCTATGAAAATAAATAATAAAATATGTGATGAATTTTATTATTTTATATAAAAAAAAAAAAAAAATTATTTTCTATCTTTATCAATTTAATGATTGAGTTTGAAATTGTTCAGGCTCAAGATCAAATGTTTTTACTTTAAATAAAGCAAAAGCATTAGCACATTTGTTTCAAAAATTGATCTATGTATATTCTGCATGACACAGCTGTATAACCTGTCATGCAGAATATACATAGATCAATTTTTGAAACAAATGTGCTAATGCTTTTGCTTTATTTAAAGTAAAAACATTTGATCTTGAGCCTGAACAATTTCAAACTCAATCATTATGTGATGAATTATTTTATTTTTAATAAAAACATCTTACCTTCGCACAGTGGTTCAAAACCAAAAAAAAGTGGTAATAAGTCTGGAAATTCTAAACTATTGGTTGGATTGGAATAGTATATTCTAGGCGATTGTAGCCAAGGACATAGGCTTTCAAAATATTTATTTTTGAGATACCCTGTTGTAACACAGGGTGAGCTACAGGGTGCCAAATCGACCACCTCGAGGTGGAAAATGCTTTCAAAGCTTGTAACTTTTATAAATATGAAGTGATTTTTACGTTTTTTAAATTTTTCCAATAACCATTAAATTATTAACAAAAAACATGCTTACATTACCTAGTTATCGCTTATGGTTTAAAAAATATTTGATTTTAAAAATAAACATTTGAACTTCTCACCAAATTCTTTCTTGGTTTTTCGCAAATAACATTTTTATTAAAATATATAAAAAAAAATCTAAAAATATGTGGCGATAGCCAGTACTTTTTAAAAAAATACGTTGAAGTATTTTTTGAATTATTTCAAACCATTTAGTGAGCACAAAATCTTAAAATTAACTTTTTGAAACAGGTTCTAAAAATTGCAAATTTTTGCCAAAAAATACCCTTCATTCTTTCACTTTTTTCTCACAACCTTGGTAAAACATGTATACATTTTTCTACATATTTTAAAAGAATATGCTTCAAGAATGGTTGTAAGCTAAACTTTTAATTATTTTGGACATGGGCAATTTTTAAAAAAAAAATTAAGTTTTATTTATTTGCCGCAAAAAAATTCACCGCCATTACATAAACGTGGTCAGGAGGGCTTAAATGGTGAAAAAAGTCAAATTTTCATACGAATTTTTTTTGTTAAAAAACATATTAAGATTAGTTATTTTTACATTTTGTTTATTCACACAGAACGGCATTTAAATTATCTAAAACGCTCCAAAAAATCATTTTGATAACATTAATAGTTTTTGAGATATTTATATTCAAATTTCAGAAAAAAAATATAGAAAAACTATGGTTTTTCGTTTTTTTTTTGGTTTTTTTGGTAAAGTGTTCCCAAAATTTTTGAATTTTACTTATTATTATATATATTGTTAAAGAAGACATATTTATCTATTCAACGATATATAACACGTCTATCAAATGTATTGCAACATGCTGAAATAATGACCCCAAACCACACTCCACAGGCAAAAATTTAGCTATTTCTCTATTTGTTCATATAAATGGTCATTTACATAGTGAATGACATATTTATACCCTATACCACTATGTGGTTTGGGTATAATGACTTTGTGCTGCTGTTTGTAACAACCAAAAATATTTGACCTAGACCCATCTTTAATTATACCGATCGAATCAGAATCACTTTCTGAGTTGATTTAACAATGTCCGTCCGTCCGTCCGTCCGTCTGTGTGTCCATGTAAAGCTTGTAATCAAACTGCAGGTCGCAAATATGAATATATTTTGATGAAATTTGGTATTTAAGCTTTTATCGGCCATGGGATGAACGCTATTGAAATTGGTGAGAATCGGTCCATGTTCAGACCTAGCCCCCATACAAATTACCCATATGAAATCGACATAAATTGCCATAAGATCCAAATTGTCATATAGATCTAACTCAAATTGGGTTTGTATGCGTTCATTACGTCCATTAATGAGTAGTCCAAAAATGATCCCTTTGACCCCATATAGAGCTGCTTCCCGATCTTCACTTAAATCTATTAAAAAACAAAAATATTGCACTGATTCTTCTCAAATTTTGTTTGTATTTATTTTTGCAAAATACAAGAGACTTTACCAAACATGATCAGGATCGGTCCATTTTTGGACCTAGTCCCTTTATAGATATAGCATCCGATATGAACTTTTTCATATCTGCAGCCAAAAAAATTAATAAAAATCCCACTCAAATTTGGTTTTTGCTTATTTTCAATGTCCAGTTAGTTGGGCCTAAGAGATAGGGTTTCTAAACGCACGGTATAGGGTATCGTATAGTCGGTCTAGACCGACTATAATTTTCTTACTTGTTTTTATTGTTTTTTTGGTAAAGGGTTACATACGTTTTTATTACTTCAAATAATTTTATATATCTTTTCAAAGAAGGTATAATTATAAGTTAATGGTGTATGAAATATTTACCTAATGAGTTTCAGCTGATCATAAAATTGCCCGAAACTCTGATGCTGATTTTATACAAAAAAAAAAAAAAAAACAGGTAAAAAGCCAATGCCTAAGATATTTTCATTATTAAATAGCAAATATAACTAAATTTTTTTTAATGAGTATTTTTTTATTTGTTTTATAATAGGCTTAAAATTACATAACAATTGTCTGCTTTTTTACTAGTTATTTTCTACAAAACAATCAGAAATATCAAAAGATAAAAGATGTTTTATATCTATAGCTTCGGAATCATCATTTTCTATTTCAAGACTTATTTTTGGTAACCATTTTGTTCTTATGGAGTATATTACTGGATCTGATGATATCAATAAATATTCCATTAAATCGGAATTTTGGGCTTCTCTGCTACATTTTCTTGTATTAAAAAGTCTAAAGTGTTTGACATCTCTGTTTCTAGCTTCTTGTGCTTCTTCAGTCAGTTCTCCCAAGGGCAGGATGCCATTTTGTATTATTTCTTTTCCATGAGCTAATACTTTGTGTACAGTTGGTGTCATTGGCCTCCAAGGATATAAGTTCATTATTAATTCCTTAGTTCCACTAGCATATATTTTCAATTTCTCCGCATTAATTTGTTGTTTACTATTAATGACAGCTAATGTTACTTTAAACCGTGCGATTAAAGCCGTGTCAATGCCAGTAATCAAAGAAGTAGTTTCGGGATCTTCAAAGAAACGTCTTGCTGTATTACCACCATTTGAACTTCCATAGCCACAAAGAGGCTTATCGATAATTAGACCAAGTTGCATTTTAAATTCATCCTGAATTCTTTTCTTCTCAGTTTTTCGTATGGCGTGTAGATCAGTATTATTTTTAACTGGTATATTTTCTTGTCCTGGAAGCTGCCGGTATTTTAGATCATATGCGAGATGCAAGCAATATTCCATAATTCGTATTCTTGCATGAAGTGGTGATATTGCAGATTTTAAAGCATTTTCATTAATAGGAATTCCATCACAACTGTTATGAAATTCTGAACTTTTCTTTCCACATATATTACATTTCCAAGTAGATGTTATATCTGTAACATTTCCAAGTAGATGTTATATCTGTAACGGCATTGGCTACTTTCCCATCAATCATTGTAAAAAGTGGTTGAAATAACACTTTAATGACACTTCCAGATATTTCCACAAAAACTGAAGACAATCTCGAAATTTCCTGATTTATTGAACTCACTAAGCTTTGTGTTGTAATTTTGTCTTCATTTGTGAACTCAAATCGGATTGGCCGACATAGAAACTTAGATCCGGGTGTTAAATTACTCCATATGTCCTGATATTCTCTCTCACTAGAAGAAGAACTTGTCTCATTATATAGCCTCATTTTTAATGGTACTAATACTTTGCACCATACGCTTCAACCGCTTAGGAGATGTAGTTGGTAACACATCTACAATTTTAGCAGCTTCCTTTGGTTGCGTGCGTGTCAAGGCTGATTTAAAAGAATTCTTAATTTCATTAGGCGAATGGTTACTAATGATTTCTTCTTGTTTTGTCTTTTTTGTCCTTGATTGAACATTTTCGTAGTCCTTTTTAGGTCGACCAAATGCCTTTTTCTCAATTTGTACTGTGAGGCCCGTTTTCAACCATTCTTCATTTTTAGTCATAAATTTTGATTTTGATAAACCCGATTGGCTAAATCTTCTTTCGTAAGCTTTGTAAAAATTTTCAACATCTTCAGATCTCACATTTAAACCGTAAGTGTTGTTAATTGTATAAAATAATTTCGAGACTTTTTCCGAACGTTATCAATGAATAGTAGAATCGGAAGGATTTTCCCAAATAACTTTGCAAAGTGAGTAATACTTTAATGTAACCTCCATGATAGATTATACGTAACTGATCTTAATAAACAAGAAACTCATGGTTATATACTGAAAATACTTCTTGAAAGGTAATATATCGGGCAGGTACTTCAACCAATGCTTACATTTTGTTTTAGTGAATCTAAGGATTTGGCTTTTACCTGTTTTTTTTTGCATAAAAAGGTATTGTGAATTACAGATATTTTGCAATAGGTATCAGAGTTTCGGGCAATTTTATGATCAGTTGAAACTCATTAGGTAAATATTTCATACACCATTAACTTATAATTATACCTTCTTTGAAAAGATATATAAAATTATTTGAAGTAATAAAAACGTATGTAACCCTTTACCAAAAAAACAATAAAAAAAAATATGTCATTCACTATGTAAATGACCATTTATATGAACAAATAGAGAAATAGCTAAATTTTTGCCTGTGGAGTGTGGTTTGGGGTCATTATTTCAGCATGTTGCAATATATTTGATAGACATGTTATATATCGTTGAATAGATAAATATGTCTTCTTTAACAATATATATAAAAATAAGTAAAATTCAAAAATTTTGGGAACACTTTACCAAAAAAACCAAAAAAAACGAAAAACCATAGTTTTTCTATATTTTTTTCTGAAATTTGAATATAAATATCTCAAAAACTGTTAACGTTATCAAAATGATTTTTTGAAGTGCTTTAGATAATTTAAATGCCGTTTTGAATCAATAAATAAGATATAAAAATAACTAATCTTAATACGCTTTTTATGTTAACAAAAAAAATTCGTATGAAAATTTGACTTTTTTCACCATTTAAGCCCTCCTGACCACGTTTATGTAACGGCGGTGAATTTTATTGCGGCAAATAAATAAAAATGTTTGGAGCTTTAATACTGCGGTGAAATGTTTGAAGAAATCGAAGAAACTTAGTTTTTTTTAAAAAAAAATTGCCCAATTGCGTCCAATGCTGGACGTAGGGTGCATGTCCAAAAATATTAAAAATTTCGCTTACAACCATTCTTGAAGCATATTCTTTTAAAATATATAGAAAAATGTATACTTATTTTACTAAGGTTTTGAGAAAAAAGTGAAAGAATGAAGGGTATTTTTTGGCAAAAATTTGCAATTTTTAGAACCTGATTCAAAAAGTCAACTTTAAGATTTTGTGCTCACTAAACGGTTTGAAATAGTTCAAAAAATACTTCAACGTGTTTTTTTGAAAAGTACTGGCTATCGCCACA
Source organism: Cordilura impudica (assembly GCA_963682025.1). NCBI lineage: Eukaryota > Metazoa > Arthropoda > Insecta > Diptera > Scathophagidae > Cordilura > Cordilura impudica. The sequence continues at coordinate 29,530,215 of OY821518.1, read as the reverse complement.
TTTTTTAGATTTTTTTTATATATTTTAGTAAAAATGTTATTTGCGAAAAACCAAGAAAGAATTTGGTGAGAAGTTCAAATGTTTATTTTTAAAATCAAATATTTTTTAAACCATAAGCGATAACTGGGTAGTATAAGCATGTTTTTTGTTAATAATTTAACGGTTATTGGAAAAATTTAAAAAACGTAAAAATCACTTCATATTTATAAAAGTTACAAGCTTTGAAAGCATTTTCCACCTCGAGGTGGTCGACTTTGGCACCCTGTAGCTCACCCTGTGTTACAACAGGGTATCTCAAAAATAAATATTTTGAAAGCCTATATCCTTGACTACAATCGCCTACAATATACTATTTCCAATCCAACAAATAGTTTAGAAGTTCCAGACTTATTACCACTTTTTTTTTGGTTTTTTCAACTACTAAATCACTATTAATTTTTTTTTTTTAATTTTTATTATTCGGAGCTATTTTAATGCCGAGTTTTTTTTATAATTTCGACCATTGTAAAAGAGCCGTTCATTTTTTTTTGGAAAAAGTAAGTACGCTTAGAGGGAATATATACTGTATAATAGTATTGCATACATACTTTCAAGTAATAGTTACGCACAAAATTTTTTTTTAATAGCATAAACAAAGACTTGGTCATTGGTGCTATTTTATTGACCGACACTGTAAGTGTTAGTTAGAAAAAAAATAATAGTAATTAATTTCGGTTCGAAAAACAACTCTTTGAAATAAAGCTACAATTAATTGTGTTTGCTTTTTGTGTAGGGTATATTTAAGTTTATCATTCCGTTTGTAATTAACAAAAAAAATCTGGACACCATAAAATATTTTCTTGATCCTTATAACAAGCTGATTTGATATAGCGATGCCTGTTTGTCCGTTTGTAGAAATCACGTTTACACCCTCAATGGGTTGCTGACTTTCAGCGCAAATAATTCATTGACATTCTGAGCAGGTTCTGCTTAAAATCGTTGAAACTGTGTCAATAGGTGCCGAGATTTTAATGAAAGTGTGACAATCTCTTGAAAAAAATATGATATTTCTATGTTGTTTCCTGTTATTACTTTTTTCTATATTTAACAAAAGACAAGTCGCGTTTTTTCTGAATGGCTCAATGTTAATATTGTCATAGACGAATATCTTTTATTTAATTGTAGTAGGATTTATCTGATTCTTTTCTTGTTTACGCATTACCAAGCAACGTAAATCCTACTACTCAGATAGAAATTAATTATTTCTATAAAAAAACATCATTATTTTTATAAACAAAATATTAAATTGAAAATCTATATTATTAATAGGAAAGGCGATTTTTGTGACCGATGTAACTTTGTCAGTTTTACCCCGACTTTGACCAAACACACCTCATTTGAAAGGTACTTCTTTTTAGCTGTCCACCAGATTTACATATTGTTAAAAATTTTTTGAGTAAAATGCATCTAAAGTTGCTACTAGCACATACATAAAATTATACAATGATGTGTGTGTGTGTTTATTAAATTTGTTAATGTGTTTGCAAAAATTGTATATGAAAAGCCCTGTGTTGAATTGAAAAATAATTTTCGACATAAACCAATAACGACGATAATGAAATCAAATTTCATTACATTAATTGCATAACACACGCTCTGTGTAGAATTGCGAATTGCCTAAAATTAGCATATATTTAGGTGGCATAAAACATTGAAAGAAATAGATTGAATGAAAAACTAAAATTTCCTAGAATTTATAATTGAATTTCGAGGGCTGGGCTCTGGTAGTTATAACAAATACTGGTGGAAAAAGAAAAATAATTAACTATGGGTTTTAAATTATATTATAATTTAAAGGTTAAGTAAATGAATTAAAATTGTAAACGTACCCAACATTAGTTCAAATATTTAGTTTAAGGCACATGTAGAGGATATCAAAATTTTAGCAGAGCTGAATTTAACATTCTTAATTTTTATTTATTTTTTTGCTTTTAAACGGACTTAAATTTTATTCGATTTCTCCGATTAATCGACTCAAATCGATCGGATTATTTGTGAGTTGAAAATCCCCATTTATAAATTATTCGATCGGATTTTTTTCTATTTGATCGATTAATTAAATAATTCTTAACGGTTTGACAATCAAGATGCAAGGCAAAGAAACATAATAACAAAGACTAAAATCAAACTCTGTGATGGCTCATGTAATCAATGTTTGGAATCTTTTGGCCAAGTACAATTAACAACGAAGGATGGCAAATCAAAAAAGAATTGATAAAGCTACAACACACAAAAAGCGAAGTTTTTGAGGTAAATAAACTATGTATTTCAATATTTCTTCTGTTATTGCTCTGAGCTATTCAGACATCGACTCCAAAGATTGGGATATTTTCATCTGCATGAGATGTTGAAATATCACATCTGAAATGGTTCACAATAACCTCAAAATGATGGGATCTGAACACTGTAACCAGATAGTGGTATTTGATTTCAACAAACAGCAAACGAACTTTGCTAATCAAAACCGGCCGTTTTAAGGCTAAGTATAATTGGAATGACAATTGAACAGTTATGTGTTAACAAATATTGTTTACCATATTAAGCTAATAATATCTTGCAACACCATAATTTTTCATAAACCATTTTAAACCATTTAGCAAATTGATAACATGTTCCTACAATGCTATTGTGCTATTATTTCTTTTTGGACATATGTATTTTTATTGATAATTTTTTTTTTTCCAATAAAATATCTGTCCTGTTACAATCGTAATAACATTTATTAATATTGCGACAAAATTATTATTTGTTCAGCAGTTGAAATTGAATACTAAAGTAGCAAACAAAAAACTCCAACTACACGTACAAACATTAATGTATTGTAATGAATGACTGTCGAAACGATAAAAAGGATTTATGACGTCAATGCCAGATAAAATCCAAAACGTGGTCTACATTTGTAATATAGAATTGAATTTAATGTTTAATAATAAATAAAAACACATGTTGTTTTAGTGAGATTGTAGACAACAATAATTTGTTTTATTAACACCAAATAATAAATACATGCAACAAATGTAGTAGACTACATTAGAATGTTTGATAAAGGATTTTATCAGCAAATTGAATAGAAATTTATTTGACAAATATATTAAAACTAACAGGTGCTGGGAATTAGTGAAATAGTATTTAGATAAAGATTTAACAATGGTTGTTTTTTTTATTGAATTATTTTTTTGTTTATTGATTTTACTAGCTTTAGAGAATTATATGGAAATAACCAAGATAGGTAAACCGTTTAATAGGACAAAAACATAATTTTAACATAACCGACAATTCGCTAAATAACAATCAGTGTTACTGTGCACAGATTTCTCTGTTTTTTTATTTCCATATTTTTTCTAAAAACTTTAGAATTTTCAAGGTACTATCTCAAAAAGTTTGGACTTGGTCCCAAATATACAACGAATTGTTTATCTAATTTATTATAACGACACAAAATGTGATGAATGTTATAAATCGAATGAAGTTAATGATGACACCATTTAAACATTTATGCTGGATGAAACGTCTCTACGAAACAGCCATTTAATTAAGAAATTAAGATCAGAATTTATTTCACATATCAATGACCGAAGAACAACTTTTGCAGATGATAACAACATATTTGTCAAACGAATAAAATATCAGTAACTAAAACTGTTGTAAAATTGTTGACGAAAACTTTGTTGAGAACATAAATGGTATTATAAAAAAATTTTAGAAGTGTCACACACTCCTGTCCCTGATGGTAATATCAGCGAAAAAACAACTTCACCGAACCATACGAGAGTTCATGGTAAATGCTAAGAATCCGTGCAATAAACAAGAGTTGAATCAAAAAGAGGGATTTCGGCTGCAGGAACTTTCTGCATTAAATTGTCACAGTAAATTAAACATTTTTAAATAAATTTTATTTTATTTAAAATTTTATCGCTTTACCGATGATTCAGTTTTTTTTTATATTTTGCAATCACTAGTCTGGGTTTACCATAAGATATTTTTAATCACTTGTTCCGTCTCAAATGGGATACCAACAAAATCTGGAGCAAAAACCAATTTTTAATTTTTCATACCTTCAACTGGTGTTCTAAACAAATTATTATAACCAAAGTTGCCAACTGTAAAAGAAAAAAGGAAAATGCCTTTATTTTCTAAAACGTTGTTTAGAATTAATAAGATAAGAAAAAATGTAATGTCGGTAATTTCATTATTTTCTTAATTGAAAGCAAATATTTAATGCAGTATCTATAATATTAATAGGCTAGGTGATTTCTTGTGACTGATGTTTGGCTTTACCGTTTTATCCCGATTTGGACCAAAAGTATATTATTTGAAAAGTACTTCTTTTTAGCTGTTCACCAGATTTACAGATTTTTAACTTTTTTACTCTATTTTGAGTAAATTGCATTTAAAGTTGCTACTAACATATACATAAAATTATACATATGCTATGTGTGTTTTTTATGAGTTTGTTATCTTCATTCACAATAATAATAAACTATAAAAGTGTTGGTTTGAAATTGCACTCGAAATTGCACTCGAATTTCGAGCGCTGGAATCTGCTAGTAAATGTAAATATATACAATTGCAATTTTGTTTGTTTCTTTACTAGCGATGCGTACACATTATTTTTGCTTATTGTTGTTCACATGTACACACAGAAAACAGATTCATTGTGGCTATCGAATTTATTGCCAACTCAATTGTGATAATGCTAATAAACGATTTTCGGGATCACGTTGATTACAATTCTATTGCCTTAACAGCAAATATTTTCTCATAATGGAAAATTTGCAGATGATATTAAATTTCTGTTGATACAATCGAAAATACAGTTGTTCCACTTTAGAACAGTTCGGTTGGCACAAAATGCAAACTCCTTGTCGAATGTCCTCCTTCGAACTCCTTATCGAAACTATCAAAACCCCATTTGAGTTTTGCTATTTCATGTATATTTTGACTAAAACTTAATTTTTCCGAAATACATGCAATTTTTCTCAGGCCCATATCTCGGAAATCAATTTGAATTTTGTTTTCCTGTTTTCGGCACAATTCTAGCTATAGAAGACAAAAAGTGTAGAACAAATCAAAAAAGTCGAAAAATTTTCATTTTTTCAATCATTTCTCGTAATTCTTCAGAACACTACAATAATGGAAAATGTTTTTTCACAGTTTCTAGCTGCATTTTACAGAAAATTCGAGATATTTGTTTATCAACCATTTCCAATTTTTTTCCATAGATGGCGTTGTTGCAAGTGCATACAAAGCTTGAACTAGCCCTAGCAGTCGATACAAATGTCATGTAGCCGCATTTATCATTATTGTGATGAGGCAATATCACATTGTTTTTTATTTTGATGCAAATAAAGTTTAAAAAAATAGATCTTTGTAGATGAAAATTTTTCGATACTACAGCAATTTTAAAGCACTAGCTGCTGATTTTTCAGGTTATTTTGTTTTACACTTTATTTCATTTTATATTAACATTTATTTATCATTATTGCATATTCGTGTCATCCATTTTATATACCCATACATATACCAACTTTAGACCACGGGATTCCAAATATTTCTTCTTTCTCAAGTCAACTTAAAGCTTTACATTCACGAAACTGGTGTTAATTAGATGCTCCATATTATATAAATTAAGTTACTGGAGGTAATAAAAACCCACGAAAAAAATACTTGCAAACATATTTTTATTACATTTGATGATTTTTGATATAAGATTACTGGTCACCTTTTGAAAAATTAAAACAAATTTTTAAGCGCCCCAGTGGGTGAGTAGGTAGCGTGCTCGCCTATCATGCGGGGGTCGTGGGTTCGATTCCCACCAGAGGCTTTGGTCTATCGCTGCAAAAACCAGCCAAATGGTCTTTGTCACCCGGCTTATCCCTGGACCAAAATTAGAATACATATTAACTTTGTATTGTAATTAATATAAAATAAAAATAAAATAAACAAAACAAATTTGTTTTGTTTTTTCCTTCTGTTGCGCAAGGTTTCGACACTGGATTTGTTTCCTCTTCGGGTGACTTTTTTAATTAACATAACATTTATCATTTTCATTACAACTAAATGATATGTTTGGATGAACACATATAAAAACTGAAACACTACTGCAAAAATCCAATACTATTTGACATTTTATAAACTAAAGTTTCGGTTTCACTACGGCCATCATAAGTCACAAATACGTTTAGTATTTATTTGTATATGATCCGAAGTTACATCGGCTACTGCTTTAAGATGGGTTAAGTTAAGTGTAAGCGATAAGAATATTTTTTGGAAAACTATATTTATAAAATAATCCTACATAAAATATACACAAAAAAAAATTTGTCCTAGATATAGATGCTTCATTTGCCAAATTGATTAACTCCACTTTCTGATCTATGAAAATTTTAATGCTAAAGCGTTTGATTAACGTCTAACTTTTTATACTCAAAACAAATGTCCTTACTTTTAGAGAAATTTGCTTTGAATATAAACAGTTAGCGGTCAATCAACCGCTTTGTCATTAGAATGTTTATAAGTCAGAAAGTGAATTTAATCGATGTGGCAAATGAGGCCATATATGAATGCAGTCATGCCAAATTAGTGCTTTTCGCGGTAGACTTAGCGCTTCTTGACGATCCCGAAAAATTAATTTTTTCCTCTTTAGTGCCTTTAATAAAAAAACGTTAATATGTCGGTTACCGTTTTCCTTTTAAGTAACTTTAGCGATTTTTAAATAAGGTTCGTGTTAAATAAAATTTTATATATTGGGGGTTTCATGTCAAGTGCACCAACTTTTGAAATCGATGTCCTCCGATCGGGATGAAATTTGCACCAAGGTTAGATAGTAGTTTAGATACAATTTTTCAATAAGATCGGTCAAGATCTCTCTGAGTTAGAGGGGATCAAATATTAACATTTTGGCCAAACAGGTGTTTCTTGTCATCCATGTAACTTATTACCTATTGTTCTTAGAAAATTTTCTGCCAAAGAGTTTAGATAGCTATTTCTTCAATATTTCGGAAAAAAATACTTTAAAAAAGCAAAAAAAATTTTTAGACTTTTTTTTTGCTAAATCAAAGGATTTTTTGCTTTTTTTTTCAAAAAGGGCATTTTTTTTTTTTTTTTTCATAAGAAAGCTTAGGATTTTTCCTTTAAAAGCTTTTTGGTCGCTTAGTGTGTTGGGAGTGGGATATCTATCAAAATAAATGTTTTGTAACTCAAGACAACGGTTTTTCAATTTTTCACAAATGCACTATTTTGAATTTTTTTCCTATTAGTGGGTAAGTGTTTCCAAAACCATAAAAATAAAGCATACACTGAGAAACTAGACAAATTGACCTTTCCAACGGTATATAACATACCTAACAATAATTTCATACCCTCGATACTGTAATACCCAGAATATGGTAACCTCAGGGAAAAAATCACTTGTTTTTTATAGAAATGTTGTAAAATTATTAATTTTTATTTATTTGTAATAATAATTAAATTATATAATAATAATAATAATAATAATAATAATAATAATAATAATAATAATAATAATAATAATAATAATAATAATAATAATAATAATAATAATAATAATAATAATAATAATAATAATAATAATAATAATAATAATAATAATAATAATAATAATAATAATAATATTAAAAATAAAAAGATAAATAATTTATTAAAATTTAATCTTAATTGCATTAGATCCATTTATATCATAACTATTTTTATACTTAATTTATTGTAGCTGATGAAGTATTTAAGTCTTGTAAATTGTTAAATACCCAGTCTTTCATCCAGCTTTTTTGTCGCCTTTATTTACTGCGTTTTTTGTCAATCCTTTCTTGGTGTTACTGGGTTCAGCTGTTGATTTCGCTGCTAGTTTATTTGTTGCCTTTGGAAAGAAATCGCATTGAATAGAGGCAGAAAACTTTTTCAACTTGGGTCTTCCACCGACAAGCGGTATAAAAGCATGGTATTGGGCGGTGCCATCGATTGTTACCGCAGCATCGAATCTGTTCTTCAGCGTTTTCAATGTTTCCTGATGATCCTCTGTGCTACTAAAAACTATTTTAATTTCTTTACAATAATTCTTTGCCCGATGGAATAAAGCAGTCGCATCTAAGATGCGATCTTGATGAGAGCACTGGAGGCTATACTTCGCTGCATTTCTTTTAAGGTTTGCTCCAATATCATCACATGCTCCTTTACCATGAGCAGTAGGATGAAAATGCCACTCAGCTGGCATTCCAAAATCTTTTTCATGAGCTATAAGATCTGCGAAGCTACTTTTGTTTTTAAAATGTTGACGAGCTCCGTCCGAAACGTAGTATACATTCTTTACTGTAAATTTAGATTTTAGATATTTTAGTATTATCTTCTGGTACTCCTAAACTGCAACGGTATCATGTTTTAAATCGTTGGATATGATTGCCATACTTTTGTGTTCCAGTTTTTCATCTTTCATGTAGTAAATAACTACTGTGAATATAGTTACTTGGTCGTTATTGAAGTGGAATGCTTGTATGGCATCCTGAAGAACATATTTATAGTTTTCTGCGAAATCATATGAAATAACGAATTCACCAGACTTCAAATGTATCTTCAAATCCTTGAAGAATGTCCATTGCTCTTTGACTAAAAAGTCATGGGTTCTCAAGTTTAGCAATCCTGTACACATTTTTTCCACAAAATCATCCACATTTAAAATGATTGTTTTCAATGTGCATCTGTCAGTCTGAATCCAAGAATCAAATTTGACCTCCTCTATATATTCTCGATCTAAAGAGTTGATTAAATTTTCTTTGATGAATGTGGTTATCGGGCAATTGGTACATTCACCTAAGTGACAAGAAGTTGTTGCATTAGGACACATAATCAATTTAAGGCAATCGCGGTAATCGTGTAAATCTTCTGCCGAATCATCTGTTAAATACTTTAAGTTGATTTCCTTCAACATCAGTTTAACATTTTCATGGTAAATGTAAACGCATACTGTCTGAGCTCCGCTGCTTCCTGCCAAACGCAATGTTTTGGTCTCATTTGGGTAAATTTTCGGTAAATTTGGTAAATTTTTCGAGGGTATGAAATTTTAGTTAGGTATGTTACATACCTTCGGAAAGGTTAATTTGTCTAGTTTCTCAGTATAAGTTTTATTTGTAAGGTTTTTCACGAAAATAGGAAAAAATTCAAAATAGTGCATTTGTGAAAAATTGAAAAACCGTTGTCTTGAGTTACAAAACATTTATTTTGATAGATATCCCACTACCATCCCACTAAGCGACCAAAAAGCTCTTAAAGAAAAAATCCTAAGCTTTCTTATGAAAAAAAAATGCCCTTTTTGAAAAAAAAGCAAAAAATGGTTTAATTTAGCAAAAAAAAAAGTCAAAAAAAAATTTTTTTTAAAGTATTTTTTTCCGAAATATTGAAGAAATAGCTATCTAAACTATTTGGGAGAAAATTTTCTAAGAAACACCTGTTTGGCCAAAATGTCAAATTTTGATCCCCTCTAACTCAGAGAGATCTTGACCGATCTTGACCGATCGGAAGACATCGATTTCAAAAGATGGTGCACTTGACATGAAACCCCCAAATATATACAATTGCAATTTTGTTTGTTTCTTTACTAGCGATGCGTACACATTATTTTTGCTTATTGTTGTTCACATGTACACACAGAAAACAGATTCATTGTGGGTATCGAATTTATTGCCAACCCAATTGCGATAATGCTAATAAACGATTTTCGGGATCACGTTGATTACAATTATATTGCCCTAACAGCAAATATTTTCTCATAATGGAAAATTTGCAGATGATATTAAATTTTTGTTGATACAATCGAAAATACAGTTGTTCCACTTTAGAACAGTTCGGTTGGCAAATACTTTTTCTATGTGTACACACAGAGAATGTATTCATTGTGGCAACCGAATTTGTTGCCAACCGAATTCTGGTAGTCCCATATACTATCACATTACACAGTGCAACACACAAAATGCAAACTCCTTCTCGTGTGTGGTTTTAGAAGTCCTTATCGAAACTATCAAAGCCCCATTTGGGTTTTGATATTTCATGTATATTTTGGCTAAAACTTAATTTTTCCGAAATACATGCAATTTTTCTCACAGCCATGTCTCGAAAATCAATTTGAATTTTGTTCTCCTGTTTTCGGCAGCACAATTCTAGCTATAGAAGACAAAAAGTGTAGAACAGATCAACCCGAAGAAACTGCCTATAATGCTTCAAAATTGCAAAAATGTAGAAAAATTTTCATTTCTTCAATCTTTTCTCACCATTTTATAATATAATTCGTAATTCTTCAGAACACTACAATAATGGAAAATGTTTTTTTTCACATTTTCTAGCTGCATTGTACATCGAAAATTCGAGGTATTTGTTTATCAACCATTTCCAATTTTTTTTCCATACATGGCGTTGTTGCAAGTGATAAAGCTTGAAGAAACTGCCTATAATGCTTCAAAATTGCAAAAATGTAGAAAAATTTTCATTTCTTCAATCTTTTCTCACCATTTTATAATATAATTCGTAATTCTTCAGAACACTACAATAATGGAAAATGTTTTTTTTCACATTTTCTAGCTGCATTGTACATCGAAAATTCGAGGTATTTGTTTATCAACCATTTCCAATTTTTTTTCCATACATGGCGTTGTTGCAAGTGATAAAGCTTGAACTAGCCCTAGCAGTCGATACAAATGTCATGTAGCCACATCTGTCATTATTGTGACAAGGCAATATCTCATTGCTTTATATTTTGATGGAAATAAAGTTTAAAAAAAGAGATCTTTGTAAATGAAAATTTTTCAATTTTGAGGAAGTAGATGCAGTTTTTTCAGGTTATTTTGTTTTACACTTTATTTTATTTTATATTAACATTATTGCATTTTCGTGTCATCCATTTTATATACCCAAACATATACCAACTTTAGACTACGGGATTCCAAATATTTCTTCCTTCTCAAGTTAACTTAAGGCTTTGCATTCACAAAACTGCTATTAAATAGTTGCTCCATATTATTTAAATGAAGTTACTGGAGGACAAAAAAACCCACGGAAAAAATATTTTCAAACATATTTTTATTACATTTGATGATTTTTGATATAAGCTTACTTGGTCACCTTTTGAAAACTTAAAACAAATTCGTTTTGTTTTTTTTTTTCTTCTGTTGCGCAACGTTTCGACACTTGATTTGTTTCCTCTTCGGGGACTTTTTTAATTAACATAACATTTAACATTTTTATTACAACTAAATGATATGTTTGTATGAAAACATATAAACACCGAAACACTACTACAAAAATCCAATACTATTTGACATTTTATGAACTAAAGCTTCGGTTTCACTACGGCCATCATAAGTCACAAATACGTTTAGTATTTATTTGTATGTGATCAGAAGCTACATCGGCTACTGCTTTAAGATGGGTTAAGTTAAGTGTAAGCGATAAGATTGTTTTTTGAAAAACTATGTTTATAAAATATTCGTACATAAAATAAAAAAAAAAAAATTTTTGCCAAATTGATTAACTCCACTTTCTGATTTATAAAAACCTTAATGCTAAAGCGTTTGCTTAATGTCTAACTTTTTATACTCAAAACAAATGACGAAAAATAATGTGGTGTTAATGGTGCTAATTAATCCTTATTATTAGAGAAAGTTGCTTTGAATATGAACAGTTAGCGGGCAATCAACAGCTTTGGCATTAGAATGTTCATAATTCAGAAAGTGAATTTAATCGATGTGGCAAATGAGTCCATATATGAATGCAGTCATGCCAACTTAGTGCTTTTCGCGCTAGATTTTGTGCTTCTTAACGATCCCGAAAAACTAATTTCTTTCTCTTTAGTGCCTTTAATAAAAAAAAAAACGCTAAGTTGTCGGTTACCGTTTTGCTTTTTAAGTAATTTTAGCGATTTTTAAATAAGGTTCGTGTTAAACAAAGTTTTATATATACATATGAACTACATATATTTATACTTGGTTGGCCTTAATTTTGTCAGATATGCAAATTGTGAAAGGATTAGCAACCAGTATAATTGTACATATGGAAAATATTATTAATTAAAGATGAGATCGACTCTGCCCTTAATGAAATTAACTTTTCAAGTTCTCTATAATATTAATAGGTAAGGTGATTCCTTCAGATCCTTTTTGAGCTTTTAGTTACCAACCGATATTGACAAAAAATATACCATTTGAAAGGTATTTATTTGCAGATGTGCACCATATTTACAGATTTGCACTATTTAGAACCTTTTTATGGAGTAAAATACATTTAAAGTTGCTATAAACACATACACAAAACTATACAATGCTGTGTGTATATTTATTAAGTTTGTGTTGAATTGTGAATTGGCTGAAATTGATTAGCATACCTTTAGGCTTTTATAAAATTATTTGTTAACTGGGTTATATATAAATCTTCTGTGTGTTCAACAAATATTATTAATGAAATTTAGTGAATATTAAAATGTTCTAGAAATTGCAGTCGAATTTCGAGGGCTGGGCATAGCTAGTAGTTTTAAAAGGGCCTGTTTTGACAGTAATATTGAATAATTGGACAAACAAATAATCCAGCAAGAGTTTATTGTATTCACTAAATCCCTTATTTATGAGATAAGAGCTATATTCTCATCTTAATTTAAAAAATTGGAAAATAATTACATCACTAATTTTTTTAAAATTTTGAAGATGTTATTAATTTTATAAAAAAAAAAAGTTTTAAAAGATAAAGAGATCTCAAAGAGTACAAAAATTGTCGTAACTATTTAAAACTAAGTAAATAGAAACATTGAGCTTGAAGTGATTTATGTTGGATGGAAGTACAAAATTCTAAAGTCAGTCAATGAATATGCCACTTTTAGAGAGTAAATATCAGTTTGTCATTCCGTTTGTAATGCATCCTTATAACAACTCGAATCAACATAGCGATATCCGTTTGTGCGTCTGTCAGTCTGTCCACCTGTCTGTGTGCCTGTCTGTTAAAATCACGCTCATTCGCAAAATAAACCATTTACCTAGGTAAGTTTAGGATAATATTATTTATCATTATTTCGAGCAGCATGATGTTTAAAATGGTGTAAATAGGGCATGTTGTGCGAAGATATGTATGAAAATAATTTAATCCCCTCTAAAAAATGCTAAAAAAAATAAAATAAATATTATGCTAATTATAAAATTCCATCAAATATTTTTTTATAAAATTAATTCACTGGACACAAATAAAAAATAATAATCTTTTATAAAAATGGAGTTTGTTTGTACTTTTGTTCATACGTTTGTTTGTGGTTTATAAGAGACTACACCACTGGACCGATCGTCTTGAAATTTTGACAGTAGGTAACAGCCTATCCGGAAGGAAAATTAGGCAATTTTTTTTTTTAATTTTTCAAGTACGCTTGGCACCTCCCATATAAAGTGAATTTTTAACATATAATATCTGGAGTACTACGACAGCAGGAGCTCTGAGACTATGTACATGTGCATATTAAACCAATTTGAAGGGTCCCACAAAAAATATGAACTACACTGAAAATATAGTCATGAAACTTTTGACAAGTGCATTAATTACCAATGGGAGTGGCCGTGGAAAATTTGAAATCACCAATATCAAAAACCTCCAAAACCGAAAAAAGCCAATAACAAAAATCGCCAAAATCAAAAATCGCCAAATCCGAAAATCGCGAGTAACAAAAATCGCCAAAAACAAACATTTTCATAACTGAAAATTGCGAATAACAAAAATCCCAAGAAAACCAAACATCGCCAAAATCAAAAATCGCCAAAACCAAAATCAAAAATGCAAAAACCAAAAATCTCAAAAATCAAATATCACAAAAAATTTGAAATCGTCAAATTCAAAAATCGCCAAAGCCGAAAGTCGCGAGCAACAAAAATTGCCAAAAACAAACATTTTCAGAACCGAAAATTGCGAATAACAAAAATCCCAAAAAAAAAAAAAAAAACAAAAATCGCCAAAATCCAAAATAGCTAAAACAGAAAATCGCAAATAACAAAAATTACCAAGTCAAAAACCGCAAAAAACGATATCGCTACAACTCAAAATCAAAAATCGTCAAAAATAAAAACGGCCAAAATCAGATGATCAAAAATCGTCAAAACAGAAAATCGCAATAAACAAAAATCGTGAAAATCAAAAATCGCATAAATCAGAAATTGCTAAAAACGAGAATCTCGAATAACAAAAAAACACAAAACGCCAAATCAAAAATCTCAAAAACCAAAATCGCGAATAACGAAAATCGCCAAAATCAAAAACCGCCAAAATCAAAAATTGCAAAGAAAAATTTAATATTTTTTATAAAGCTAAGAAATCTTATTTTCGATCTTCATCAAATGTTTTTACTTTAAATAAAGTAAATGTTTTTATTTTAAACAAAGTAAAAACATTGGCAAATTTGATTCAAAGAAAAAATGATCTATGCTGAATGCATGACAGGTTATAGAGCTGTTTCTGGAAGAGTCACCAACCCTCATCAGTAACAAAAAGCAGTAGATAGTTTGTTTGGTAAAAAGCTAAATTCATATATATTTTCTGATAACAACCAAATGAGAATTTAAGCAAAAGTTATACTCTTTAAGTCTCTTCCAATATACCAAACTAAAATATAGAACAACTTTGAGACAAATATATTTGTATACGAGTACACATTGCATACTACAATATACATATTTGTTTTTGAAAAAAACAAGAAAAACAATTTGTTTTTGCTAAACTTAAATTTAGCGTTAAGGGCGTGCCCTCCGTATTTTTAATTTTATTATTTTTTATAAAAATAAAAAATCTTATTTTTGATCTTTATCATTTTAATGATTGAGTTTAAAATTATTCAGGCAAAAAAAAAAAGAAAATCAAAAATCGCAAAGAACAATAATCGCCAAAGTCAAAAATCGCCTAAAATCTAAAATGGAAAAAGCAAAAGTCAACAAAATCAAAAACCTTCAAATATAAATAAAATAGTTTCTACAAAATGTATTCCGTCCTCTATTTCGTAACGATGGGTGTAGCAAAGCGCATTGGGTTACAGCTATTTTTATATAAAAATGTTTTAGCACATGAGGTGGAAAATGAATAAGCTTTTATTTGAAAATGAATAGTTGTAATGAAATTTTTCGAAGTATTTTATTCTGACTTATCGCGCTTTTCGTTTCGTTCTAACTTATCGCCTATTAGCTATTTGTGAGGTCCTATTTTGCGCTTAAGTCATTGGTCAATTAAATGCCTATCTTGAGGACCGCGAGAAATGCTATGATTTGGAAGGGAACAAATTGGAGAAAATTAGGGTTGAGATATATTTTTTTTTTCTAAAAAACTATTTCACACTCTAAATTTTTTGGATCCTCCATCGTAAAATTAGTATATGTGCTAGGCCTGATCAACGATCAGCAACTTACCAATGTCAACAGTGTTCGTCCTAATTCCAATTAGATATCGTGTAAAGCTAAATATTTCTTTTTTGTAAGCTCTACTTTGAACCTAAAGGTTACATTGAAACGCAGACATAAGGAGGAATGTTGTTAAATCAACTCAAAAAATTATTCTGTTGATCGGTAGTTTTAACCGAAAAATATATTTTAGTTGAATATGCGAACAGCTGGGGATGTATCTAATATTACTTTTTCTGTTCGAAAGTAATGATCAATTTAAAAAAAAAAAATAATTTATTTAGAGAGAAAAAATAATACATCGCTAAATCGATTTCGAATATATTTCAGCATCGAACTATATAATGAATGGTTGTCTAAGTCCAACTTCATATTATTGTACCCTGAACTTCTGTAAGACCAATCTATACCCAATACAGAAATTTATTTTATATGAGTTCTTTCAGAAATATATACACACTTTATATGTTATAAATACATGAATTTTGGTAACTGAAGGTAAAGGATTTGTGGCACTGCTTGGAAAAATAAAGATGGCATTGATTTGTTGCTTATTTCGAAAATTTATTTTGTTAATAAACCAACTAAATTTGCCGTCGGTATTTCTTTCAGTAGGACGCATAATATGAATCCATCTTACAAGCCAGTCCCTTCAAAAATTTCATAATATCTTCAAGCCGTAAAACTCTATAAAATTAATTTTTCATTCGAATAAAATTCCCATTTTTTTTAATTTTCGTAAAAAATTTTTGCTTTAATTTTATTTTAATTTTTTTTATTTTCTTAATACCACTTCAATAAAAAAAAGTACACATTTTATAAAATAAATGTATGATTGATTCATCAGAGATCATTAATTACAGTGTCTCTCTATACTTTTCTTTTATTGGCATCGGCGCCACCTCTTTTATTTACCATTCACATTCTACTTTGTATTTGTTCAATTTCACGGTGTGAATTTAATTTTTTTGTTTTGTTTTTAACATTTCAAATTTTCGTTTATTCATCTTCGTTTACAAAATTCGTTTTGCTACTCATGTGGTTTAAAGTTTTGTTTCAGATTTTTGATTGTTTCTAAATTGTTCATTTAATATTATTTTATTTTAAATCATCATATAATGAATGTTGTTTAAATTAGTTTTTTTTTTATTATTATTTATTAAAAGAAAATCGTGTGTCTGAAGGTGTTCAATTAATCATTTATTAGTTTGGCAAGTTCATTGGTTTTATGAAGAATAAATCTTTCACTTTTTTTTATGGATTTTTGTTGTTGTTATGGAATGGTCAATTTCATTATTGATAGTCAAGTGAGCTTGAACTAGCGTATCGACTTTCTTAGAGGATGAAATTTTTGATGTCGACTGCTAAGAACTGGAACACTGATAAGTTTGAGTATTTGCTTTGTTTGCTTTCTAAAGACGGTGGCACAGTATTGGCTGTGGAAAGCCGACTATGGGAGACCAAGTACAACGTAGATTTATCAATTATTCGGGTTTTAACTTTGGTCGATTAAAAATTCAAATTTATTTTCATTGATTAATCACTTAAATCTCTTAAGCTATTTTCTAATTTGCAGAAAACTTTTTCTTTATATAAAAAAGTAAAAATTATTTTAAAAAAAATTGAGATCATATGCAATATTTTTTTGCTATATATAAAGAGAAATTTTGAAATATTGCAGCAATTTAAATAACTAAAATATTAAAAAATAAAATCTTTAAAAAAATTTAAACCATATTTTTATTATACTAGCAGATTCCAGCCCTCGAAATTCGAGTGCAAATTCTAGGATATTTTATTTTTTCATTAAATAACGACCCTAAAGGTATGCTAATCAATTATAGCCAATTCACAAATCAACACAAAAAAAAACAAACTCATATTTATTACAAACACATTAACAAATTTAATAAACACACACATAGCATTGTATAATTTTATGTATGTGTTAGTAGCAAATTTAAATGCAATTTACTCAAAATATAGGAAAAAAATTTAAAAATCTATAAATCTGCATAACGGCTAAAAAGAAATACCTTTCAAACAATATAAGTTTGGTCAAAATCGGGATGAAACAGTAGAACAAAACATCGGTCACAAGAAATCGCCTAACCTATTAATATCATAGATTAGGGTGGCCCTTAATAAAAAAAAATCATGTGTAGTCCGATCACAGGGAAGATGTGTAAACATCTAGTAATTAAAGATTTTTTTATGGCACTTTTTTAACATCACACAGAAAGCGATGTATCACTTATAGCAATCAACTGCAGGGGCTCTGCTAATATAAAAATATTTATTACTATTTATTATTTCAACCGGTTAATTTTTCATTTTTTATTTTTAATTTTTTTATTTTTAATTTTTTATTTGAAATTTTTTAATTTTTAATTTTTTTTATTTTATTTTTCTTTTTTCATTTTTTATTTTTAATTTTTTATTTTTCATTTCTCTTTTTTCATTTTTCATTTTTCATTTTTAATTCTTCGTTTTTCATTTTTCATTTTATATTTTTAATTTTTCAAATATTATTTGTAATTTTTAATTTTTCAGTTTTCATTTTTCGTATTTTATTTTTTTTTTTTTATTTCATTTTCATTTTTTTTTTCAGTTTTCATTTTTCATTTTTATGTTTTTATTTTTATTTTTTATTTTTCATTTCTCATTTCTTATTTTTAATTTTTCGTTTTTCATTTTCAAACAGGTTGTAACATATCATAATTTTTCGCCAATACAATCATAAGTTACACCGATTTCGTCTTACGGCTCACATGGTACGCTGTTTTTGTGATTGTATTGTGAAATAAAAATTTACCCCCCTGCGCGCATAGATGTTTACACATCAAAAGAGTTCAAACTCTCAGTCGCACCCCCTATAAATATGCGAGTAGCAAAAAAAGTGAGAAATACAAAGTTTTGGGACAATCAAAAAAACATTTAGAGGTGGCTCAAATCGCTTGAAAATTTCAGGTGTGATTATATGGGGAAAATAAGAAATTTTTTTCAGATTTTACGCAAATTTCGTTCTATAGTTTAATTTTTCCGACAAATTGTTGCATAATTCGGGATAAGTATTAAATTATCTTTCCAAAAAGCTATAAAACTTCAAAATCGAATAAAAAATCGCCAAGAAATAGCAAATGTCCCAGACCACTTTTGTGCCAAGAAAAAAACTAGATCATGAAATTTGATGGCATTTTTTCCCAACTTTAAGAAATTAATAAAAGCCAACATTTGTTTTAGTCTCTACACCTGTAAGTATTCAGCTATAAAGTATTGTTTTATTACAACGTAGTTAACCTATTAGGCATTGAGACGGAATTGGAAAATTTTTTTGATAAAATTTTGAAAACTCCTTTTTCAAATTTTGAAAAATTTTCTTTAACAAAATTTAAATAAATTCATCTGGCTCTTAAGGTCTTATTAAATGCATATTAGAGATTGACTATGTGAATTTTTGGGTAAATCCCTGTGCCAGAATTTTTTTGGTAAAGATTTTATTTTTGCGGATTTCGAGAAAAATTGGATTTTTGTAAAATATTCTGTAATTTACTATTTCTAAACACTTTGTACAAAAAAATTTATCACTTTTCTACTTTTAAATGTTATATTTTATCTTAATAGCTTAGGGTTTCTGAAAAAAGCTTTATGACCCCATTAACCATTTTGGAATTGGGGTCACATATAACCCCAAGCTAATAAAAGACAATTTATTCCAAAAATTCAAATGTTTTGTAAGTGCTGTTGAATTTTTAAATGCGACGCTTAAAATATAATAACCAAATGTGTAGAATTTCCGTTCCTAAAATTTGAAATAAATCCAAGAACGTTAACCCATTATTTGCCAAGGCCAGCTTCGGATTTTAAGATATTTTTAAATAAAAGTTACCGAAAACAACTTTTTCTATTAAACTCGATGACACCACTATTTGTAATTTAAGAAAAATAATTCTGTTATTATACCCTTCACACCTCAGTGACAGAGGGTATATATAGGTTTGTAATCCATTTGTAACGCATCGAAATAAATTCCTGAGACCCCCAAAAAAATATATTTTCTTGATCCTTATAACAAGGAAAGTTGATTTACCGATGACCGTCTGTCCGTCTGTCTGTGGAAATCATGATCACGCCGTCAATATCTAAGCTAGACCGTTCGTTTTTGTATAAAATCGTTTTTTAACATCCCAAAGGAGTTGCTCTTTAAAATCGTCAAAGGGTTCACTAGCTATGAATGAAATGAAAAAACTCTTGAAAAAATAAAATTTTTCAGTGTGTTTGTTGTTTTTCTTAAGATATGTTGTATATGTTGTAATTCTTCGTATTGTTGGAGTCATTACAGTTGTGTGTATATTAATATTGCACGTGTCACATTGGCCTAAGCAAGTTTTACCACATATTTTTTATACCCTATACCACTATGTGGTTTGGGTATAATGACTTTGTGCTGCTGTTTGTAACAACCAATAATATTTGACCTAGACCCATCTTTAATTATACCGATCGAATCAGAATCACTTTCTGAGTTGATTTAACAATGTCCGTCCGTCCGTCCGTCCGTCCGTCCGTCCGTCCGTCTGTGTGTCCATGTAAACCTTGTAATCAAACTGCAGGTCGCAAATATGAATATATTTTGATGAAATTGGGTATATAAGCTTTTATAGCCATGGGATGAACGCTATTGAAATTGGTGAGAATCGGTCCATGTTCAGACCTAGCCCCCATACAAATTACCCCTATGAAACCGACATAAATTGTCATAAGATCCAAATTGTCACATAGATCTTACTCAAATTGGGTTTATATGCGTTCATTACATCCATTAATGAGTAGTCCAAAAATTATCCCTGTGGCCCCATATAGAGCTGCTTCCCGATTTTCACTTAAATCTATTAAAAAACAAAAATATTGCACTGATTCTTCTCAAATTTTGTTTGTATATATTTTTGCAAAATACAAGAGACTTTACCAAACATGATCAGGATCGGTCCATTTTTGGACCTAGTCCCCATATAGATATAGCATCCGATATGAACTTTTTCATATCTGCAGCCAAAAAAATGAATAAAAATCCCACTCAAATATGGTTTTTGCTTATTTTCTATGTCCAGTTAGTTGGGCCTAAGAGATAGGGTTTCTAAACGCCTGGTATAGGGTATCTAGACCGACTAGACCGACTATAATTTTCTTACTTGTTTAACATTAAAATTAAAGATTAAAAATTAAAAACTAATAAAAACAAAAAATGGAAAATGAAAAATGAAAATGGAAAATGAAAAATATAAATGAAAATTGAAAAATTGAAAAATTAAAAATGAAAAATGGAAAATGAAAAATGGAAAATGGAAAATGAAAAATGAAAAAAGGAAAATGAAAAGTGGAAAATTAAAAAATAAAAATGGAAAATGAAAAATTAAAAATGGAAAATGAAAAAAGGAAAATGAAAAGTGGAAAATTAAAAAATAAAAATGGAAAATGAAAAATTAAAAATGGGAAACGGAAAACGAAAAATTAAAAATGGAAAATGGAAAATTAAAAATGAAAAATGCAAATTGGAAAATGGAAAATGAAAAATGATAAATGGAAAATGGAAAATGAAAAATGAAAAATGGAAAATGGAAAGTGAAAAATGGAAAATGAAAAATGAAAACGAAAAATGAAAAATGGAAAATGGAAAATGGAAAATGGAAAATGAAAAATTAAAAATGGAAAATGAGAAATGGAAAATGAAAAATGAAAAATTAAAAATGAAATATCAAAAATGAAAAATTAATAATGAAAAATGAAAAATGAAAAATGAAAAATGAAAATTGAAAATTGAAAAACGGAAAATGAAAAATTAAAATTGAAAAATGGAAAATGAAAAATGAAAAATGGAAAATTTAAAATGAAAAATTAAGACGGAAAACGAAAAATTAAAAATAGAAAATGGAAAATTAAAAATGAAAAATGGAAGTTGGAAAACGGAAAATGAAAAATGGAAAATGAGAAATGAAAAATGGAAAATGGAAACTGAAAAATGGAAAATGAAAAATGAAAACGAAAAATGAAAAATGAAAAGTGGAAAATGAAAAATGGAAAATGAAAAATGAAAAATTAGAAATTGAAAATGAGAAATGGAACATGATAAATGAAAAATGAAAATTGAAAAATGGAAAACGGAAAATGAAAAATGAAAAATTAAAATTTAAAAATGGAAAATGAAAAATGGAAAATTTTAAATGAAAAATGGAAAACGGAAAACGGGAAACGAAAAATTAAAAATGGAAAATGGAAAATTAAGAATGCAAAATGAAAATTGGAAAATGAAAATTGGAAAATGGAAAATGGAAAATGGAAAATGGAAAATGAAAAATGAAAAATGGAAAATAGAAAGTAAAAATGGAAAATGGAAAATGGAAAATGAAAAATGAAAAATGGAAAATAGAAAATGAAAAATGGAAAATGAAAAATTTAAAATTAAAAATGGCAAATTGAAAATGAAAAATGAAAAATTAAAAATGAAAAATGGAAAGTGGAATAAAATGAAATATGAAAATATAAAAATTAAAAATTAAAAATGGAAAATAGCAAATGAAAAATGAAAAATTAAAAATGAAAATTGAAAATTGAAAAATGAAAAATGGAAAATGGAAAATGAAAAATGAAAAGTGGAAAATGGAAAAATGAAATTTGGAAAATGAGAAATTATAAAGGAAAAACGAAAGATGAAAATTGAAAAGTGAAAAATGGAAAATGATAAAAAAAAAAATGAAAATTGAAAATGTAAAAGGTGGAGGGTATCAAAGATTCGGCCCAGCCGAATTTAACACTCTTACTTGTTTTTTATCTATTTAATGCTCCTGGTATGAAAAAATCCATTGTGATATATCGTTGGTGCAATTATCTGCCTATTGCTTGCGAATATATATTTAAAATACTTTTAACCAATTTTTGTTATAAAATTATTTTATGTATAAAAACTATCTATATTTTTCTAACTAAAATATTAAGAATAGGGTGGCCCTTCGTTATATGGAGGGAAAAAAGTGTTCAAACTGTCAGTCTCAGCCCCCTAGAAATATGCGAATAGCAAAAAAACTGAGAAATACAAAGTTTTGGGCCAATAAAAAAAACGTTTAGTCGTGGCGCAAAGCGATTGAAAATTTGAAGTGTGTTTATATGGGGAAAATATGACTTTTTTTCAGATTTTACGAAAATCTCGTTCTATAGTTTAATTTTTCCGACAAGCTGTTATATAATTCAGGATCAGTATTAAGTTATCCCTTCAAAAGGCTATAAAACTTCAAAATCGAATAAAACATCGCCAAGAAATAGCAAATGCCCCAGACCACTTTCGCGCCAAAAAAAAAACTAGGTCATGAAATTTTATGGCATTTTTTTCAGCTTTGAGAAATTGATTAAAGCCATCATTGTTTTTTGATCTTTATACTTATAAGTACTCAGATATGAAGTATTGTTTTATTACCATGTTGTTAACCTATTGCGCATTGAGACCGAAAATTGGAAATTTTTTTGATAAAATTTTTAAAACTCCTTTTTCAAGTTTGAAAAAATTTCTTAAACAAAATTTAAAAAACTGATTCTATCTCTTTAAGGATTTATTAAATACATGTTGCAGATAAACTGCGTGAATTTTTAAGTAAATCCCTCTACCAGAATTTTTTTGACAAGGATTTTATTTTTGCGGATTTCGAGAAAAATTGGATATTTGTGAAATATTCTGTAAATGTACTCTTTCTAAATACTTTGTATCAAAAATTCATCACTTTTCTACTTCTAAATGTTATATTTTATCTAAATAGCCTAGAGTTTTGGACAAAAATAATATGACTCCATTAACCCTTTTGGAATTGGGGTCACATATGACCCCAATCTAATAAAAGACAATTTATTCAAAAAATTCAAAGATTTTGTATGCGCTGCCCAATTTTTAGATGCGACACTCAAAATATAATAACCAAATGTGTAGAAGTTTCGTTCCAAAAATTTGGGATAAATCCGAGATCGTTAACCCATTATTTGCCAAGGCCAGCTTTGGATTTTTAAATCTTTTTAAATAAAAATGAGCTAAAACGAGTTTTTCTGTTAAACTCGTTGATACCACTATTTAGAATTTAAGAAAAATATTCCGTTAATTTTTATTTATTTAACCATTCAGTGCTCCTGGGATCAAAATAATCCATTGTGATATATCTTTGGTGCAATTATCTGCTTATTGCTCGAGAATATAAATTAAAACAACTTTTAACCAATTTTGTTATAAAATTACTTTATGTAATAAAGTAATAGTTGAATTTCTTGCTGTCTCACCCACTAATTTGGTGGATATTGATAAAAATCGCCAAAAAAAAAATTTCAGGTCAATCGGTGAAGATGCCATTACTTATAATGGTTGACATTGTTTGATTTTTCATAATCGGTCGCTTTATATTATCTTCAATCATTTTATTTCCCAGTTTTAAATAGTTTATTAAATAAAAGTAAATTCAAATATAATAATATATATCAAAGGTAATATTAAATTAATACTACTCTTAATAGAACAAATTACAAAATTAAATCAAAGTGAATTTCAAAAAACGTCCTATTTTTTAGACATATGACCTAAGTTGTTTTAATTTATATTCGCGAGCAATAAGCAGATAATTGCAACAGAGATATATCACAATGGATAATTTTTATCTCAGGAGCACTGAAGGGTTAAATAAATAAAAATTAACCGAATTATTTTTCCTAAATTCTAAATAGTGGTATCAACGAGTGTAAAAAAAACTCGTTTTAGGTCATTTTTATTTTAAAATATCTTAAAATCCAAAGCTGGCCTTGGCAAATAATGGGTTAACATTCTCGGATTTATCCCAAATTTTTGGAACGAAACTTCTACACATTTGGTTATTATATTCTGAGTGTTGCATCTAAAAATTGGGCAGCGCTTACAAAATATTTGAATTTTTTGAATAAATTGTCTTTTATTAGCTTGGGGTCATATGTGACTCCAATTACAAAAAGGGTTAATGGAGTCGTATTATTTTTTTCCGAAACCCTAGGCTATTGAGATAAAATACAACATTTAAAAGTATAAAAGTGATGAATTTTTGATACAAAGTATTTAGAAAGAGTACACTTACAGAATATTTCACAAAAATCCAATTTTTTCTCGAAATCCGCAAAAATAAAATCCTTGTCAAAAAATTCTGGCAGAGGGATTTACTTAAAAATTCAAACAATTCATCTGCAATATGTGTTTAATAAAACCTTAAAGTGATAGAGTCAATTTTTGGAATTTTGTTTAAGAAAATTTTTTCAAACTTGAAAAAGGAGTTTTAAAAATTTTATCAAAAAAATTTCCAATTTTCGGTCTCAATGCGCAATAGGTTAACAACGTGGTAATAAAACAATACTTCATATCTGAGTACTTATAAGTATAGAGACCAAAAAAGAATGATGACTTTAATCAATTTCTCAAAGTTGAAAAAAATGTCATCAAATTTCATAACCTAGTTTTTTTTTGGCACAAAAGTGGTCTGGGGCATTTGCTATTTCTTGGCGATGTTTTATTCGATTTTGAAGTTTTATAGCCTTTTGAAGGGATAATTTAAACTGATCCTGAATTATATAACAACTTGTCGGAAAAATTAAACTATAGAACGAGATTTTCGTAAAATCTGAAAAAAAAAATATATTTTCCCCATATAAACACACTTGAAATTTTCAATCGCTTTGCGCCACGACTAAACGTTTTTTGATTGGCCCAAAACTTTGTATTTCTCAATTTTTTTGCTATTCGCATATTTCTAGGGGGTGAGACTGACAGTTTGAACACTTTTTTTTATTAAGGGCCACCCTAATGAAGACCCACAAATGACGCAAAGAATATGAAATACAAAATTAATATGATAATATAAAATAAAAGAAAAGTAATACTTAATGCAAATCGTATGTGATTACAAAAAAACAATTTGAATCGCACACTAAATCATCCTTAAATACACCAAAATAAATTGAATTAAGTTTATATTTGATATTCTTTTGAATAAATTGTCCTTTATTAGCTTGGAAATTGTTACGAATAGATGCAAAAATTCCACCTTATTGCGGTGAAATAACGTCACACGCTCTATTGAAACATCTTCACAACGTTGCATTTGTTCTATTGTGAGCAAACCTGGCATCCATCTTGCGGTCATTATGCCATGTACAGCACTTTTTGAAATCCCCATCATTTCGGCTAGCTGGCGCACCTACAGCCGATACCATTTACCGTTTCTGTCGTGGTCGATCACTACGGTGATCGTCTTGGCAGTATGTACGGCCTCGTTTAACCCTCGTAAACAAATAAGCAACTCCCCCACATTAGAATTTAACTAATATTGCTTTCAACTGAAAATATTTAATTACAGAATGGTGGCCAATTTTTTTATGTTTACAAATTCATTGAGATCGTTTAATTTTGATAGCTCCTCCCCAAAAAAGGTTGCTATTTTTCACCAAAGCATTTTTTTTTCAATCTACTACCGCCATCTGTATATCATGTCGGGTTGTTCTGAAGCCGCCCACGTATTAAAAGGCTTCACTGAAAATATTTTAGTAAAACAGAGAAACAGATTCATGGTGCGAATCTAAGTTATAGCCAACCAAATTTTAAAATGATTATGTTCTCAATTCTTAACAGTAAATATTTTGTTCACAAAAAAAAGTTATTAAAATTGAAAATACAGTTGTTAAATTGTGTAATAATTTAGCTGGCGTATAAACTCTAATGTAAATTGCTGAGTAGTCAAAAAAAAAACAAGTAAGAAAATTATAGTCGGTCTAGACCGACTATACGATACCCTATACCATGCGTTTAGAAACCCTATCTCTTAGGCCCAACTAACTGGACATTAAAAATAAGCTAAAACCAAATTTGAGTGGGATTTTTAATAATTTTTTTTGGCTGCAGATATGAAAAAGTTCATATCGGATGCTATATCTATAAAGGGACTAGGTCCAAAAATGGACCGACGATCATGTTTGGTAAAGTCTCTCGTATTTTGCAAAAATATATACAAACAAAATTTGAGAAGTATCAGTGCAATATTTTTGTTTTTAATAGCTTTAAGTGAAGATCGGGAAGCAGCTCTATATGGGGTCAAAGGGAGCATTTTTGGCCTACTCATTAGTGGATATAATGAAGGCATACAAACCCAATTTGAGTAAGATCTATATGACAATTTGGATCTTATGGCAATTTATGTCTATTTCATATGGGTAATTTGTATGGGGGCTAGGTCTGAACATGGACCGATTCTCACCAGTTTCAATAGCGTTCATCCCATGGCCGATAAAAGCTTATGTACCAAATTTCATCAAAATACATTCATATTTGCGACCTGCAGTTTGATTACAAGCTTTACATGGACACACAGACGGACGGACGGACGGACATTGTTAAATCAACTCAGAAAGTGATTCTGATTCGATCGGTATAATTAAAGATGGGTCTAGGTCAAATATTTTTGGTTGTTACAAACAGCAGCACAAAGTCATTATACCCAAACCACATATTGGTATAGGGTATAAAAAACTCTTTCCCCCTTAAATGGTTAATTTAGTATTTAAGGTTCGACGCATTTTTTGTAAGGACCTTATAATTATTATTATAATAGATATTAAGCTCATTAACATTATGCAGCATGTGTTAAAATCAAATTCCTTAACAACACCCTCACATACTCCATATTCCGAGCAAAATAAATTTACAGCACATTATCAGAATAGTCACAATTATGGACAGCATAGTTGTATGCTTGCGTACGTACATACCTGATGAACACTGACCACTGCCATCTCGTTTAACGCATTACAATCTAATAATGAAATCATTAACCAAGTAGGTGTAAAATTCTTTATATACGAACGAACACCAACGCATTTAAGTATATAACAACACAATATTTACGCATAAATAGCTGCAGGACAATATTTTACACTTCAATAAATGCCAAAACATTTTAACTCTTCAACACTGTTCTCATACCTGGACATAAGAAAGTTAAACAGCAGGAGGGGAAGCTACTATCTCATTCGAAACAGGGAAAAGCTTAACATACTTGTAACATATAAATATTCCAAACTCCCACTCGTGGACTTCTTTCTTCTTATACGACAATATTTAATCAATAGTGGTGAAGATACTCGCATTATTATTATGAATTCACACACATACTTCTTGCACACATACATACAGCCTTGTTTACAATTTTTTCTGATTATTGCGTTAATTACATGCTTCAATGCTGAGATCCATGGGGTGGTATTTTCAAAATGTTGACCAAGTGAACGCAACCTGTTACAGGCTCTCAGTCTTCCACTTCGCCCCCCCCCCTCCCCCACTTACACAGTTAGCATCAGTTAACCACATCAAAAGGAATTTATGATATATTTTTTATGAAGCTTATGAATTTATCCATCAACATTGTAGCCAGTATTTTTATGAAGGATATTTGCTGGTTGGTTAATGTGTCTATTAAAGTATTAATAATTTAGTTCGTAGGACTATGAAATTGTCTAATTCAATTGAAAGGGTCTATTCACAAAATCTAGTGGTGGGAAATAATTTACTTAAAAATGGAAGTTTATTTGTAGGTGCAAAAAGTGAAGTGAAAGGAATGGGATGCTTGTGATCCGCTTGAATGGTAGGATCACCAACAGAGAATTTAATGTGGATGTTTCAACAACAACTTTTTTCTGTTTTGATTTTAGCCAATCTTGAAGCGGAATATGAATAGCACAAAAGATTTTTGAAAATTTTATGCAGATATTTCAGTGATTGTTGTGGACAATTTATTGACAGAAACATGATGAAGTGGAACAAAAATTAAAATTGTAAGCGCTTGATATTCATCACACCATTAATTAATTAAGTATTTCCAAAGATCGAATTTTACTTACTCGAAACATTGTGAAAATTTGATAATCAAATTCAATGTGTTAGATAAGTCTCCGAAATTCCTTTCATTTGACAATGGTTGCCCCATTGTATAATATAAAAATAATTTGTATAAGTTTTTTTATATTTCTTCTAAAGGGACAAAAGACATATTGCTTTCAAATGAAGGGTTTCCTAAAGTCCAAATTTTACATACAAATATTGTATAATTCTCGAGTAAATTAGATTCGCAACTTGGGATATATTGAAATTTAATTTTAGGTCATTAAAGTTCCCCTTCAACAAATAACTTTTAGCAGGCTAGTAATCTTTAGAAAAAAAAGCACCAGAGAAATGTTTCATTACCCAATTTTTGTGGATAAAATCTATTGCAGCTACCCCATACCGAACTCCAAAAAATCTGAAAAAATTCTCAAAATTATTTTAGGCTATAGGAAGAATTATTATTTGTGCTGAAAAGTTGCAAAAATTAAAAAAAAAGAAATATGAAACGCTCTAATGGAAATGGATCCATTGAATTATATTATATATGAGGCACTCAATTTGATGGTTCGGTTACACTTCCTAATATCTTATCACCTTACGCCAATTTCAAGTAGAAGTAGAAGTAATGAAAGAGTCTTTTTAGCAACATCCAAAAAGATATATATAATTTTGAACTCCAGTTTTGACAAATTTAGTCAAAAATTCTCAAAAATAAACTAAATATCAAACCAAAAACTAGAATTTCTAGCCTTCAAGTATCAGGAAAATAACTACTCATACAAACAACATGAGACGAGATGGGTTCGACTGAAGCCATTTCTCAACTAGAAGTAGAAAAACTTGCCTTCTAGTAGCACGAAAAAAATTATGTGAGTCCGATCACAGGGGAGATCATCTAGTAATTACAGATTTTGTTTGGTATTTTTTTTTAAACAGAAAGTGCCATCTATGTATCATTTATAGCAATCAACTGCAGGGGCTCTGCTAATACAAAAATATTTATTATATGCTAATACAGCCCTCGAAATTCGCGTGCAAATTCTAGGAAGTTTTATTTTTTTTACATAAAGACCCTAAAGTTATGCTAATCAATTATAGCCAACTCACAAATCAACACAAAAAACTAATTTTTATTATAAACACATTAACAAATTTAATAAACACACACATAGCATTGTTTAGTTTTATGTATGGGTTAGTAGCAATTTTAAATGCAATTTACTCAAAACAAAGGAAAAAATTTAAAAATCTGTAAATCTGCAAAACGGCTAAAAAGAAATACCTTTCAAATAATATACGCTTGGTCAAAATCGGTATAAAACGGTAGAACAAAACATCGGTCACAAGAAATCGCCTAGCCTATTAATATTATAGATTTATAGTTTCAACCGGTTAATTTTTAATTTTTCGCTTTTATTTTTAATTTTACGTTTTTCATTTTTTTATTTTTCGTTGTTCGTTTTTCATTTTTAATCTTTTGTTTTTAATTTTTCATTTTTAATTTTTAATTTTTTTAATTTTTTTATTTTTCATTTCTAATATCCCATTTTTCTTTTTATTTTTCATTTTTTATTTTTATTTTTTTTATTTTTATTATTATGTTGCCTAAAGACCAGTGCTGTATTATATTTAATGATTTTTGGTAAAGCTTACTTGGTCACCTTTTTAAGTAATTAAAACAAATTCTTTTTGTTTTTTCCTCTTTTTGTTGCGCAACGTTTCGACACCGGATTTTTCTATAAACGGACAATAGAATTGAAAGCAGAAACAACTGAAAAGACGGTTAATAAAAAAGAAGATAGTGACAACATAAATAACACATATAACATCATTTTAAAAAACAAACCAAAACAAGTAAGAAAATTATAGTCGGTCTAGACCGACTATACGATACCCTATACCATGCGTTTAGAAACCCTATCTCTTAGGCCCAACTAACTGGACATTGAAAATAAGCAAAAACCAAATTTGAGTGGGATTTTTATTAATTTTTTTGGCTGCATTGACATTGAAAATAAGCAAAAAACCAAATTTGAGTGGGATTTTTATTAATTTTTTTGGCTGCAGATATGAAAAAGTTCATATCGGATGCTATATCTATAAAGGGACTAGGTCCAAAAATGGACCGATCCTGGTCATGTTTGGTAAAGTCTCTTGTATTTTGCAAAAATATATACAAACAAAATTTGAGAAGAATCAGTGCAATATATTTCTTTTTTGATAGATTTAAGTGAAGATCGGGACGCAGCTCTATATGGGGTTAAAGGGATCATTTTTGGACTACTCATTAGTGGATGTAATGAACGCATACAAACCCAATTTGAGTAAGATATATATGACAATTTGGATCTTATGGCAATTTATGTCGATTTCATATGGGTAATTTGTATGGGGGCTAGGTCTGAACATGAACCGATTCTCACCAATTTCAATAGCGTTCATCCCATGGCCGATAAAAGCTTATATACCAAATTTCATCAAAATATATTCATATTTGCGACCTGCAGTTTGATTACAAGCTTTACATGGACACACAGACGGACGGACGGACGGACATTGTTAAATCAACTCAGAAAATGATTCTGATTCGATCGGTATAATTAAAGATGGGTCTAGGTCAAATATTTTTGGTTGTTACAAACAGCAGCACAAAGTCATTATACCCAACCCACATAGTGGTATAGGGTATAAAAACGAAAAATAAAAACTGAAAAATAAAAAATTGAAAATGAAAAATTAAAAATTAAAAATAAGATAAAAAAAAAAATAAAAATAAAAAATGAAAAATAAAAAACGATCGAATCAGAATCACTTTCTGAGTTGATTTAACAATGTCCGTCAGTCCGTCCGTCCGTCTGTGTGTCCATGTAAAGCTTGTAATCAAACTGCATGTCGCAAATATGAATATATTTTGATTACATTTGGTATATAAGCTTTCATCGGCCATGGGATGAACGCTATTGAAATTAGTGAGAATCGGTCCATGTTCAGACCTAGCCCCCATACAAATTACCCCTATGAAATCGACATAAATTGCCATAAGATCCAGATTGTCATATAGATCTTACTCAAATTGGGTTTCTATGCGTTCATTACATCCACTATTGAGTAGTCCAAAAATGATCCCTTTGGCCCCATATAGAGCTGCTTCCCGATCTTCACTTAAATCTATTGAAAAACAAAAATATTGCACTGATTCTTCTCAAATTTTGTTTGTATATATTTTTGCAAAATACAAGAGACTATACCAAACATGATCAGGATCGGTCCATTTTTAGACCTAGTCCCCATATATATATAGCATCCGATATGAACTTTTTCATATCTGCAGCCAAAAAAATTAATAAAAATACCACTCAAAATTGGTTTTTGCTTATTTTCTACGTCCAGTTAGTTGGGCCTAAGAGATACGGTTTCTAAACGCATGGTATAGGGTATCGTATAGTCGGTGTAGACCGACTATAATTTTCTTACTTGTTATTTTTCATTTTTTATTTTTCATTTTTCATTTTTCATTTTTCATTTTTTCATTTTTAATTTTTCGTTTTTCATTTTTTATTTTTCATGTTTCATTTTTTAATTTTAATTTTTTATTTTTATACCCTATACCACTATGTGTTTTGGGTATAGTGACTTTGTGCTGCTGTTTGTAACAATGAAAAATATTTGACCTACACCCATCTGTAATTATACCGATCGAATCAGAATCACTATCTGATTCGATTTAACGATGTCCGTCCGTCCGTCCGTCCGTCCGTCCGTCTGTGTGTCCATGTAAAGCTTGTAATCAAACTGCAGGTCGCAAATATGAATATATTTTGATAAAATTTGGTATTTAATCTTTTATCGGCCATGGGATAAACGCTATTGAAATTGGTGAGAATCGGTCGATGGTCAGACCTAGCCCCCATACAAATGGCCCCTATGAAATCAACATATATTGCCATAAGATCAAAATTATCAAACAAATCTTAGTCAAATTGGGTTTGTATATATATATTACATCCATTAATGAGTAGTCCAAAAATGATCCCTATTGGACAACTCTTAGTTATAGGCCCCATATAGTGCTGCTTCCCGATCTTCACTTAAATCTATCAAAAAAGAAATATATTGCACTGATTCTTCTCAAATTTTGTTTGTATATATTTTTGCAAAATACAAGGGACCTTAGCAAATATGGTCCGGATCGGTCCATTTTTGGGCATAGTCCCCTTATAGATATAGCATCCGATATGAACTTTTTCATATCTGCAGACAAACAAATTTATAAAAATCCCACTCAAATTTGGTTTATGCTTATTTTGTATGTCCAGTTAGTTGGGCTTATGGGGTAGGGTCCCTAAACGCATGGTATAGGGTATCCTATAGTCGGTCTAGACCGGCTATAATTTTCTTACTTGTTCATTTTTCATTTTTGTTTTTCATTTTTTATTTTAAATTTTTTATTTTTAATTTTTTTTTTTACTTTTTCATATTTTATTTTTCAGTTTTCTTTTTTTACTTTTTATTTTTTATTTTTGATTTTTCATTTTTCATTTTTCGTTTTTCGTGTTTCATTTTTCATTATTTATATTTCATTTTTTATTTCTTATTTTTCATTTTTAATTTTTTATTTTTAATTTTTTTACTTTTCACTCTTCATTTTCAAACAGGTTATTACATATCATAATTTTTTCACCAATACAATCATAAGTCACACCGATTTTATCTTACGGCTCACATGTTACGCTGTATTTGTGATTGTATTCTGAAATATAAATTTACTCCCGTATGGATGTTTACGATGTATAGAGATGTTTACACATCAGTAATTACTCATACATTATTTTTTGATACAAAATTGACATCGAAATTGAAACCCTTTGAAATATAATATAGTTTGTAGTTTACTAAATTAATTTCAATTCGAATGGCCGTAGAGATTGTTTGCCAAAATCAAAAAATTTTTCAATAAAAGAGATACTGTAAAATAGAAATTTATAAAGTTTATGGCTTAATTGACATACTTACAAAATACACAATTTAAAATTAAGAAGAAAAAAAAAACAATCAAATCATTCAACAATTACGTTGTTGAAACTATTTACCAATTTATATGAATTATGACTAATCTCTTGAAATAACTTTACCATAACGAATATCATCCAACTTGAACTTAAACTCCTTCTATATTCAACATACAGATAAATAAGTCTCATGAGCGATGAACACATGCAATTGTACAATCCAATCGTACACTGAACAAAGAACAGAAACCAACGAAAATAAAAAAAATCTAACAACGTTTACTACAAACTGCGTGGTTGGTAAGAAAAAAAAAAACAAAAATAAGAACTATAGACAATTTTTTAAGTAAAAAAAAAAAAACATAAAACAAATTTAATATTAATTTTGGGCTTGGAAATGAAATTGAATTGGATTGGCACGGTTTGTTAAGGCTTTGCTTTTTATTTACCATGCCATACGAATAGATTTGTCTGTGAGAATTGCTCTGAAAATTATAGTTAAACAGACATATAAGAATCCACAGCCTAAATATTATAGTCTACGAAGGAGTTGTGATGATGATGATGATGATGACTGCCACTATGATCTTCAATTATTTAAACAACAAACAGACTAAATCGTGTTTGTAGACAGACATAGAAATATACGTACCTACAATTTCCAATGTTATGGTTTGTTAAAAGAAAATATATTTCACAATTTAATAAAGTATTTCTCTGTCTATTGTTAACAATCAATGATAAACTTCATACATGCAGTGAGTTTGATATATTATAATCCAAAAGTATGCGGAATTGAATTGAATTTATTTTATAAATTATTATTTTATAAATAAAGTAACTCTAAAATGTTTTGTCAGGTTTTTTATGTCAGTATTGTCAGAGAAACGAAAAAATTAACTAGAATTGAATCTTCGTTTTGTGTATCTGCGTATAAATGGTGCTCCCTCTAGTGTTTGCATTTTTAACTACTGTTTATTTTGAGTACTGCAATACCAGTGTTAGTAGTGTTATGAGGCTTCTACCGAAAGCCCTCGAAAAACGAGTGGAAATTCTAGAAAATTTTATTTTTTCTAAAGGTATGCGAATGAATTTTATCCAATTCTACAACACACGGCTTTAGATATTTATAACAAACACACACACAGTATGTGTTTCGTATACGTGTTAGTAGTAACTTTTAACTTTACACCAAAAAATGTTCCATATGGTGGAAATCTGTAAATCTGGTGGACACTTAAAAAGAAACGTCAAAATCGGCTGGTAACTAAACTTTTTATATCAGTCACAAAAAATCACCTTGTCTATTAATATTATAGACAAAAGTGGAAAATATCAGAGTTCGTAAGATCTCTCTGCTATTCTTCTAGTCAGTCAATACTAATCAGATTTCTGTCATGAAATCATATGTCGGCTGATCTTTTTCGTTTCAGCAGTGATAATAAGCAATTCAAAATCAATAAAAGCTTTTAAGTTTAGTGGAAAGCCAGATCCCAAATAGTAGTAATTTTTCCATCAAACTTAGATTTGGTGAGTAGATCTTCGAAGATTATCATTCTTAAAAGAGAATCTCCAATATCTTAAATTCAGCTAATATATTTGTTCCGCAAAGCCTCGTTTATAAGAACTAGCATATTCCAGCCCTCGAAATTCGAGCGCAAATTCTAGGAAATTTTATTTTTTCATTAAGTAAAGACCCTAAAAGTATGCTAATCAATTATAGCCAATTCAGAAATCAACACAAAAAACAAACTCATTTTTATTACAAACACATTAACAAATGTAATAAACACACACATAGCATTGTATAATTTTATGTATGTGTTAGTAGCAACTTTAAATGCAAATTACTCAAAATAAAGGAAAAAGTTTAAAAATCTGTAAATTTGCTAATCGGTTAAAAAGAAATATATTTCAAATAATATACGCTTGATTAAAATCGGGATAAAACGGTAGAATGAAACATCGGTCACAAGAAATCGCCTGGCCTATTAATATTGTAGATTTAAATGTGTTGAAATGAAAATGTGACTTTTGTTATAAGTGAACGGAGAAATATTTATTTATCTCTCAAATAAACTTCATCGCCTTCAATACAATATACTTAAGCCAAAGTTATTTGAATTCCTCGAACCAGTTCCTCAAGTCGATTTCCGGAAGGGTCTGCAAAGCACGCAGAGATCGAGCTTTTATCTCTTTAAACTATTCCATCTATTCAAACCCCCGGAGGAGTCTTTAGATTTTCTTGAATAGCTAAAAGTAACATGGCGAATATGATGGTAGTGGGACAACGTGAGCCAATTTTTGTGCAAAATACTATCGAAGAGTGAGACGGTGCATTACAATTTTGCAAAAATCAAGAGTTCTATGGCCAACATTGTGTTCTCTTTTTGGGAATAGCTTAGCGCAAAGCTATGTAACACTCAAATTATATTTCTTGTTAACTGATTGGCTCGGTATTCATAATGCACCATATTGCGATAATTGAAGAAAACTGTTAGCATGATCTTGAATTTTGAATCTTTTTTTTTTCTTGGGCGTAATCTTTTCGGTCTACATTCACTTTGCATGATATTAACTTGTCTTTCTAAATGAATCCACAAATGCATAAAAATTTTAAAATATCAATTGGTATGTTTGTAAGATGCAGAAGCTGTGTTATATAAAACCGATTCTTAACCACAATGCTTGTAGACCAGAATAGCTGAGCTGGGTTGATCATTTTTAATGAAAACGGTTCACTGACATCTTGAGAAAGCTGATATTTAGAATCATCAAAATCGGTTCAATATGTCCCGAGATATCAATGAGAAAGTAAAAAATTATTTTATTATGTTGTACTTGAATTCGTTGTTGTATAATTTTTTTTATTTTATCTCATAGGTGTAATAGTTGTTGATTTTGTAGTCATTGTGTTTTTAGTATTTGCATTATGAGTGTGTATGCATCAGTGTGTTATACTGCACGTGTCATAATTGTTGAGGCTAGTGCTGTCACAATGTCTTTGCTGCAATAGTTTAGTGGATAAACTTATATGTGGTTGTTTTTTACATGTGAAAGTTGATAAATAAACGAAAAAACAATTGATTAAATGTATTTACATTTATGCTCCGCGGACTTAATTAAAAAAGCACGAAAATACTCAATTTGTGTCTTAGTGTTGACAACCTTGGTTGTAATATTGTGTTTCGAACACGGATATAGGGTTTCAAACATTCCGCATAGCCAAATTTAACACTCTTACTTTTTTTATCTGTTTTCAGCACAAAATTTAATATAAAAAAAGTTAAAAACTTTGGCTGACGTTGGAATCTACTGAAGTTAAGCTTTCATATAAGTAGAATAATGTTTTTTAATATTCAGGGTTATCTAAGATATTGAAAAAAAATTTTTTTTGGTTTAATCCCTCTAGTTTTTATCACAGCAAATTAATTTCGTTAATCTATAGAATAGTGTACTATACTATAATTATTGTGCGCACATAATTTTTCAAATTTTTGTTAATGATTTCACTAAAATTTTAAATGCCGTGTACTTTTGAAACTTAGTGTATCCATAATGTATAGATTTTCTTTAAAGTGTTGACGTGAAGATTTGCCAACATTTTGTTAGCCATGTAATTTTGTTACATTTAAACTCACAACAAAACAACATTTTTTTTTAATTTAAATTATGAGCAGAAATTGTTTAAGTTTATAATTTTATATAAATTGAATTTAAATTTGTTTGTATTTATGTGCAAAAAATATTGAAAAGTTACCTACAGCTTTAATAAGATCCACACCATGGACTATATACTCGTAAAAAATATCAATGTCCCTAATTATAATAGGAAGGTTAAAAGTTATGATCAAAAATATTTGTTATAGTTTGTTATACTGAAAATATGCCATATATTTGGTAAAAAAAAATGGTGGTAAAATTAAAAGTATGCGAAGATCGCTTAAACGTCACACAAAATTAAATTATACATTAAAATCCGAGTTCCGCAGTCGTTATCGAAATTTTTCGATCGAAATCATTTTTTTATGTCCCAAAATAAAATGCTGAGAATAATTTTTCTTTTTCACAGTTGAAGAATTATGGCTTCTGATTAAGAAGAAAAGCGAATAGTGGTCGAACGTTGTCCGTTTTCTTCAAATAATAAACCAAAATATGGAATTTCGATTGATTTTACTCTATATCGACTGCGGTGATTTGGCTCCAGATTTCTGTATAGTGTCATCGTAAAAATTTTTGATGAAAGAATTAGCCCGATACTGTTTGCCAATACCGGAATATTTTTGCCTGTTTTTGTACCCCCTACCACTATGTGGTCAGGGTATAATGACCTTGAGCTGATGTTTGTAACTGCCAAAAATACTTGACCTTGATCCATCTCTTATTATACCGATCGACACAGACTTACTTTCTGAGTCCATTTAGTCCGTGCGTCTATCCGATATGAACTTTTTCATATCCGAAGGCAAACAATTTAATAACAATGTTTTTTTGATTAGACAATTGAAGGTTTTTTAAGTTAATCAGGTGCTAATTTT
The DNA here is from genome assembly GCA_963682025.1 of Cordilura impudica. NCBI lineage: Eukaryota > Metazoa > Arthropoda > Insecta > Diptera > Scathophagidae > Cordilura > Cordilura impudica. The sequence goes on along the minus strand of OY821518.1, from coordinate 29,492,297 downwards.
TTATTTTCTATTCAAAAGTAGCTTGTATCAAAACGGTTTAATAACCTGAGCGGAAATTGATTGAAATTTGGAAATGAATATTGAAAATCGCTTTTTCGCAATTATAAAAAATTGTTTATTTAGGTAAATATTTTAACTGGAATGAATATATTATCCATTAAGTTATAAATATTAAAAATTGCTTAATGATAACCCTTGCCGGGGTTGGGTTAAAAATGTGAAATTGTGATCCAAAGGAACTAATTGGAAACAAGTTAAATTCGGCTGTGCCTAATCTCTTGAGGACGGCTATCATTTTTATGCAGTTTCCGATACTTAACCTTAATAATATAATATTATTTAATTTAAAGTTAATTGGTTTTCTCTTTGAACTTTATTTATTATAATTTATTTCTTTTTTATAAAAAACCGTGAGAAAAATACATAATTTTTCTATTATTAGAGTAGAAATCCCTTCATAAGAGACTAAATATAACAATTTTTCACCGCAGCCGGCTTTATAATACCAAAAGTCAAATTAACGGGAATATTTTGAGAGCTTAAAAACTATAAATTATATCCAAAAGAAAAAGAAAAAAGTTTCAAATTACACTGGTCTACAAATTTAAAAAAAAAATTGACTGCAGAAACAAAGCATGTTTTTTAACTAATCTATGTGCGCTGAATTCGAATCGGGCATAAAAATTGGGCTCTCACGTCTTGTTCATTTTTTATCGCATGCTGGCAATACTGTAAAACACTACAACTCACAGTTACAAATTTGAGAGAAGCGCACATGCATTTAAGCATGACAGGGGGATCGTGTGTTACTGATTCAAGCTATTTTTGCCTTTTGTGTGGTGAACATTAAGTTGCAAAAAGGATATGCAATATCAGAATCATTAAAATATGCATATTTACATTATTTTGGTTTTGCTGTCAGAAACTTGGACGAACCGTGGACACTGACAATGTTTTGCAATAGTTGCAGAACTGTTTTATACAAGTGGTCAAATGGCAAGAAGATTCCATTCCAGTACTTTGAAGAGAGTCAATAAACCACTAAACCGATTCTGTTTAACAAAATTTGCTGGTTTCAATATGAAAAATCGAAAAAATATTACTTACGCCAATGTCCCATCGGTTTCCAAACAAGTTCAACGTTTACCAAATGATCCATTACCAGTCATTCCCAGTGCTACGAGCAGTGATTCCGAAACATATTTCACCAGCAGTGATAGTTTGTACGAGACTGATGATAAACACCATTTATTGACACAAGCTGAGCTGAATGATCTAATTCGGGATTTACATTTAACGAAGCAAGACGTAGAATTACTAGCTTCAAGCATGCAGCAGTGGAAACATCTTGCAGGTGGGACAAAAGTAACAATCTACTACCCTAACCACTATCGGTTCGTACACAATGTCTTCTGCAAGGATTATTTCCGCTGGAGTACTACAAAGAGCAGTTCTTTCACCGACTCTGTACGTGGCTGATTTTGTTCCTAGAAGAGGTACCGAAATAGTATTTTATGCGGACGATACGGCTATGTTGGTAAAAATGGCACACTCTCGATTGTTTTATTAAGTATTATAACAAATGGAAAATCAAAATCAATACGAAAAAAACACAGACCATTTTGTTTCCTTTCAACAAGAGTCCCAAACGCGTTTCAACAATTCAAATACAACATGAAAACACTATCATTGCATATAGGGATTCGGTAAAGTATCTATGAGTATACTTAGATAAAAAACTAAATTTAAAAATCGTTTGGGGTAATACCGCTAAAAGCCATATAAGGAAACTTCAAGTTGTTCAAAACAAAACACTGAAAGTAATTTACAAACTCCCTGTTTTATACCACACACGAGAACTTCACACTAAATTCTCTCAACAAACAATTAAAGAAATAATAGACACTCAGCACCTAGCGTTTTCAAATAAATGCAGTATCGGTTTAATAGGTCCCGAGAAATGACTGAAGAAGTAAAAAAAATTTAAAAAATATATGTTTCTGTATTGTTCTTGTTGTTATTCTAAATGTTGTATTTTGTCATAGCTGGAATTGTTGTTTTTCTGATCGTTGTGGTAATAATAGAATAAATACTAACGCTTTGTACACTTTTTTATCAACTCTGGTAGAAAAATTTAAAAGTTTCCATTGTTTTGGCATCACAAAAAAGTTTTTTAGATCACTTTTGCCATCGCCACGAGCCCGCTTGCACAGTTTCAGATCGATGGGGCCATGATAAAGTGGTTAAAAATCGATCCCAAATTATGACTGCAAGCAGACAAGCAGCCACTACGAGTTAATAAAGGGTCGGCCATTTAACGTTTTTTTTTCAACTAGTGCTTATTTCGTGAATCGTAACATTTAGCTCATGTCTGATTTGACAGATAATTAGTTTTATCCTTCCGCTGAACGAATGTGGTTGTGTATACGCTTGAACAACGCTGGGAAATATTGCGACATTACTTAGAAAATCATGGTAATGTTGCAGAATGTGTGCGAAAATTGCGTACGAATTTTGGAAGAAGAGAAGCACCATCAGCTCCGTATGTTCGTTATCTTGTGAAAAAAGTGAAAGAAACTGGCATCCTCATCGATAAACCAAAGCGTGAAAAGCCAAAAACAGTGCGTACACCCTAGAATATTGCTGCTGTGGCAGAAAGTGTGCGTGAAGCGCCATCAACATCAATTTACCGTCGTTCTCAAGAATTGAACATTTCGGAGGCATCATTGAGACGAATTTTGCATAAAGACCTTGGTATGACGCCATATAAAGTCCAATTGGTTCAGGAGTTGAAACCAACTGACCATCCAATGCGTTTTTGCTTCGCTAAGTGGGCCTGCGATCGACTTACAGAAGATGCCGATTTTGCCAAAAAAAAAAATCATCTTTTCAGATGGAGCTCATTTTGATCTTGGCGGACCATTTATAAAGGTAGTAAAAATTCACCAACATCTAAAGCAAATAATGCTAAACTACCTGTTGTTAATAAAAAAAAAAAACAATGTAAATTTACCGAAAAAATATGTTACGTATTAATTTATTTAAAGAAAGCATAAGAATAACTTTTGATGTTGTATTTTTTGTGTGTAATATTTTTATATACATACATGCATATATTAAATAATAAAATAATATACATAATTCTATATATGTATATCCATAATAACCACATATTAGAAATAAGTTGGTATATTATTTTATTTATGTATATAAAATTCTGCACTATTTTGTTTTAGGGAAAATACATTTTTTTTGCATTAAAAAGCAGAGTGCATTAGAGTTGCATTAACATTTTGCTCAGTGTGACTATGCCACAGTAAATAGCGCCACAATTTTATTTAAAATTAGCTTTGCAATAGTTATTTCTATTTTAACATGAATGTCGTCATTTTCAATTAGATATCAAACACAGCAATTTTAAAAGTATACACAGAGCTGAGTAAAGAAGAAGCAATATTTTTTTTTTTTTTGCTTTAAAAACAGTTCTACATAGTTATATAAAGTTACTATTCTGATTTACCTATCTGATAGCTATTACATATAATTTTTAAAAATTATTTATAATTACTAAAGCATTATTATTCACATATATACATAATTGCACCTTTTAAATTTTCCATTCAAATTTAAGAAAATATCAATTCTAAAAACTGGAATTCAGATTTCGAATTATATATTAGAAAATATCAATTGAATTAAAAAATCATATTAAAACGTCGGAAATAATAACTTGATATTTAAAAGACATCAATTGAATTTTAAAAATATAAATTTTATTCTTTAAACACAAATTGAAATTCAAATAAATAAGAAAATTATAGTCGGTCTAGACCGACTATAGGATACCCTATACCATGCGTTTAGAGACCCTACCCCATAGGCCCAACTAACTGGACATAGAAAATAAGCATAAACCAAATTTGAGTGGGATTTTTATAAATTTTTTTGTCTGCAGATATGAAAAAGTTCATATCGGATGCTGTATCTATATGGGGACTAGGCCCAAAAAATGGACCGATCCTGACCATGTTTGGTAAGGTCTCTTGTATTTTGCAAAAATATATACAAACCAAATTTGAGAAGAATCAGTGCAATATTTTTGTTTTTTGATAGATTTAAGTGAAGATCGGGAAGCAGCTCTATATGGGGGCTATGACTAAGAGTTGTCCCATAGGGATAATTTTTGGACTACTGATTAATGGATGTAATAAACACATACAAACCCAATTTGACTAAGATTTATATAATAATTTGGATCTTATGGCAATTTAAGTTGATTTCGTAGGGGTCATTTGTATGGGGGCTAGGTCTGAACATGGACCGATTCTCACCAATTTCAATAGCGTTCATCATATTATAATAAAAGCTTATATACCAAATTTCATCAAAATATATTCATATTTGCGACCTGCAGTTTGATTACAAGCTTTACATGGACACACAGACGGACGGACGGACGGACATCGTTAAATCGAATCAGATAGTGATTCTGATTCGATCGGTATAATTAAAGATGGGTCTAGGTCAAATATTTTTGGTAGTTACAAACAGCAGCACAAATTCATTATACCCAAACCACATAGTGGTATAGGGTATAAAAACACCAAATATGTTTACATTTAAAAATGTTTAAATTTAAAAAAAATATTGCCATTCAGGAGACATTAGTAGCATTTCAGGATAAGAAAACATTTTTTTGGTTATTTTTTTTTTTTTTTTTGGTTATTATTTTGTGGCTTCATCCTACCTATATGGCCGCAATAAAGAATTATTTGGCCAGTTAAAAGAAAATGTACAGCCATCTCCAATTAGGACGATTTAACGCGTATAGCCACCCTACACAACCATTACCTTTGCAATGGAGGTTAGGGCGAGCTATTTAATTAGCAAAAACTGAATTAAACGAGAAGTTATGTCATATAACCGGAACCGCTTGCATATAGGTATATAACGTAAATGCATGCCGTCAGCAATCACGATGACCAAAAAGCAAACACCGAAACGTATTTTCATTTATCCGAAATAATAGAAAAGACGAAAACGATCTTTCCTCGTTGGAGCAAGAATTAATAATATGAGAGAGCTTTATAGACCAACTCTTGAAATAAACAAAAAATATCTGTTAAGCGGATCAAGCCAACGAATTTGCTGAAATAATTTGGTATTAAGTATAATAAACTGTTTAATTTTTCAAATATTTCGTTTATATTTATTATCAATACTCAAACCGAGGTGGAGGGTATCAAAGGTTCGGCACAGCCTAATTTAACACTCTTACTTGTTTTTTATTTATTTAATTCTTGATATATATGTTGAAATATCTTATAAAGTAGATAGTAACTCATAAATTTTTGTTTTTTAAAACTATGTACACTATGTCTGATAGATCAATACATAAATAAAAAAATAGTTACAGGCAACACTGGTTTAGCAAGGTTACATCTTATCAATGCTTTGACTTATCGCAATATGTTAACACTAGAATACAATTACTAAATTAAAAATTAGGAGTTAAAACTCTTTTTCCGGCTAACGACTATGGTCACTGCCGTATATTCTTTTAAAAATTATGAAATGCTATTTCTAGATTTTTTTTAAGAATAAATAGGTAGGTATAATAAATCTTACTAACAATGACCAAGATCTCTACATTTTATGATCTAGTCTTCATATAATAATTGTTGATATAATCGAAAATACTCTTATTATAATATACTGTAACTAAGTACAGTACAACTTCGACAGTCCGCACATGCGCCAGTCCGGTCATTCCAATAATTCGGACGCTTCGGACAATTTACAATTTTTACCTCAGCAATCCGGACAAATTTTTTTTATGCAAAAACAAAAATTTAATGCCGGGGTTTCCCGTTTTAAACTCGCATGTTTTGTTATTCATACTTTGATCTACATTTTAATATTATTTCTTTGATATCATTACTTCAATTTCGATTCATTCTTTCGCAAGAGTGTTTGTCTAATTTCATACCAAGTGCCATGTCTTTAAATAATAAACGTAAACATAAAACACTAACTTTAAAGAAAAAGTGTGATATTTTACAAAATCTTGATGATAAAAAAACTATTAGGCAGGTTGCCGAAAAATTCAATGTTCCTAAATCAACGATTTCCGACATTAAAAAAAACAAGAAGATAAAAAAATTTATTTCGAATACCTATAATGGACCCGGTAACATTTGAACCAAAATAATGTAATGAACAATTTTCATAATATAATTTTTTTTTTTTAGGAAATAGAAAAGTTATGCAGAAAGCAGAAAATCCAGAGTTAGAAGAAGCGCTTCACACATGTTTTTTGCAAAGAATTAATCATATCATAATCATATCTCGATTTCATTAGAAATCTTAAAAGCAAAGGCCAAATTCTTTTTTGAACAGATGACGATTTTTCAGCGGGCTCAGGCTGGTTAGAAAAATTTAAGTTACGGCATGGTATTCGTTATTTAAAAATTTGTGGTGAAAAAGTGTGCCGACATTGTTGCTGAGACGGATTTGAATGAAGAGCAAGTTTATAATGCAGACGAATCTGCTGCTTTCTGGAGAGTGTTGCCTGATAACACATGGGTGCATACAAAGGAAAAATCAGCCCCAGGGAGAAAAATTTCCAAAGATCGTGTGACATTTATGCCATGCTCAAATGCTGCAGGAACACATAAACTGCCTCTTTTGGTTATTGGAAAATCTGCTAATCCAAGAGCCTTTAAATGTTATAATCCAAGAGCCTTTAAATGTTAAGCGCCCCGGTAGGTGAGTAAGTAGCGTGCTCGCCTACCATGCGGGGGTCGTGGGTTCGATTCCCACCAGAGGCTTTGGTCTGCCGCTACAAAAAAAAAAAAAAAAAAAAAAAAAAAATAACACACTACTCTCTCTTTCCTCCTTCCTATATATATATCTTTCCTGAGATCAACACAATGCACTGCATCTGTAGGGGGCATCCCCTGAGTGTTGATTAATTAAAAAAAAAAAAAAAAAAAGATTCCAGTGGAATATAGAGTAACTAATAAAGGATGGATGTCAACGTCCATTTTGTTCGACTGGTTCAAAAACCATTTTATTCCAGAAGTAAAAGGGTTTCTTACAGGGCTCCCCATTACTCGAGCTTCGAGCTACTCGAGCTACTCGAGCTGCTCGAGTAGTTGATGAGCTACTCGAGCTCAACGAGTAGCTCGAGTAGTAAAAATTAGCATTTTTCATGTTTGAAAGCATGTAAAAAGTTAAATATTGGTATTTAGTATAACAAATGTATACTTTTTAGAATCGTAGAGATACCAGGAATATCACTATTAAATTTCACTTGAATTGGAGTGTCCCACTTGCATGGGCAAACTACTACTCGAAAAAGCTCGACGACTTTCGATACAAATGTATGAAAATATTAACTTCATAGATGTTTGACTTCATTTAAGAAAAAATTTTCCCAAAATACATGGTATGATTTTACATATTTTGAAGTCAGTTACACTGACAGATTACCCTCCTGAAATATTAAAACATTCTGATAAAAACTATGGAGTGGCCTAACTACTACTCGAAAAAGATCATCCACTTTCCACTCAAATGTATGAAAATATGATCTTCGTATATGTTTGATGCCTATTTACAAAAAAATTTTAAAGAACACTTGGAAAAACCTCTCTGTATTTTAATTTGAATATATGTAGAGGATAAGTTTTCAAAATTTCAAAGCATTTCGACAAAAATGTTGGCGTGTGGGAACAACTACTCGAAAAAATCGGAAATTTTGCAAAAAGTGTAAAAAAATAAAAAAAAAAATTTTTATATTTTTTCACTGTCTGTAATTGGCTATATTCAGAGATTACTCGTAAAAAATTTTAAGCCATTCCGACCAAAATTGTGGCGTCGGTATAGCACTACTCGACTGATATTGACCACTTTCTATACAAATGTGTGAAAATATGCTCTTATTTGAAGTTTGATGATATTTTCCAGAAAATTTTCCACAATGACGTAATAAAAAATTATATTCGTTAGACCTGTATATACAAATAGAACACCTCCTTCAAGTTTCAAAGCATTCCGCCAAAAATTGAAGCTTGGAGGAACTACTACTCGACGAAAAACAAAAAATAAAAAATAAATTTTTCCAAAAAAAAAAAATTTTTTTTTCTTTTTACTGCCCGTAATTGACATTATTCGCAGATGATTCATTTAAAAAATTAAGCCATTCCGATGAAAATTGAGCTCTGGGCGAACAACTACTCGGAAAAATCAGCCACTTTCTATACAAATGTGTGCAAATTTGCTCTTATTTCAAGTTTGATGTAACTTTAAAAAAAATTTTCCATCACGACTTCCTAAACTTTTTTACTGCTTGTAGTTGCAAATTTATCAGGATAATCTTATTAAAATTTCAAAGTATTGCGATAATAATTGTGCTGTTGGCGAACTACTACTCGAAAAAGCTCGACCACTTTCCATACAAATATATGAAAAAATACACTTCATGCAAGTTTGACATCGATTTACACAAAATATTTAAGGCACACATGGTACAAATTTATGCTTTTTAAAGTTGGAAATATGATTAAATTTCGTACACGAAATTTCAAAGTAATCTGACCAAAATTGTGGCTCGGACGAACTACTACTCGAAAAAGATCAGACTCTTCCCATACAAAAGTGTGAAAATTTGCTCTTATTTCATGTTTGAGATAATTTTACAGAAAATTTATTATAATGACATAGCCAAAAGTTATATTTCTTAGATTTGGAAATGTAAGGAGAGTATTTCTTTTAAATTTCAAACGTTTCCGACAATAATGGTGGGGTGGACAAACTACTACTCGAAAAAGCTCGACCACTTTCCATACAAATGTATGAAAACATTCACTTCATGGAAGTTTGACATCGATTTACAAAAAATTTTTCAAAAGTATATGGTAAAAATTAATACAAATTGTAGTAATACAATTGTAGTCCATCAACACATTATTTTTCTATAATATTGAAACACTCGGGTGAAAGGTGTGGTGTGGACGAACTACTACTCGAAAAAGATCAGTAATTAAAAAAAATCTTTTTCAAAAAATATTTAAGGAACACTTGCTACAAATTTATAAATACTAAAGTTACATATAAGAGGACATAACGTCCTTAAAATTTCAAAGAATTTCGGCAATAATTGTGCTGTTGCGGAAATACTACTCGAAAAAAATCAGCCAGTTTCCATAAATGTGTTATAATTTGCTTTTCTTTTAAGTTTGATGTAATTTTAGAGAACATTTTCCTTCAGACTTACTAAAAGTTTATATGTTGTGAAGTTTACGATTTGTGGACATTTTATCCTTCAAATTTCAAACTATTCCAAGAAAATTATGGAGGCGGCGAACTACTACTCGAAAAAATTCAGCTACTTACATACAGTGTGCGCAGATTTACTCTTCTTTCTAGTTTGATGTAAGTTATTACATTTATTTTAGTGAATATTTCATTTTATTTATGTACATAAAATTTAATAATTTTTTAACAATGAAATTTTTAAAGTACAGTATCATTTAATTAATAACATTGAATTAAGGACTTCTATATACTTTACATTAAAAAATCTTTGTTATGGCTGAGAAAAACTAAAGTGTTGACATTTGATGGTTTCAGCGAACTTCTTTTAGCAGTGACTACATTACCAACTGTAGAAAAGTACCGCTCTGATTATGCTGAAGTTGCTGGGATACAAAGGAATCTCTTGGCTATTCGTGATATATTCGGGTACTTTTCTTCACGATCCTGCCACCATTTTAGTGGACAGTCTTTCCACTCGATTTGTTTTTCACGTTGATATCTCGACCACTCGATGTCAAGGTTATCATTTGTGCTCTGCGTTCGTTCTAAAAATTTGTCGATAGCGCATATTTTAGAATGCTGAAATGTTGTATATTCTGTTGGTAATTCTTCTTCTTTACACAAAAGCTCCTTCACTTATTTTTCGATTTGGGATTGATTAAAAAGAATTTCATGCTCCATATCTTTATAACGAGGATCGAAAAATGATGCCAACATTCTTGCTGCTACATCTGGTGAGATCTTCAAATTAAATCGACTTTCCGTTCTGCCTTGACGTTAGTTTTAAAAGAAATTGTCCAATCATCGTCGGTTATATCATCATTTAAGTACTCTTCAATCCAGTGGTTTAGTATTGGGCGAACCATCGAAATCGAAGATCTGTTAGAGCACAAAATATCGGTAAGAAGGTATGGTGGTTCCGGAACGCTTTTTATTTGTTCAATTTTGCTCCACTCAGCTTCAGATAATTCAAAATCCACCGCAACTCGCTGACTAGTCACATTTCTGTCCGCCAACACGTTTATTAAAGATGTACGATTTTGGATGACACGAACGAATATGTTATACGTCGATTTCCTTCTCGTCTTATTGCACTGCAAGAATTTTAGCTCCGGAATACCTAATTGTGCTTGTTTTTCCTTTAGCGCATTTGTGCACGTGTTCTGCATGGCAAAAAACGGTAATAATAAAAATAATAATCGCTTTACTGACCTTTTAAAAATATTAAACACCAAAACACCATAAAAATTTAAAATTTTTTTTGTCCTCTTATATGCAATTTTAGAATCTATAAATTTGTAGCAAGTGTTCCTTAAATATTTTTTGAAAAAGATTTTTTTTAATTACTGATCTTTTTCGAGTAGTAGTTCGTCCACCCCACACCTTTCACCCGAGTGTTTCAATATTTTAGAAAAATAATGTGTTGATATAATGGACTACAATTAATATTAATTTTAACCATATACTTTTGAAAAATTTTTTGTAAATCGATGTCAAACTTCCATGAAGTGAATGTTTTCATACATTTGTATGGAAAGTGGTCGAGCTTTTCCGAGTAGTAGTTTGTCCACCCCACCATTATTGTCGGAAACGTTTGAAATTTAAAAGAAATACTCTCCTTACATTTCCAAATCTAAGAAATATAACTTTTGGCTATGTCATTATAATAAATTTTCTGTAAAATTATCTCAAACATGAAATAAGAGCAAATTTTCACACTTTTGTATTGGAAGAGTCTGATCTTTTTCGAGTAGTAGTTCGTCCGAGCCACAATTTTGGTCAGATTACTTTGGAATTTCGTGTACGAAATGTAATCATATTTCCAACTTTAAAAAGCATAAATTTGTACAATGTGTGCCTTAAATATTTTGTGTGAATCGATGTCAAACTTGCATGAAGTGTATTTTTCATATATTTGTATGGAAAGTGGTCGAGCTTTTTCGAGTAGTAGTTCGCCAACAGCACAATTATTGTCGCAATACTTTGAAATTTTAAGAAGATTATCTTGATATATTTGCAACTACAAGCAGTAAAAAATTTTAGGAAGTCGTGATGGAAAATTTTTTTTAAAGTTACATCAAACTTGAAATAAGAGCAAATTTGCACACATTTGGCTGATTTTTTTCGAGTAGTTGTTCGCCCAGAGCTCAATTTTCATCGGAATGGCTTAATTTTTTAAATGAATCATCTGTGAATAAGGTCAATTACGGGCAGTAAAAAGAAGAACTTATTTTTTATTTTTTGTTTTTCGTCGAGTAGTAGTTCCTCCAAGCTTCAATTTTTGGCGGAATGCTTTGAAACTTGAAGGAGGTGTTCTATTTGTATATACAGCTCTAACGAATATAATTTTTTATTACGTCATTGTGGAAAATTTTCTGGAAAATATCATCAAACTTTAAATAAGAGCATATTTTCACACATTTGTATAGAAAGTGGTCAATATCAGTCGAGTAGTGCTATACCGACGCCACAATTTTGGTCGGAATGGCTTAAAATTTTTTACGAGTAATCTCTGAATATAGTCAATTACAGACAGTGAAAAAATATAAAAATTTTTTTTTTATATTTTTTTACACTTTTTGCAAAATTTCCGATCTTTTTCGAGTAGTTGTTCCCACACGCCAACATTTTTGTCGAAATGCTTTGAAATTTTGAAAACTTATTCTCTACATATATTCAAATTAAAATACAGAGAGGTTTTTCCAAGTGTTCTTTAAAATTTTTTTGTAAATAGGCATCAAACATATACGAAGATCATATTTTCATACATTTGAGTGGAAAGTGGATAATCTTTTTCGAGTAGTAGTTAGCCCACTCCATAGTTTTTATCAGAATGTTTTAATATTTCAGGAGGGTAATCTATCTGTGTAACTGACTTCAAAATATGTAAAATCATACCATGTATTTTGGGAAATTTTTTTCTTAAATGAAGTCAAACATCTATGAAGTTAATATTTTCATACATTTGTATCGAAAGTCGTCGAGCTTTTTCGAGTAGTAGTTTGCCCATGCAAGTGGGACACTCCAATTCAAGTGAAATTTAATAGTGATATTCCTGGTATTTGTACGATTCTAAAAAGTATACATTTGTTATACTAAATACCAATATTTAACTTTTTACATGCTTTCAAACATGAAAAATGCTAATTTTTACTACTCGAGCTACTCGTTGAGCTTGAGTAGCTCATCAACTACTCGAGTAGCTCGAGCTTCGAGTAGCTCGAGTACCTCGAGTACTCGAGCTTGACCGTAGGCTCTGGTTTCTAACACAGGTTAACAGACCACTCAAAGCAAAAACAAAGATCTATAATGCAGATGCAAAGAAATCATTTTCAGTTTGCATTCAGTGGGCTGAGGAGAATAATTTGGATATGCATGATATTCTATTGCTGAAGATGCTAGAGCAAATAGCACAAAGCAACCACCTCAAAAAAGTCAGTCAGCACAAAATAACTTCGTTTTTTAATAAATCATAGTATGCATGGATGTTTAATTCACTTAGATTATGTCAATAATTTAATATTATAATTTAATACATATAATAATTTAATGTTTTTTTTAATGAATCATAGCATGTAAGTATGTATTTAAATTACTTAAATTATTTCAATAATTTTCACTACTATAGTCCGGACAACTCGATAATCCGAACGAGCCTAAAACTCTATGTGTCCGGATTGTCGAAGTTGCACTGTACTTTATATATCATCATATAGTGGTTTTCGAATATAAAATTATTTATTTTCAATATGTCTCCAAAATATTTTTTCACCTAATAAATATTTTTTCACCGTCTTCAATTCATTTCTGGATAAGTGGATAACTTACAACAACAATTGCATTTGATATGAACTCTAATATTCATATTTACAGGCTACAAAAAAAAACATGACAAGCGTCCTCAATTTCAATTGCTGCTGTTATTTACTATGACCTCACCCAATATGGTTTCGACTTTTTCGCCCAAATTCAAGGTGAATAACATATAAAGGCATCGAACTTTTACTTCCTATATGTCAATGTTTAGATTTTCCAAATTCTCGACATGATGATTTGCTTATAATTATAGTATAGTCGGAGGAAACGGTTAGTTTACGTTTCCTCCGACGGGAAATAATTCGCAGTGCAAAAATATTGAGAAATATAAGTTCACAATCTGGAAGCTTCAATTTCAAAATATCTGCACTTAATACCTTCGATGTATCAAAATGTTAAATTTATAACAACGTAATCATATTCTGTCCTCACATAAACATCAGTCTTAAGTAAACTAAATTCGTTAACTCATAACGGTTTTCTTTGAATCGCTTATCACAGTAAATCTTAGGTATTTTTCAAAAATTTACAATTGTCTTCAGTTCTTTAAATTCCTAAATTTTAATTCCAGTTGTAACAGTACAGAAAAACAATATTAAGAACTTTACAGTTTTCTTTAAACGTTTGTGAAAAACACATTAATTTCATAATTCATTTAATATTTATTTATTGTTTTTTATCAAAATAGCTTAAAACACCCATCCACACACACACACACACATACATGAGAAAATCTTTAAATGTTGCCCCTCTTATATAAACATTACTAACTTCCTAGATTTGTTCACACATACAATTTCTGCTGGCATTTACTTTTAGCACTGGTGAAATGTTAGTCTGACGGTATCCGTAAAAATACGTTGGAGGCGCGCAACTGTTTGCTGTGGCAACACCCATACAAATACACAATATTCAACATTAAAATGTTCTCTATATTTATTGTCATTCATTCCATTTCGTATTTAACTTCTATTGAAATGGTTTTATTTCATTTGTTTGTTTGCATTTAGCTATGTGTGTGTTCAATTTCTCTTCTCTCTTTGCCATTTATTGGTTAAGCTCTCTTTGTTTCATGTTCAATATGTTTCTTTATATTTCAATCATAACTCCGCCTATTTTTTTTGTTTTGTATTAATTATTTCTATTCCATTATGTTCTTCAATGATATACTCTCAGTTTTTAGTTATTGTTCTCTTTTTTTGTTGTACAAAAATCTATTGCGCCTGATCTCAACAATTATATTTAAATAGGTTGTTGTCCTGACTCCCTAGTTTTGTTTTTATTTTTTTATATTATATATCTGTATGTACATATATATTTTTATTCTGGTATTTCGTTATTCTGTTATGTATCTCCTACCAATCCTTATTTTTCATTTATTTGTGTTTTTATCTTTATGTATTGAAATGTAAATGTATGTATGTATACAGATGTATGTATGTTATTACTATTGTATTTGCTTGCACATACCTACTTTAATGTATGTATATACATATTTATACGTATGTATGCTATTGTATATGGTTTTTATTTAAAGCATCCTGCAGGATATTGAATTATCAATTTTAAATAAACATTTTTGTTGTTCAAAAATAAAGCAAAAAATCAAGGTAGAAATAATATTATTGTTATTTTAAGTTTTTTTTAAATATTGTTACATGTCATTTAACTACATTTTTAAGAGGAGTTAGAATAATGTGCGTAAATGTCTTTTAAGATGACACACAATATTATTCCCAACCGCCTCAATAACTGAAATTGTAATTAATAACTGTTGAGTAAAAATATATTTGTAAAATTGTTTTGAATGTACTAAATACAAGGTTAGAAATGTCTTAAATTCATTTGTCTATAAATCGAGGTCGACCTGTAAAATATTCAATGGTGTGTTCCAGGAAACTTATATTAGCTCAGAATTATTTTTCAAAATTAAGGAATTTTTAAGATAAGCCATTAAGTAAGAAAATAACAGGCGGCCGAGTCGATAATACAATTCCTGCATATATTTTAATGCGTTTTGATTCTCTTTTAAAAAACCTTTTAGCTCCATAGGAATATTTGTATATCCAAAGTATGTACAGTAGGGGTATAACTTTTTTACATTTTTCGCGAATTTCAAAAGGTACCTATCATAGCTGTATAGACCGTGGAAAAATATGATAAACTTCGTCATTACTTTTTCGCTGACGTTAAAAAAGTTCCCGCCACCAACGCAATGAAGTTTGTAGTTTATACTTTTTTATTTTTTAGAATTATATATTAAACTTACACCAAAATAATTTAATTTTTATACGCCAGGAGCGCAAAAATGTAACAGTATAAGTGCTTATTGTTAAAGTCGATAATTGAAGTAGTTTTTAAGATGCAGGGATCTAAAGATAAAGACTGTAAATCATACATAATAAATTTAAAAAAAAAAAGTTTTTTTTTTCAAAATTTTAAATTATTATTTTTTTAGTAAAAATCAATTTGAAGGAGGCCCTGTAATTAATGATAGTTATTAATTCATATAATTAATATTTTATTTAAAAGTTTTTGACTTCGTTTGCGTTATTTTTCGCTCTTCATAAAATGCCTAATAAAAATAGCTTTTTAAGTACTCAAAAAAATGTCATAACGTGGACTAAGTCATTAAAAACACTTGAAAGTAAAAACAATAAGTTTGCGATAATAAGAAGCGTTGACAAATCTTTGTTCGAGTTAAAAAGAATGCCTAAAGAAAAAGTAATTATTGGTCGATTTAATGCCATACTTAAAGAAGAAAAGTGCAAAACAAAAAGATACGATATTATATCGAAAGAATTAATTAGTTTGTGTAACAAGAATCGTGTGCCAGCATTTGCATTAAGATCTATAAAAAGAAGAGTAAAAAAATTGATACAAAACTATCAAAAATTTTTAAAACATTCAAAAAGCCGCGATTTTAATAAAATGTTTACTATAACGTCCAAAATAGACGATCACGAATTTATTGATAGCAATGCCGACATGAAAAAAACCAGTACCGAAATAGATTATGAGCTTAATAGCAGTAGTGACTCTAATTTTGAATCTGGTATAGAATATGACTCAGTTAGTGATGATGACAATTACACACCTCCAGGAAGAGAAAAAAATGTGAAGAAATCTTTAAATCCAGCTGTTAACCTAGTAACTCAAGTACATGTAAGCACAAAAAAGTTGCCAAATTTGTAAGCATCTAGCAGAATCAGGAGTTAATATATCAAAACCATCCCAAGCCGGAATATATAAAGCTGTGATGAAATCCGCTGAACGACAAGAAATGTTTTATTTAGAAACTTTGCAAAATGAATTTTGGTGTATTCACTTTGATGGGGAAAAATAGATGATAAAGAAATTCAGGTGATAGTTTTAAAAAATGAATGCAAAGAAATAAAATTAGCCGTACTTGTTTTGGACAATGGTAAAGCCTTAACCTTTTTTAATGGTATTAAAGAAGTTTTGAATAAATTCAATTTATGGAATTCAATAAAAATGATCGTCTGCGATACGACCGGTGTAAACACTGGGAAAAAAATTGAGTTGTAACTCTTTTCCAGAATCATTGTGTATCAATGGGTTTAGTTCCACCACAATATATTGGCTGCCAGCATCATATTCTTGATCGTGTATTAAGACATATAATGGACGAATGCTCGGAAGGAAAGCCTTCCTCGCCTAATATTTGTTATGATTTTGTTCACGAATTGATAAATAACTACGAAGATATTAAGAAAAGTTACAAACAGAATGAAGAACGAATCAAAGTTGAACACATAAATTGGCGTGATGATATGCAGTACTTATATGAACTTGGTAAAGCTTTCACATACTATCAGAAAAATAATAAAAATTTCCATACATTAACTTTAAAGCAATACCACTAATATACATTGCTCGATGGAACTCGAGAGCCATTTTAGATTGACCTTTATACTTATTCCAAAATATCGCCAAAAATTATATAGAATTTGTGAGTTCGTATGTGGTCCGTGGTACGATGTTTGGTTTTCCGATCATTGTTTTAAAGAAAATAATTTGAGGCTCTAAAAAAATCTTTATTAACATATAAGAGTGCTCGTGAATGTTTTTTTAGACATTGGGTTCAGGAACCATCAGCGATACCGGGTTAGCAACGAAGCAACATATGTGCTGAAAGAGCAATAAAAACGGTACAGGATATTTATCCGCTATGTAAATCTTCACGCACATTAAATTTGAAGTGCATTTCATATAACAAATAGTTATGTAAAAGTGTAAATGTTTGTTCAACTTTAATTTATGTACTTATAATAAATGAAGAAAATTAATTTAAAAAAAAATTAAATATTTTTTTTTCTTCTTGAAGACTTTTAGAAATTTGCTTGGTGGCGGGAACTTTTTTTGCGCAAATGACCTCGGAATATGATTTTTATGGTCAAAACAAAATGGGCTACAACGTAGTTATGGGTACTAATAATGCAAAAACAAAGTTATATCCCTAATGTACAGCCATGGGCATATAAATTGCACAAAATTAGATTCCAAATAAATTTTTTAAACTAAAAGTGAATCAAAATTCAAATTTTTTGCGTTCAGCTTAGAGTTTCAATTTCTGTTTGCTTATCATTTACCGTTAAAAATTTTTTGTTAAGAAAGCTCATTTTAAGCGGACACATAAATGGCACAAATTACTTTAAACATTCAGTATTCCAGTGGCTTTCTATATTTTAGAGTGAAAAGTTTTTGAAAGTGGGATTAAACGATTCCAATGTATCGATTACATGCAAAATTCGGCAGCCAAAACTTTGAAGAACAAATATGCGTACGGATGCAGCCATAGTAAGAATGTCGATAAATTATCAATTCAAGTC
Organism: Cordilura impudica; assembly: GCA_963682025.1. Lineage (NCBI taxonomy): Eukaryota > Metazoa > Arthropoda > Insecta > Diptera > Scathophagidae > Cordilura > Cordilura impudica. The sequence goes on along the minus strand of OY821518.1, from coordinate 29,474,307 downwards.
ATCATGGAAAATAGCATCCGATATTAATCAGTCTGTAGACTTTGAAATTTTCGGCGTGCTTGTCAGTAAAAAGCTACCATTGTCAAAAAAGAAAAAACTTCCAAAATCCACAAAGAAAAAACATTGATTTCTAGAAAAACGGATAGGACTAGATGGTAGACTCTTTGTTCATTGCCTCAAATGTCAAGATCGCAACATTAGATGGTAACATTATGATTTGGGGTGCTTTTTCTTAGCAAGGTGTAAATCCCCTTATAAAAATTAATACCAATGGACAAGTTTTAGCACCCGGACATTTTAAAAAACATATGAAAAAAGAGAAATGATATTGTGCACAGACGATCGGGCACCCCACAACCTAGACTTAAGTCCCAACGTGTGGAATGAATGGCTGACAATTTTGTCAAATAGTCCTCAACTTCAACTGACAGTCTCTTCTATATCTTCTATTTTCTAAACCAAAATAACTTTCCACAATGGATATGAACAGCCGTAAAGCACATGTAATGTCTTAAATATTATTTTTTACCAATTCTGATTACTGATAAGGGTTGATGACTCAACCCAAAACAGCTGTATAACCTGTCATGCAGAATATAGAAGAATTTTTGAAACAAATGTGCCAATGGTTTTTGCTTTATTTTTAAGTAAAAACATTTGACCTTGAGCCTGATAAAATTTATAACTGAATTATTTTTTACTAAAACAAAACTTTGAATTTTTTAAATATTTCTTTGTCAGGTTTTTTACCGAGTACCCGGGTAGTTAAGCTATGAACTACGCCACTACAGTCATCCTTGGTTGTTCAATTTAAAATCTTTAACTTTTTGTGTAAATTATATTCGATATTATAGTACAAAGTTTTGTGGAAACAATAAAAAGTAGGAAATAATTTTTAAAAAGTTTTGATGAAAATAAAATTATATCGCGTCGTGCTAAAGTGCAATGTAATTTTAAAATGAAAGAGAGATGCCACTCTTAAATATAAGAAAGGTGGTGAATGTAGCATGGAAGTGAAATAAATTTTTAAAGGTTTAAAGCAATACGCAAACTATTTTCAAAGGATATTGCCTGGAAAGGTTTATTTGAAACAAAATTGTGTATTCCGTGTAAAGCAAACACATAATTTTAAATTTACAAAATTAAGAAAAAGTCATAAAAAACGGTAAAAATGCAACAAATTTTTTACGTAATGAGGTTATCAACTTTAATTTTATAACATGAGGGTGTTGGAATAGTATTAAGCTAATAACATCAACTTAATACAAGGACCCATAATAACTTTTATCAAAATTTTGAGACCCGAAAAAATTGGCCATTTTTAATAATTATTAATAAAAATTGATTCATAATTATTATGAACAAGTTAAAAAAATAATAATGGAACGTAACTATTATTATCCAATTAATATATTTTTTATTGTTTTATAATAGTTATGAATAACTAAATAAGAAAAACCTTAAGCATAACTATTATTTTTTTAATAAATTTTTTAAAAATTGGATTTTAATAGTTAGTAGTCAATTTTTCGAGTATAACTATTATTTTTTTTATACCCTATACCACTATGTGGTTTGGATATAATGACTTTGTGCTGCTGTTTGTAACAACCAAAAATATTTGACCTAGACCCATCTTTAATTATACCGATCGAATCAGAATCACTTTCTGAGTTGATTTAACAATGTCCGTCCGTCCGTCCGTCCGTACGTCCGTCCGTCCGTCTGTGTGTGGGTCTATGTAAACCTTGTAATCAAACTGCAGGTCGCAAATATGAATATATTTTGATGAAATTTGGTATATAAGCTTTTATCGGCCATGTGATGAACGCTATTGAAATGGGTGAGAATCGGTCCATGTTCAGACCTAGCCCCCATACAAATTACCCATATGAAATCGACATAAATTGCCATAAGATCCAAATTGCCATATAGATCTTACTCAAATTGGGTTTGTATACGTTCATTACATCCACTAATGAGTAGTTCAAAAATGATCCCTTTGACCCCATATAGAGCTGCTTCCCGATCTTCACTTAAATCTATTAAAAAACAAAAATATTGCACTGATTCTTCTCAAATTTTGTTTGTATATATTTTTGCAAAATACAAGAGACTTTACCAAAAATGATCAGGATCGGTCCATTTTTGGACCTAGTCCCTATATAGATATAGCATCCGATATGAACTTTTTCATATCTGCAGCCAAAAAAATTAATAAAAATCCCACTCAAATTTGATTTTTGCTTATTTTCTATGTCCAGTTAGTTGGGCCTAAGAGATAGGTTTTCTAAACGCATGGTATAGGGTATCGTATAGTCGGTCCAGACCGACTATAATTTTCTTACTTGTTTTCTATGCGTAACTATTAAAAACAATTCCTAAATATTTACAAAAAATAATAGTTATTAGTAAGAAATAGTTTTTTTTTCTTATCCATAATTATTATCATTTCAGAAAAATAATATCTATATATATAAAATTCATTTTCTGTTTGTTTGTTTATTTGTTTGTTTGTTTGTTTGTTTGACCGCTATACAAATTTTTATTTTTCAACGGATTTTCCTGAAATTTTGTACACACGATCTCTATACCCCAGGAAAGGTCGCCATATACTTTTTACCGGCCACGCCTACTTTTACGCCCACTTTTTATATAAAATTCATTTTCTGCTTTATTCATATTTGTTCACTATACAAATTTTCATTTGTTAACAGATTTCTCTGAAATTCGGTACACACGATCCCTGTACTCCAGGCCAGGTCACCGTGTGATTCTTGCGGCCACACCTACTTTTACGCCCACTTTTTGTATACAATTCGTTTTCTGTTTTTTGGTATATTTGTTTGATATACAAATTTTTATTTTTCAACGGAATTCTCTGAAATTTGGTACACACGATCTCTGTACTCCAGGAAAGGTCGCCATATGCTTCTTACCGGCCACGCCTACTTTAACGCCTACTTTTTGTATACAATTCATTTTGTTTTTTGGTACATTTGTTCGCTACACAATTTTTTTTTAAACGGATTTCTCTGAAATTTGCTACACACGATCTCTGTACCCCAGAGAGGTCGCCATATGATTCTTGCCGGCCACGCCTACTTCTACGCCCACTTTTTATACCAAATTAATTTTCTGTTTTTTGGTATATTTGTTCACTATAGAAATTTTTATTTTTCAAGGGATGTCTAAAAATTGGTCACACGATCTCTATATTACAGGGAAGGTCACCATATGCTTCTTACAGGCCATGCCTACTTTGCGCCAACTTCTATGTATATAAAACTTATTTTTTTCCTTTTATTTGTTTCTTTATTTGATTGCTATACAAACTTTTATTTTTCAATGGCTTTCTCCGAAATTTAGTACATATTCCAGGGAAGTTCGCCATATGATTTTTATAAAATTCATATTTTGTTATGTGGTATATTTCTTCCCTAAACAAATTTGTACTTTTCAACGGATTTCTCTGAAATTTGGTTTACACGGAAATAACTACACGGTGAACAATTTCCCCAAACTTAAAAAAAAGGGACCCAAAAGAAATGAACAAATTCCCCATTTTTTTTATCGAAATAAAAAATGAACTTACTCCCCAAATTCATTCTTAAATTTTTAAATATTTTTATTTAATGAATTTTGTTAAATATTTATTTTAGTGAACATTTGCATACTGCTCTCAATATATGTCCTACAATAGATGCATTTAAAATGAGTATTCTTTTCAATAGCATCATTTCGTTACGCGAAAGCTACGCACACGGGGAATACAGCTTAGCTAGAATATCGGAATGATCTGAAACATATATATTTTGACAATTAAAATAAGTTGGCAACAGCTGCGCGGCAGCACAGGTGTGACTGCCGAACGCGCGGAAGCGGCGCGCGGCACGCGAACGCGGACGCGACGGATGCGGACGCGACGCGCTCGCGGAACACAGCTCAGCTAAAATATCGCAATGATCTGAAAAATATATTTTGGCGATTAAAATAAGTTGACAACAACTGCTCGGCAGCACGAGTGTGGCTGCCATACGCACGGAAGCGGCGCGTGACCGCGGACTCGGACGCAACGGATGCGGACGCGACGCGCTCTCGGAACACAGCTCAGCTAAGATATCGCAATCCTCTAAAAAATATGTTTTAGGAATTAAAATAAGTTAACGAAAACTAAGCGGCAGCACGGGTAGTAGCTGCGAGGAAGCGGCGCGCGGACGCGGACGCGACGGATGCGGACGCGACGCGCTCGCGGAACACAGCTCAGCTAAAATATCGTAATGATCTGAAAAATATATTTTGGCGATTAAAATAAGTTGACAACAACTGCGCGGCAGCACGGGTGTGGCTACCAAACGCGCGGAAGCGGACGCGACTCGCTCCCGGAACACAGCTTAGTGAAATGTTGTATGATAAATTTTATCTACGCATGTGAAATAATTACCTGTTGATCAAAATAGGCCATACTATACTATAAGCAGTTGCTTATAGAAACCTTGCGACACAATATTAAACGTCGCATTAGTCTTTCATTTCTGAAACTTGAAATTGACGTCTCTGCTCAATGATGATCACTTATTGAATGAAGTAATTCAATTTTTAAAAGTTTTGATTCCTTTAATTTGCGAACCATTCTGTTATATTTGATGTTTATAAATAAACTGAAAAAAAAACTTAAAGCGGTTTCGCAGCTTATTTTTGAAGCATTTTTGCTGCCGCGTCTTATAAAAAACTTCTAAATTAAAAAATCAAAAAATTTTTAATTGAAATAAAAAATGAATTTACTGCCCATACAAATTTTTGGGGAGAAAGTTCATTTTATTGGGGAATTTCTTAATTGGGGACTAAGTACTCAGCGCCTGGTAAGCATAGTGAACCATTTTTCAAGTCAAAGGCCTTTTTATCCCGGGCAAGACCGGGTAAAAACAGCTAGTTACTTATAAATTACTAGTTATGAATTAAGAAAAAAAAAACATAAAAATTGCCTTGTAATAATTATGAATTAAGGAATTCGTCATAAAACTAATAATAGTCAAGTCCTTCACTTAATTCTCAAAATTGTCCAGAACTTCGCCCAATTCAGTGATTTCGCAATTGTTAAAATATAATATAAAAAAGAATCCATAAATTATATGCAAAACTGGTGTCCAAAAGCTGTTGCGGGATATGGAGTGTAAAGTATAATAAAATTTTGAAAAAAAAAAAAAATATAAATTTATTATTAAGTAATAAGCCCATCTGCATGATAAAGTCAAAAAACTATTATGTTTTTGTTAACTATAAAGATTTAACAACATTTAAAAATGACAAATCAGTTCGAACCATGATTTATGCAAAGAAAAAATCAAAAAAAGATATTAAGTAATTTAAAATATATTGTTGGCACTCGATTAAAATGGCAAAAAAAAGAAGAATGTATAACCAACATGTTTGTAAAATGCAATATAGGAAAATTTTTGTAGCTGTTTTCATATATTTTAGTTGTTGAAAATAAATAGGAACACCACATTAAAGATGGAAAAATGGGAAGTACTTAGCCTTTGAAATACAAAATATAATCAGCCCAATTCTAAACACAAATTCCGCATGAAATTTCTCACTTCTCCCTTTTCCCTATTATGAATAAAAATTCCTTCGGAAAAAAATATCGATGGGAAAAAAGTAGTTATTCTCCATGCACTTGAATTTGGTTTTTTCCCTCAAAAAATTTCCCCTGCAAAACAGACGGGAGTTTACATAAAAGTGTAAGAAGTATTTTGATACAACCAAATTTAAATAAACAAAATAATATTTTATTGTTCTTGCAGGTTGATGACCACAATTAAAGTTCAGCTTCAACTTTTGTTAACTTTAAAGAAAGCCAATTCAGGCATTGATTGCGTTTTCCACAGATCCACCCCGCAATTGACTTCTAGCAATCCTTCACCTATTTCGTTGTTGTTATTCTACAACACTAATATCCTCCACAAGTGCTCGCATCATAGCTATGCTATTCATTTTTTATTTAATTTTTCTTTAAAATAAATTTATTTTCGTTTGCACACACAAAATTTATAATTGGAGGATTTTTTTCACGAGAAAACTATTTTCATTGAGAAAGAAATTCCTTGAGAATTTTCGTAATTGGGCTGAAGCAGTAATGTATATATCTATGGTCACAATCTATAACCGCCTAAGTCGACTTAAGAACGATTTGATTTATGCATGCTATCATATTCTACTGAAAACGCTTTATATTTACGCGAAATCCCCATTTCTCTAACACTGTTTCTAAAAAAGATATAAATAAAAATAAACTGAGTTAAGTCGTAAGGAAGCCCCATTACATTTATATAAAAAGTGATTTTTCTCGAAAGCATGATTTTCGACTTAGGCGGTTAATGCTTGTGACCACAGATATTAATATACACACTTTTTCCAAATTCTCCCTCTTTTTAAATTTAGAGACCCTATATCTTAGGTCCAACTAAAAAATAAGCATAAACCAAATTTGAGTGGCGTTGTTATTAATTTTTTTGCCTTCGGATATGAAAAAGTTCATATCGTATGCTATATTTATAGGGGACTAGGTCGAAAAATGGACCGATCATTTCAACCGACCAATTCTGGTAAGGTCACTTATATTTTGGAAAAACATTACAAACCAAATTTGAGAAAAATTTGTGGAATATTTTTGTTTTTAGATAGACTTAAGTGACGATCGGGAATCAGCCTCATATGGGGGCTATGACTAAGAATTGTTCTACAGAGTTTATTTTTGGATTACAGATAAATGGATGTAATAAACATATACAAACTCAATTTGACCGAGATCTCTATAATAATTTGGATATTATGCCAATTTTAAGTCGATCTCATAGGAGTCATTGGTATGGGGACTAGGTCTGAACATGAACCGATTTTCACCAATAGTGTTCATCCTATGGCCGGTAGAAGTTTATGCAATAAATTTCATCAAAATATATTGATAGTTGTCACCTGTAGTTTGATTACAAAGTTTACATGGACGCACAGACAGACAGACGGACGGACGGACATCGCTAAATCGACTCAGAAAGTAATTCTAAGTCGATCTGTATAATAAAAGATGGGTCTAGATCAAATATTTTTGCTAGTTACAAATATCAGCACAAAGTCATTATGACCTGACCACATAATGTTATAGGATATAAAAAATCATTTGATACAAATTTTAAATTTCATTCTATGTTTGAGTACGTTGAGGTCAACAAATTCACCAATCGGTGTTAAATGTTAAAAAATTTTTAAATGATATCAATTTTAAAAAACAAAAATATTTATTATATTAACAAAATCGGATGTTGGTATCCTTTCAATTAATTATATAATTGTATTGACTAAAGCGGCAGCCAAAATGACTATTGATTTATTGTAATTTGCTTTCGTAATTACACTAACACTGATGCCAAACAGAAGAGAGGGTATAATGCATCCCTGGCGGTCACTTGTTTTCACATTAAAGCAGTTGTTAAGTTCGTTTTTCTGAATAATCCGACATCTAAAATTGCTAAGCAGAGTAGAATTGGGAAGTGAAAATAGTTTTTGGTTTAGCATCTTCACAGAAAGAACTATAAAAAATCACTATTTTTGTAAGCACAATTAATTATTTAATTGAAAAGGCACCAAAAATTGATATTGTTAAAATAATAACAATTTTGTTACTTAAAATTGTTAACTTTTTGTTCATTATTTTTAACATCGGGTTTGTAATTTTTTCTTACCTATAATATTAATAGGCTAGGCGATTTCTTATGACCGATGTTTTGTTTTACCAATTTATCCCGAATTTGACTAAACGTATATTATTTGAAAGGTATTTTTTTTTTATTTCTTTTTAGCCGTTTTGTAGACTTACAGAATTAAAAATTTTTTTTCCATTATTTTGAGTAAATTGCATTTAAAGTTGCTACTAACACATGCATAAAATTTTACATATGCCATGTTTGTTTTATTAAATTTGTTAATGTGTTTGTTAATGAGTTTGTTATCTTCATTCACAATAATAATAAACCATAAAAGTGTTTGTTTGTGAATTGGCTAAGTTGAGAAATAAAGCTGCCTAGAAATTGCACCCGAATTTCGAGTGCGGAATCTGCTAGTTCGATTTATTATAGTAAGAAATGTATTTGTTAAAAGTTATTGAATTTTTTCAATGAAGAGAATAAAACGGGAATTGTATAGTTTTAAAGTTTTTTATATTTGTATATAGAACTAAAAATGCTATATACCAGACCTATAATATTAATAGGCAAGGCGATTAATAAATTGTATCTATAAACCAATTTTGTAAAAAAAAAAATACCCCATTTGAAATGTATTTCTTTTTAGTTGTCCACCAGATTTACAGACTTACAATGTCTGGAAAATTTTTTTGGAGTAATGCTCACTTAAAGATGCTACTTCCACATATATAAAACATACTTCGTCTGTGTTTATTATAAATATCAATACCAAAATAATTAAAAATTATTTAATAATATCAAAAAGCCCTGTAGTGAATTGCTCTTTTAAAATTATTTATTAACAAACCCATTTATATGGATATCTTCTGTGTGGTCAACAAATATTTATAATGAAATTTAAAGAATTTTGAAATAATTTATTAAATAAAGAAATAAAATTTCCTAGAACTTGCACTCGAATTTCTGGGGCTGGGCTCTGCTAGTTATGTATTAATATTAACAATTTTAATAAATAGTTAAATAAAATTATGTTTTACGTCTACTTCTTCCTGTGTCTTGTCAATGAAATTAATGTTGAGCAGCTAGTTCGGAAAAATGTTCTCTTCAATCCACCAGCCGAAATGTACAGAATATCTAAGGTGGTAAAAAATATTTATTTTTATATGTATATAATGAAATTTTGCTGATGTTTGTAACTACCAACAATATTTACCAGTTACTCAGAATCACTTTTTGCTTTATACATAAATTTTGAAGGTATAATGTTAAATATATACCTAAAGAATTTTACATATAAAGTCCAATATTAATTGCGATTCCCAAGCTCTTCAAAAAATACTTCACTGATTCTCTCTCAATAAAAAGTCAATAACATTATTCTTCTCAAAAAGTAACATTAAATGGGGGTTCAACAGTATTCATGTGAGTTGTATTAGTTCATATCTAACTGTCAGAAACCAACATGTTAATTATAATAATATGTTTAAATACATCTCTGTAAAATCTGGAATGCTTGAAGGTAGTCATCTTGGTCCAAATTTATTATCGTTTTTTATCAATGATCTAGCAAATACGTTGCAATTTTCTAATATTCTTATGTACGCTGATGATGTTAAATTTTTCTGAGCTCAAATATCTACGGCAGTCAAATTTACTTCAAGATGATTTTGATCAGTGCTGGTCATCGAGAGAAATGAGTTAGTAACACAATGCCGATATTGAATTGGTGTGTGTAGGTTTTGTGTAAATATTAATATAAACTCGAAATTCGAGTGCAGATTCTAGGAAATTTTATTTTTTCATTCAATTTTTTTTTAAGTTTTTTAATCTATGTATATAAAAAATTTATGAATATTTAAATAAAAATTATTAAAATGTGAATTTTTAAATAAATTTTATTACAAGTATTTGATGAGCACACAGAAGTAAAAGAAATGAGATTGTTAATAAATAATTTTATAAGAATTTAAAGGTATGCTAATCAATTTTAGGCAATTCACAACTCAACACAGGGCGATTAAAATGTACTCTTTTTGATGTGCGAAGGAGGGTAAATTTCTATTTCTCAATACAATTACAAAAACAAAGTAACATGTAACGCGTAAGACAAAATCGGTGTGATTTATGATTGTATTGGTGAGAAAATTATGTAATAACCTCAAAGGGAAAAAAGAAAAATAAAAAATGTAAATAAAAAATGAAAAACGAAAAATGAAAACCGAAAAAATGAAAAACGAAAAATGAAAAATAAAAAATGTAAAATGAAAAATTATAAACGAAAAATTTAAAATAAAAATATAAAATGAAAAATAAAAAATAAAAAAACAAAAACAAAAAAGAAACTTAAAAAATGAATAGTAAAAAATTAAAATCGAAAATGGAAAATGAAAAAATTAAAAATAAAAAAATAAAAATAAAAATGAAAAATTAAATATAACAAATGAAAAACGAAAACCGAAAACTAAAAAATTAATAATAAAAAATGAAAAATGAAAAAATAAAAAATGAAAATTGAAAATTAAAAAATTAAAAACGATAAACGAAAAATTTAAAATTAAAAATAAAAAATAAAAAAAAATAAAAGCAAAAATGTAAATTAAAAAATGAAATATGAAAAACGAAAAATGAAAAATTAAAAAATGAATAATAAAAAATGAAAAATAAAAATGAAAAATTAAAAATAACAAATGAAAAACGAAAACCGAAAACCGAAAAATAAAAAATGAAAAAATAAAAATGAAAAATGAAAAACGAAAACCGAAAAATTAAAAATAAAAATTAAAAATAAAAAATGAAAAATGAAAAATTATAAATGAAAAATTTAAAATAAATATATAAAATGAAAAATAAAAAATAAAAAAACAAAAACAAAAAAGAAAATTAAAAAATGAAAAATAAAAAATTAAAAGCGAAAAATGGAAAATGAAAAAATTATTAATAAAAAAATAAAAATAAAAATGAAAAATTAAATATAACAAATGAAAAACGAAAACCGAAAATTAAAAAATTAAAAATGAAAAATAAAAAATGAAAATTGAAAATTAAAAAATGAAAAACGATAAATCAAAAATAAAAAATGCAATTAAAAATGAAAAACGTAAACCGAAAAATTTAAAATTAAAAATGAAAAATAAAAAAAAAAAGCAAAAATTAAAATTAAAAAATGAATATGAAAAACGAAATATGAAAAATGAAAAAATGAATAATAAAAAATGATAAATAAAAATGAAAAATTAAAAATAACAATTGAAAAACGAAAACCGAAAACCGAAAAATGAAAAATAAAATAAAAAAAAAATTAAATATAAAAAACGAAAAATAAAAAATTAAAAATAAAAATTAAAAAAGAAAAATAAAAAATGAAAAAAAACGAAACTTAAAAAATGAAAAATTAAAAATTAAAAACGAAAAAATAAAAATAAAAAACGAACAATTAAAAATTAACCGGTTGAAATAATAAATAATAATAAATATTTTTATATTCGCAGATCCCCTGCAGTTGATTGCTATAAGTGATACATAGATGACGCTCTCTGTTTGATTTTAAAAAAGTGCCATAAAAACATTTTTAATTACTAGATGTTAACACATCTCCCATGCGATCAGACTCACATGATTTTTTCTGAAACCATCAATAATAAATGCGCAGGCGATGAATTTTGAAGTGGATAATATTGACTAGCATACTTTTAGGCTCATTATAAATAATTTATGGAATTTAGTTTAATATATTCTTAATACATTTTCTACATAAATTTTATCATTCTGCATTTCTAACCCAAATGAAATATAACTATGCCAAATTTCACACTCCTCACGAATTTTGCTTAAAAATTAGTCGAAAAATTTACTTTCACATATAATAAAGAAATGACGAAAGGCCAAAATAGTTCAGTTCACGATGAATATGCGAAAAGTTTCAAATTTATAATTTTATATTTTGAAAATTTAAAACAAAATGTATAGAAAATTTAATTTTTTTTTATCCATTTGTTAAAAATTAATTAAATCAAATAAGTAGTATAAATAAATAAAATGAGGGGTTAAACACCAGGCGCTTAACAAAACTACTTTCCCAACCTACATCCCACATGAGTACTTTATTTTTATTAAAAATCTATTTATAAAATACAATCTTTAATAAAACAAAAAAATTTTGGGTTGCTCTAAATATTCTCCGTGTACCTACCAAAAAAAAAAAACAATTTAAGAATTTTCGTTCGGCTGTATACATATAAGAAGCAAATTAGAGTTCGGCCCCGTGGAGCCGGTATGGCCAGCGTTGGTTTAGACAGATTCTTTAAATGGTGCAGTTCAAACTTAATCGATTTAAATTTGAACAAATGCAATCAATGTATTGTTCTGCAATTAAGAGTATAACTTTTTGAACCGAAGCCAACCTGCTCGAGTCTGTGATCGTTAATTAACCTTTTCTCCCAATTATTGTTGAAATATATATATGGACTATACTGTGCTTAAGAGCCGACTCTATTCTAATTTGTTGTGTATTAGATAAGGTTAATTTAATTTAACTAAAATACTCTAAGACTTGTTCAGTAAATACCTTTATTCTTAAATTAATTTTTATGAATATATTAAATTTTTTTAAACTTAAAGCCAATATTTTTAATTTAATCTATTTAAAAGAGTATAAAAAGATATCATATAAAGTACGTACTTAAATTTTTTAATAACATATTTTTTCTTTTGTTATACTAAAAAGAAAAAAGAAAAATTTTCTTAAACATCGTTTTTTTTTACGAAAATATTTTATGAGAAAATTTGACCATAACTCAAGAGCCAAATATTATTTCTATCCTTTTTTGCGATAACGTTACCTTTATTGAAATTGTAAATGACACATGTTATGATCTACATTATAAGAGAAATAATGGCAAACGCCATTGAAAAGTTTTTATAACATACGATTTCCAATTTCATGTTTCGCCACATAAAAGAATATCTTTTTGCGTCATGCTTTTTCTTTCTATTTATTTTTGGAGCCATAAAGAATACGTGTACTTAACCTGGACATAAATTTTTTTCCGATAATATTTTTTTAATGTTTTCCTTTGGAGAAACTCTTACTGAGTTAGAGAAACCATAAAATATACAGTAGTTTCACATATTTGTTTAAGAAGTGTGTTTTTATAGTTTCCTTAACTCTTTAAATGATGGGCATTATTTTTCATTTTTTGTAACTCTTTTTTTTTGCGTTTAAGTTAGATAAAATTTCCATAATAATATAAAAAAAAAAGTTTTTATTTTCTTTTAAGTAAAAACTTGTATATATTTGTGAATATTATGTAGTAACTGGCAAAAGGTTTTGACATTTTATATGATGGATGATGTGAAAATATTTATTAAATTTTTTTACTGGCCCTAAAATGGTAATTATCCAAAAAGTTGCAAAATTTGCTGGTGATTTTTTGAAATAAAAAATTCTTTCATGAAGCTATGAGAATTTCATATTTTGAGTTAAAATGAAAAGTCGTAAAGCAAATGATGTCTACTCTTTGGATGAGGATATATTGAAAAATGATTGCATATATTAAGGCTTATCATGGCAACGCTAGTAAGCTGTCATTGTGCTCAGTTACATGTCTCACCATATGTGTGATTATTTAAACATATTTAACAAATTATTTGTTGTTCATGTGAATTTGAAATTGTTGGTTAGTCTTATGCTTTTCTGGGTTTGTTTTTTAATTAAAATTTAATTGGAATTATTTTTTATATAAAAGAGATCTATCTTTATAATGAAATTTAGGTATTTTTTGATGGTCAGTAATGACATAGATGTTCAGTTTTCACATCTTTAATATTAAGAGGCAAGTCGATTTCTTGTGGCCCTTATAAAAATTATAGTCAATAACCGATATTGACCAAACATACCCCATTTGAAAGAAATTTCTTTTTAGCTGTCCACCAGGTTTATAGATTTATACCGTCTGGAACATTTTTTTGGAGCAATGCTTATTTAAAGTTGCTACTAACACATGCATAAAACACATACTGTATGTATATTTATTATAAACTAACAGATTTCAGCGCTCGAAATTCGAGTGCAATTTCTAGGCTGCTTTATTTTTCAACTTAGCCAATTCACAAACCAACACTTTTATGGTTTATTATTATTGTGAATGGAGATAACAAACACATTAGCAAATGTAATAAAATACACATAGCATATGTATAATTTTATGTATGTGTTAGTAGTAATTATAAATGCAATTTACTCAAAATAAGGTAAAAAATTTAAAAATCTGTAAATCTACAAAACGGCAGAACAGAAATACCTTTCAAATAATGTACACTTGGTCAAAATCGGGATAAAACGGTAGAACAAAACATCGGTCACAAGAAATTGCCTAACCTATTAATATTATAGATATCAAAACTCCTGTGTTGAATTGTGAATTTGCTAAAATTGATTAGCATAACTTTAGGCTCCTTTAAGATTATTTATTAAAATCAAATTTAATGAATTTTATTGTTAATTGGCAAAAATTGCTAAGCATACCTTTAGGCCCTTATAAAATAATTTATTTAATGGAACAATACAATTTCCTAGACTTTGCACTCGAATTTTGAGGGCTGGGCTCTGCTAGTATTTATGAATACGTCATTTGCCGAGCATCCTTAGACTTGTGACTATTTTTGTTAGTCTAAAACGTACTGTTTCTAGTGTCGCTAGTGTCGCTAAAGTTTGAAAAATCTATTCTATATTAAATCCACAATGTGTATTATTTTAAAAGAGATTTAATTAAATGATTTTGCATGATTGTTTTAATATTAAAGTATGTGTTATTGCATAATTTTATACTTTTCACCTAAGTATAGTAAATTTTAAATCACAAATCCAAAAATAACTTGATTAAACGTAAAATTGTTCTTAAAAAAAAAAACATATCGACTTGAAAAAATAAAAACATTTAAACAAAACAACCAACAAATCCTTTCAAATCCTTCATTTGGAAACAAAACAGAGAAAAAAAAATCCAAAAGAGAAACCAAGCGACCGAACAGAACATTCAAAACAAATGATTTCAGGTTCAGTGACTAGTGTTGTTATTCATTGTTTTGCCACAGATAGCGACACCAAAACTAAGCGCTAAAGCTAAAACCATAAAACATACATTCCACATACTCGTATATACTCCCATACATACACTCACCCAAAGACTCCTGTCCCTAACTCCCACTGACAAGAAATGGTTTTGCAGTGTATCAAAGTCCATTTAGTAAAACAAAAAAGCTTATTGTTAAAAAAAAAAAAAAAATCACAATAGACAAGCGAATGTGCCATACATACTTTTGTATATTTCATTTTTGACCACCTCATCATTCACTGCTTTCCCGTTACATCCATACTTTAGTTACATTCAATCACAGTCATTTGAAAGGAAAATGTTTAACATACACATGATAGCAAACAATAAATTTACATCTGGAAAAATGTTCAGAAATGTTAAATGAACCATTTTAATTTTCCAAAAAAAAAATTCTGTCGAATCTGGCACAGTGTTTCGTATAGTTAGAGAAGTGGTTTTGTGATTTGCAACAATTTTTGGGAATCTTCTTTAGGTCATCAATGAATACTGAATCGTTTATGAATATTACCAAAAATTTTAATAAAATATTTTGATTTCCTCCAACTTTTTCTATTGAGACATCGCGAATTTTACATGCTTTTCAAAAAAAAAAACAAACTTACAGAATGTTCTACTTGATTTTTTTTTGTAATGCAAAAAATACAGTATGGCAATTATAAGTGGCGAAAAAGTGTTTGTATGTTTACAATAATGGGAATTCCGTGAATTATGCAACGACATACTGAGGCCAAATCGTCGACTAAAATCAATGGAAATTCCATATTTTAGTTTATTCTTTAAAGAAGGCGGACAATCGTCAGACTTCGTTACACTTTTAATATTAACTATGGACCATAACTCGTTAGCTGTGACAGAGCAAAATTGCACTTAGTATTTTATTTTGGAAAATAAAAAAATAATTTCGATCGAAAAATTTTGATAACGAATGCTATTACTATTACATTGATTTTATATAATAAAGTTAATTTTGCTTACATGTACTTGTATTGGAACGTGTTTTATTTTCAGATGCAAGCAATTTTTGTAATTTCGGCATTAAAGTTAAAAAAGTTAACTTGGCGAAAAAGCGGAACTGCATGAAATAAAGAAATTCTTTTGCCAACGGTTAAACACGTTGGAGGTGTCATCATAATTTTGGGTTGGATGACCAGAAATGGGGTTGGAAAGCTCTCATTTATTGAGCCTATAATGGATTTTTTTTCTTTATTCTGTATTTGCAATCTATTACACAATATTAAGCAAATTAGATAATAATAAAACCAGCATTGGTTTTTGATCAATAAAATGTAGTTCTATTTAATTTCTAAATGGAGGATCAATGACACGATGTCTCTGTAATCGTCTAACTTCATTGCTATGATTTAGTAAGGATATGACTAAGGAATTAACATGATCACTTAACCTTTGCAGCTATCTATTACTGAAATAATTTATTTCCGTTTTAAGTTTTGGGATGTTAAAGCCGTTATGTAGTGTATCATTCCTTACGAACCAAGGCACGCCAGCAATTATTCTTAAAGCTTTAGATTGATATCTCTGAAACACTAGAGTTACTAATAGTTCCCCAAAATTGAATTCCATACGGCCACACCAGTTTTCACCGGAAGCCAAAGCATATTTTTTGATTTGTTGTCAACTTGCTCTCTTTTATTTTTTATATGATCTTTCCACGTTAGTCTTGTGTCTAAACAGACATCCAGATATTTCACTTTGTCTTTTATTGGAATTGGTAACCTATTCAGTTTTATCTCAATACAATTACCTCGTCTTTACTTTGATGTTCCAGGCGGTTAACCACGATTGTAATACGTTAATATGTTGCTGGAGTAAAGTTGAAGCTTCGGTTGGTGATGTGTTGGATGATAGAAATGCGGTGTCATCTGCATAAGTTGTGACTGTTATCCCATCAATCAAGGCATAGCCAACATAGAAATAGTATATAATACTGGTCCTAATACGCTCCCCTAGGGTATACCGGCATCAATTTTATGTATGCTGGACATTTCATTATTAACCTTTACATAGAAGCAACGGTTCTTTAATTAAGATTTTACAAAGTGATACAATGGAGCTGGTAAATTATTCTTATGTTTCCGCAATAATCCGTTGTGCCGTACTCTGCCAAATGCTTGTTGTATATCAAGAAATATTCATTTTCAAAGGCATCAGAAATAACGTTGATAATTCGACGGCATTGCTCTGGAGTGCCAAGGTTGTTACGGAATCCGAATTGATGTTCCGGAATTATATTTTTATTTTCAAGTATAAAAAGTCTCTCAAATATTCTTCAAAAAATTACTAGTAAGCTAATAGGTTCCACTATAATGTTCCAACAGAATAATGAACCAAAACATACGGCGCACAATGACAAGTTGTCGTACTAAAAATAAATTGAAATCACTACTCCAATACCAAATCAGAATCCTACAGAGCATTAACTAACTTAAGCAAATAACTCTGTTAAAAGCAATAAAACTTGAATTATTTTCGGTGTACGGGTACTTTTTTTTTAGTAAATATATGCGCATTCGGGTATTTCTAACAACGATTTTATTAAATTTTTGCAGCTCTCAAAGCGGACTATGTATTCTTATGGCCCAAACGATGTGTGAGATTTTTTTTCACATTTTTCAATAATTTTTACTGCGAATAATTTTTGATGTGTAAACATCTATGCGCTCAGGGGGGTAAAATCCAATTTCACAATACAATCACAAAAACAGCGTAAAGGAAAATCGGTGTGAGGCATGTGTAATTGTATTGGTGTATCTAGTAAGCAGAACCGCCGAGTTCGCTGTTCGTTTAGCAAAATCACTAATCTTTTTCGTTAATTTTAAATATTCAAGCTATTGACCGCTAGTTGTGCGGTGAGTTTAACATGTTCACAAACTTACAGAGTTGTTTTTTTAATATTCAAATATATATTTGCTACTGACAGAACTTTGCTATTGAGGAGAACCGCTAAGTTCTAGGAAAACTTTGGAGAAGTCAAAAATAAACTTAGGTGTTTTTTAATTACTACACCTTTTCCAACTGTATTTAAGAAAACATCAATTGAATTTCAGAAAATATCAATTGTGTTTCAGAAAACATTAATTGATTTTCAGAATTTATCAATTGTAATTCAGAAAGTATCAATTGTATTTCAGAAAACATCAATTGAGTTTCAGAAATTATCAAATGTATTTCAGAAAATATTAAATGTATTTCCGAAATTATCAAATGTATTTCTGAAATTATCAAATGTATTGCAGAAAATATCAAATATATTTCTGAAAACATCAAATGTATTTCAGAAATTATTATATTTACTTCAGAAAATACGAATTGAATTTCAGAAAATATCAACTGAGTCTCTGAAAAATAGTCAGAACGATATATAACAACATATTTTTTTAAGTACTTCACTGGGTTTGTAATATTTTTTAAAAACTACATATCGTCACCTAAAATGCAAAAGGCCGTAACTAATATTTTTATTTTTTTACAGGAGAAGCGAAACACATCATAAAACAAAAACTACTTTAAACTTAATACTCAAATTTTAGAATCAAGCTGAAAAATAAAGATCGATTCTTATTTATGAAGATATTTTTATGGTAAAATAGTAGTTTTTAACTAAAAGGCCGTAATTACCATACAAAAAGTCAATTTTGAACTTTTCGTTAGTTTCGGCCTTTTGCAGTTTAGGTGACGATATAAACGTGTTTTTATACCCTATACCACTATGTGGTTTGGGTATAATGACTTTGTGCTGCTGTTTGTAACTACCAAAAATATTTGACCTAGACCCATCTTTAATTATACCGATCGAATCAGAATCACTATCTGATTCGATTTAACGATGTCCGTCCGTCCGTCCGTCCGTCCGTCCGTCCGTCCGTCCGTCCGTCCGTCTGTGTGTCCATGTAAAGCTTGTAATCAAACTGCAGGTCGCAAATATGAAAATATTTTGATGAAATTTGGTACATAAGCTTTTATCGGCCATGGGGTGAACGCTATTGAAATTGGTGAGAATCGGTCCATGTTCAGACCTAGCCCCCATACAAATTACCCATATGAAATCGACAAAAATTACCATAAGATCCAAATTGTCATATAGATCTTACTCAAATTGGGTTTGTATGCGTTCATTACATCCATTAATGAGTAGTCCAAAAATGATCCCTTTGACCCCATATAGAGCTGCTTCCCGATCTTCACTTAAATCTATTAAAAAACAAAAATATTGCACTGATTCTTCTCAAATTTTGTTTGTATATATTTTTGCAAAATACAAGAGACTTTACCAAACATGATCAGGATCGGTCCATTTTTAGGCCAAGTCCCTATATAGATATAGCATCCGATATGAACTTTTTCATATCTGCAGCCAAAAAAATTAATAAAAATCCCACTCAAATTTGGTTTTTGCTTATTTTCTATGTCCAGTTAGTTGGGCCTAAGAGATAGGGTCTCTAAACGCATGGTATAGGGTATCGTATAGTCGGTCTAGACCAACTATAATTTTCTTACTTGTTTTATAATGACTTTGTGCTGCTGTTTGTAACTACCAAAAATATTTGACCTAGACCCATCTTTTATTATACCGATCGAATCAGAATCACTTTCTGATTCGATTTAACGATTTCCGTCCGTCCGTCCGTCCGTCCGTCTGTGTGTCCATGTAAAGCTTGTAATCAAACTGCAGATCGCAACTATGAATATATTTTGATGAAATTTGGTACGTAAGCTTTTATTGGCCATGGGATGATGGTGAGAATCGGTCCATGTTCAGACCTAGCCCCCATACAAATGACCCCTATGAAATCAACATAAATTGCCATAAGATTTAAATTATCATATAAATCTTAGTCAAATTGAATTTGTATGTGTTTATTACATCCATTAATCAGTAGTCCAAAAATGATCCCTATGGGACAACTCTTAGTCATAGGCCCCATATAGAGCTGCTTCCCGATCTTCACTTAAATCTATTAAAAAACAAAAATATTGCACGGATTCCTTTTAAATTTTGTTTGTATATATTTTTACAAAATCCAAGAGACTTTACCCAACATGGTCAGCATCGGTCCATTTTTGGGCCTAGTCCCCATATAGATATAACAACCGATATGAACTTTTTCATATCTGCAGCCAAAAAAATTAATAAAAATCCCACTCAAATTTGGTTTATGCTTATTTTCTATATCCAGTTAGTTGGGCCTGAGAGATAGGGTGTCTAAATGCATGGTATAGTATATCGTATAGTCGTTCTACACCGACTATAATTTTCTTACTTTTTTTTAAATGATGTCTTTAAAATCGGTCAATGTTCTATCCTGTGTTTATATTGTAGCTGATTAACAAATGAAGTCCTCATCTTCATTCGACTAAAAGGCCGCCCTTGATAGTTTATTTTCCAGTGGATAACAAATAAGTTCCAATATTGCTAAACATTTTCTGCGACTCTAAATCACAATAATAATAACTTTTCGGTATTGTAGGGTAAACTACTTTTGAATTCAGAATTTCAGTAGATATTTTCTGAAATATATTTGATAATTTCTGAAATGCATTTGATGTTCTCTGAAATATATTTTATACTTTCTGAAATACAATAGGAAAAGGTGTAGATGTTTACTCACCTCCCCTGTGATCGGACTCACATTGATTTTTTTTATGCTGATACTCTTCAGAAGAGAATTCAGGCATGATGGAAAAAAGACAAGAAAGGGTGTTAAGTTCGTATATGCCGAATCTTTGATATCCTTCACCTGGGCTTTACGTTTACATTAATGCCTGGACCTATTGAACTATTTATGACACACTAGCATAGCCCAGCACTCGAAATTCGACTGCAAGTTCTAGGAAATATTGATTTTTCATCTAATCTTTATATGGGTGTTTCCATGGTTATGCACGTGACATTTGTGCACGTTTAATTGTCTTTGAATATTGTGAAAATAGAAATGGATTGGAATTTTAGAATGGAATTTTAGAATCGTTACATTGTAAGTGATTAGTTCTTTCCAGAAAGTATATATATTGGAAAATTGAGCACTGGGTACCCAAGTTCAATGCAATAAAAGTTGACTTACGCACGTGAATTAAAATGGAAGTGCCTTTTAGAGCCGTAAGAAAAAGTGTGAAAGTAAGCAAACTGTAGGAGATTTTTATTTCGGAAAAAATGTTTTTTATAAAGGTTAATAATGGACCTTTATAATCATGTTTTGTTCAAAAACAACTATGCATGGGTTGGCTAAGAAAAGAAATAAATTGTTGATTACGCACGTTACATTACGCACGTGACACTTTTTACCTTCATACATATTTTAGTAAGTTTACATATATTTTCAGAATTTTTTAACAAAAAAATTAAACTTTTATTCAAAAATGAAAAATAAAAAATAAAAATATACTACAAAATTAATCCAACTTAATTTTTTCCTTAAGTGAGTATCCTGTTCGAGCAACATTTATATATTCATTAACTTGGTAGGAAAAGCAATACATTTTTTGTATTCCTTGAATACAGCGGACAATTTTCCATTTTTCATTTAATGGTGGAGAGAAATCTTCAATCTCCTTTGCTGAGATATATAACAGACGAATTCCCTTGATGATTTTGCGAGCGCATTGATAAAATGCAAAGGCATCCAGTAAAATAATATTATTTGCCTTAACCGCTTGCCAAACTTTGCGCTTCGCCACAGCGCCTATTCCATCGACTGCGCCTATGCCATGCGAAGTCACAAAGAAGTTCCACTCTAAATGCTTACAGCCAAATTCACTAACAAAAGAAGGAATGTTTGTGGGAATATATTTATTTTTGAATTGACTGGTGCTGCCATCAGAGAATATGAAAACCGTGGAAATTTCTTTGTATTGACTTTGAATTTTGTGCACAATTTTTGTAAGGAAACAATAGACGTCATATTTGTTGTGGGTTAGTTTGTCACTAATGACAGCAAAAGATTCAGTTTCACCTCGCAGCCATGCAACGCAAGTAAAAATAGTAACTTGTTGGTAGCTGAAGTGAGCTTCTTGTATCTCATTCTGATTGATCAATCGATAGTTTTCTGCAAAATCCATTTGCAAAATTAATTCACCATCACGTAAATTTGTCTTTTTGTCATTAAAATATTTCTGCTGAGCGCGCTTTATAAAATAATGAAGTTTAAAAGCTGGCAGCTGAATTTCGAGTTCATGTAACAAAACCGCCAATGGAGCTATGGCATATCTTAATGTTAAGCGCTCATCAACTTTTCTCCAATAGCTCCATTTAACATTTTCTTCCATTTTGATTAAGTCACGGTGGACCATTTCATGGAAATACCCATATATATATTTAAAATTTATAAATATTGAAATAAAATTCATTCATTAAATTTCATTATAAATATTTGTTGAACACACAGAAGACATATAAATGGGTTTCTTAATAAATAATTGTATAAGAGCCTAAAGGTATGCTTATCAATTTTAGCTATCAGAATTCAACACAGGGCGTATGATATATAATTATAATGAAATTCGATTAAAAAATATATGCACAGGCGATGATTCTGAATTAGCTAAAATTGATTAGCATACATTTAGGCCCTTACAAAGTTATTTAATATAAATATTTTATTTTACTTTATTTAATATATTTTACCACATATTATACATAAATTTTATCATTGAGCCTTTTTCCTCCACATGATAAATAACTGTGCCAAATTTCACACTCCTCCGTGAACGTATTTTGCTTAAAAACCCGTTGAAAGATTTTCCTCACTAGCATAGCCCCGCACTCGAAATTCGACTGCAAATTGTGGAAATATTAATTTTTCATTCAATTTTTTTCTTTCTATGTTTTTAATTTATTTACATATATAAAAAATGTATGAATAAATAAATTAGCCTAAAGGTATGCTAATCAATTTTAGCAATTCACAGTTTAACACAGGGCGTGTGATATACAATCTAAATCATTCGCATTAACATGGTGTAACGAATTATTACAAATATTTTATTTTCATTAAGTTAATATATTTTTAACACCTATTATACATAAATTTTATCATTCCGCACTTCTCCTCCATATGAACTATAATTGTGCTAATTTTCACAACCCTCCGTGCCAGTAATTTGCTTCAAAAGGAATTAGAAAAATTTCCTTCACCTATTAACATGTAGATAAATATAAACAAAATATTTGATAAAGTAAGCAATAAACCAACTGAGTATTTTGGTTATTTTTATAGATGCCTCCATATATTAGACCATATTTTGGCGCAGTCACGTCCGAATTATGCCATTTTTAAAACCAACCTTCTCGAAATAATGGCAAACAATATTATCAATTTCGATTTATAAAAATTACGATGTGGAAAAGATAAATAATAATTCTAAATACAATAAAAAGTGGTTTTATGTCAAGTATTCTGCAGTTATAAATGGTGTAGGGTAAAATAGGGAACGCACATTAAAAATGATATATTCATTTAATAAAAATTGTCTATGGGCAATTCTCATTTGATGCAGACGCAAATTTTGTGAATAGAAAAATTCGAATTTAAGCACATACTGAAGAGTTGCCTTATAATATTGCGTTAAATAACCCCGAAACTCAATATCATAATATACAGTGTAGAGCATAAGTAACTTTATGATTTTATTAGTATATAACTTTTTTTACGTATTTTCTTTCGGTTTTTTAAAGTCTTTCTTTTAACTCATGCTCTCTGTCTGTCTATCTGCCATGGGGCAACCCCATTTCTCCTCATCCAATTGATCTGAAACTTGGCCCATAGTCTTGTTGTGGAAAAGATTAATCTTAAGATAGTCATACACAGTCAAGCATAGTCACGCATAGCCACGAACAGTCGTGTAGAGGTTTAAACCCCATTTCCCTCATCCAATCAATCTGAAACTTGGTCCATAGACTTGTTGTCACCAAATATTAACTTAAAGATAGTCACGCACAGTCACGTAGAGACCTCATCCAATCACTTTGAAACTTTGTCGATGGACTTGTTGTGACAAAAGATTAATTTTAAAATAGTCACGCAAAGACACGTACAGTCACGGAGAGATTCAAAACTCATATGCATAACACAGTACAACATTTTTAAGCTTATTGATTCGGGACTCAATTTTGATAATTTTATGTGAAAGTAGCCTAAAAAATAAGAACTTCTGTATCATTCGTTTGGTCATGTTACATCAACAAATAATTTTAATATTTTTTTGATGTTAGTAAGTATCGTATAGGGGAATTTGTCACGTTTTAGGCTCTTTTGTTTGGCATAACTCGAGAACCGATACTCGGATTTCGCTGAAACAATTTTTGAAAAATCAAGAATTACAATTACTTTCATCTGTTTATATAACGTTTCGCTACATATGCAACAGTTTCGCAGTTATAAATAAATGTATGAAGAAAAAAAAAATATTTTTTGCCAAAAATTTTTTTTTTTTTTTTAATTCATAAAAAATTCAAAACGGTCAAAAGTGCCAAGTCCTATTACTTTTGCGTAAAGTCACATAACCTATGAACAAAATAAGACATAAATCATGAAAATCGATGAATGCGTTTCGCTTTTATTCACAATTAAGTGAAGGTATGAATTTCAAAAAATTGCTCGAGATATGCACAAAATTCGAAAGCATATTTGTGAAAGATTCGCTTTTCATTAACTTTCGTATATCCGGTCCATTGAGAGTACCTGTTTGAAATATAAAAAAAAACATTTTCGAAAAAATTATTGGTAATGCGAATTTATCGAAGGGAACAAATTTAGATATGATAATATTTAAATACAGACAACGATACGTACCTTTTCTAATTTTAGCTTCACTGAGTTTTGGAAAGATGGATTTCAAACAGTCATAGGCGTCATAAATATCTTTGACTACCACTTCGACGAATTTCTCAGCTATTTCTAATTTCATGTGGAGCGATGGCAACAAAATATCAGCTAGATCCTTTATCAAAGGTTCATTACGTAATTTTAATTGTTTCTCCAGCTCGGGAGTTCTTGCTTCCCAATCTTTACATTGATATTGATTCTTTGCATATCGCGAATCCCAATTACAAAGGAAGCAGAAGTATTTTGGAAAACCGCCCTTTAATATAATGCCTTGTATTATGTTGACAACCTTTAGATCACAACAAATCTTCCATTTGTGTACATTGTATTTGATTTTCTCCAAAATTTCGCCCAATGTTTCATACGTTTCCTTCATAGTTGTGCTGAATCCCAATGGAATGGACGGTTTTTTGTTTGTTTTGTGCAACAGCACAGCCTTCAAACTTGAAACTGAACCATCGATGAATAAACGCCAGTCGGCAGCAATATAATCCATTCCCAATTTTTTCACTAAACCTGGGATATCATGGCAGTAAGTGAACGTATTTGCTTCGTCAAGGGAATAAAATTTCTGAAATTCAGCTTGGCGTTTTCGGTATGATGTTGCGCTGACATTTTGCTGTGTGAGTTTTCTGCTCTTCAAAAATGATGTCAACATTTGGGATTTTTGTTGTGATAGTCCCATCTTGGCAACAATGTAATCCATTTCGATTTGTGTTAGCGGTTGTGGTGCATTTTTTTCAATATCGGGAGTCCAATCTGCATCATTTACATTGGTCGGATTGGTGAAAACGGTTTCGGCTGGCAGGGACACAGTATCCAGACTCGGAGGTTTAGGTTTATCGATATCAGCAGCGCGTTTAACAGGAAGTGTGGCAGTAAAAGCAGCAACGTATACTTTTGTTTTCATTGTTTTCTGTTTAATCCATGACGAGAATTTATGCATGCGTAGCACCTGGATTTATTATGTCCACCTAGGTCTTCCACCCAAATTACTGGCTTCATAAAAGAAAACTCTCCACCTTTTCCATGTATCCACATTATAAGGGTATTATAACAATTTTTGCACACTGTGTTCGGCGTAAAATTTGCACCACTTAAATCTGCTTCATCAAAATAATGACAATACGCTGTTTTGAATTCCTCACTAAACAAATTTTTTCGACCCTTTTGGTCTATTTTTAGAACGATATGACCACAAACGTAACAAAAATCATCCAATTTTGGGCAATTGTTATTTTCCATATTGAAATATATTATATGTTTTGTTGTTATTCACTTTTAAAAAACCGGAAAAAAAATAGCTTGTTATTTGTTCGTGTTCGTCGGCAATTGTTGAATGACAAAAACCGATCAATGAACACCTATAAATACTACGTATATTTCAATATTTTACTGACAGGTACTTATGAATGGGCGCAAATTTCCGTAATTTCCGTAAAAAAATTATTCAGGTAACTAACGGAAAACCCCAATTAATTTAAAAAGTGCACTTTCCTTTTTTCATTTTTGTCCACGCACATTTATTAGCGTTTATTACTTTGCTACCGCAATCATAAAAATCAAATAACCTTTTGTTTATTAAATTTTTTTTTTAATTCTGAAAATCATAAAATAGTCATCAATGTTTTTTCCAAAGAATTTTGTGCATATCTCGAGCAATTTTTTGAAATTCATACCTTCACTTAATTGTGAATAAAAGCGAATATGTCTCATTTTGTTCATAGGTTATGTGACGTTACGCAAAAGTAATAGGACTTGGCACTTTTGACCGTTTTGGATTTTTTATGAATTAAAAAAAAAAAAAAAAAATTTTTAGGCAAAAAATATATTTTTTTCTTCATACATTTATTTATAACTGCGAAACTGTTGCTTATGTAGCGAAACGTTATATAAACAGATGAAAGTAATTGTAATTCTTGATTTTTCAAAAATTGTTTCAGCGAAATCCGAGTAGTGGTTCTCGAGTTATGCCAAACAAAAGAGCCTAAAACGTGACAAATTCCCCTATACGATAGTTACTAACTTTAAAAAAATATTAAAATTATTTGTTGATGTAACATGACCAAACGAATGATACAGAAGTTTTTATTTTTTAGGCTACTTTCACACAAAATTATCAAAATTGAGTCCCGAAATCATGCGTTGTACTGTGTAAGGAAAGTATTAAAAAAAAAAACACTTTTTTATGGGTAAGATTATTTTCCGAATTACCTTTGGAATCCTTGGGAAATTTATGATAGAAAGACTCAGCACAGAACAAAGAGCCAAAACTGTTAAATTTTACTTTGGAAGTCAGCATAGGATTATTCGTCCAACTATGGCTCTCCTGAGCGAAATTTTTGGCGATCGAATAATATACTTTTTTATGATTTTAACTGGCCACCGCTTTCATACGATCTAATGGCTCCCATTTTTTTCTTTGGGGCTATCAAAAGAGTAAGATATATGCCGAAAAGACAACAGCTTCAGAATTCAATTCATTTTAAATGAAGAAAACAAACTCAACACATTAACACAAACACATTAGTAAATTTAATAACACACACATAGCATTGTATAATTTTATGTATGAGTTAGTAGCAACTTTAAACGATCATAACTCCGAAAAAATATCCCAGACCATGAAAATCTGTAAATCTGGGTAACAGCTGAAAAGAAATACCTTTCAAATGATAAATTTTTTGTCAAAATCGGGGTGAAACTGTGAAACTTTCATCGGTCACAAGAAATCGCCTTGCCTATTAATATTATGGATGTAATGCTCAATATTTGTTGGAATCTCCAATTTTTATACAAAAAGTATAGAAATTGGTTTTCAAATGGTTTGTTCGCTGTATTTTGCATCGACTTCTTTTAAGACAACTATTGGGAAAAGCATTTCAAAATACGAATTACTTGCACTTGATAATGCGCAACCGACATCCTTTCGATTATTGCCAGTTTACCATATGATCATTCAAAATTTCTCATAGCATTCCGCTACTTCTTGCAGCATTTTCCCTATAACACATTAACAAAATGTTAAACATAACACTAAATTTGTATGAAATGGCTGACTGGAACATAATACTTTATATATGTTTTGTTAAACAAATCACAAAATTCATCTTGCAAAATAGCCCGATTATCGCTTTCATCATCGCCACTGTGCCACCTTCGCTCAACAATATGACAGCACACAAATTGGTCATTTCTGTTTGAAAAACAATAAGCTCCCCTAACTAAACATACTCTTGTATAAAGAGACATGAGTACAGCAAACCCATTACTTGGGGAGTCGGTCTATCAAAGATAGGTGTTCCGTACTGTTATGCTTAAATCATATACATATATAGAGATTTCATTGTTAGTATTATTGTTGTTGGTGGGTAACATGTGTCCATATTACACAAAATCATTTTGTAGCACTTCATTGACTGTAAACAAACATTTCATACTCGTATGAATATATCGCGCTCTTTTTACCATGACTGCTAACAAAGTTTTTGTTTTACAACTCATTGACGTGGTTGTTGTATTCGTAGTCTATATCATCGTATTTCAACCATCATACAAACGAGATTTTTTGGGTCTTTTCTCACAAAGGGCATTTTTTGGTTTTTTGTGCCTTATTTTTATTATTATTTATTTTTTTTTATATATTATTGTAGACATTAATAGACATGACGAAAAAATAACATTTAAGAGTCAATAAAACTTGTTAACGCAGTAATTGCCAGCAATTTATTTATTTCACTTCATACATGTATTGTCTACACGGTTTATGGCATGGATTCACTGGTGTCACATCCATCGTTCTGTATATTTTCTTCTCTTTTTTCAAATGTATGTGTAAATATTGTGTATGTGTGTTTGTGTTTGTGTTTGTGTGTGTGTGGATTTTTGGTCAGTGTATTTATTTATATGGTGAAACTTTTGGTGTCCATATAGCTTAGAGGCATTTAAAAAGGGATTCTTTCTCATATTTCTGTTTAATTGTGGCTTTTCTGTATTTTTCGGGATTGTTTTGTATGTTTCGTGTATTGGAAGTTTATTGTGTTGGGGATATTTTTCGGTTAATTTATGTGTGAAAAATATACGATTTTTTGTTTAGGATTTAGTTAAGGTTCTGCTATTTTTATAGTACTTTAATCCTATTCTTTTATTAACACTATAAATTATGCATTTGATAGAGCGTTACTAGTAAGTCTTATTAAAATTGTTGGTAATGTTTGTATATATGTTGGTAAATGTAGGTTAATAACCACAATACACATTTGAAGTCCAAAAATATTAATAGCTATGTCTTAGATGGTTACAAAATTATATCCAGTGAAATGAATGTACAATTAAAACGTTTTATTTTAATTATTTTATATTTGGGGCGTTTCATGTCAAGTGATCCAACTTTTGAAATCGATGCACCAAGGTTAGTCCTATTAGATAGTAGTTTAGACACAATTTTTCAACAAGATCGGTCCAGAACTCTTTGAGTTAGAGGGGGTCAAAATTTGATTTTTTGACCAAACAGGTGTTTTTTCTCATTCATGTAACTTTTTTTATCCTATACCACTATGTGGTTTGGGTATAATGACATTGTGCTGCTGTTTGTAACTACCAAAAATATTTGACCTAGACCCATCTTTTATTATACCAATCGACTCAGAATCACTTTCTGAGTCGATTTGACGATGTCCGTCCGTAAACTTTGTGATCAAACTACAGGTCGCAAATATGAATGTATTTTGATGAAATAACGTATGTAAGCTTTTATCAGCCATAGGATGAATGCTATTGAAATTGGTGAAATTCGGTCCATGTTTAGACCTAGTCCCGATAAAATGACCCCTATGAAATCGACATAAATTGCCATAAGATCCAAATTATCATATAGATCTCAGTCAATTTGGGTTTGTATGTGTTTATTATAGCCATTAATCAGTAGTCCAAAAATAATCCCTATAGGACAATTCTTAGTCATAGGCTGCATATAGAGCTGCTTCCCGATCTTCACTTAAATCTATTAAAAAACACAAATATTGCACAAATTTTTCTCAAATTTGGTTTGTATATATTTTTTCAAAATATAAGTTACTTTACCAAATATGGTCAGTATCGGGTTATTTTTCGACCTAGTCCCCATATAAATATAGCACCCGATATGAACTTTTTCATATCTGCAGACAAAAAAATTAAAAACAATTCCCATGAAATTTGGTTTATGCTTATTTTCTATATCCAATTAGTTGGACCGAAGCGATAGGGTCCTTAAACCATGGTATAAGATATTGTATAGTCGGTCTAGACCGGCTATAGTTTTATTACTTGTTGTTCTTGGCGCGTTTTGTTTTTTGCGATGTTCAGTTTTGTATATTTTCGATTTGGTGATTTTTGAATTTGGGGATTCGAGGCTGTTGCTTTCGTAGTACTTCATATTTTTTTTGTATGGGAGGTGCCATTCCCATTGATCTAATACCGCCCACAGTACTTGAGATATATGATATTGAATAATTATATTGTATGGGAGGTGTCACCCCCACTTATCCGATCCCGTCCATTTTCAGCATGGCTACTAACAGCAATAAAAGTTTTCATCGCATCAAGTTTGCAAATCTAGCCCCGTTATGGTACTCAATATATATAAGATATTAAATACTCATTTTTTGTGGGAGGTGCAACGCCCACCAAAAAAATTTTAGCCTATAATTCCTTCCAGCTACACAATAAGACTGTAAAAAGGTTAGGAAGATCGGCATATTTTTGCTTTTTGTAATCACTTTCAGAAGCTTTCAAAGCTTTATTTCAGTTATTAAATTATATCGGTTAAAATTATCACCCATACGATACATTAATTTTTATTTAAACCGAATCCGGGACTAGATACCAAATGAAATAAAACTGCGTGTAAAGTTTTTCATTATATGATCTTGGTATCTTTTAAAGGGACTTCAAAATTTCAAAGGATAACATTTCCAGAAAAAAAATTAAAAATTCTTATATCATTATTATTAGTGTTAAGTGAAAGAGGAGAATCTATGTTTTTTATGACATATATATTTTATAATATCAGAACAAACAATGAAAACTATGATCTTTAAAAAATTTATTGTTTGAAATTTCCAATAAAATCGTTAGTACAAAAATTATGTTGCGAACTTAAATAAGTAGTAATTAACACCAGCCGTTCATCTTTTCTTCCTTATTAGTGAATTAAAATTTTAAATATTGTTCCACAAACACAATCTCCCAAAAAAAAAAATTTTTTTATGTTAAGATGAAAAAATCCAAAAAATTCTAGAAGTGAATAAAGTTTTAAAAGGACAATATTGACATACTTTTTCTTTATGGTAAAATAAAATTTGGCGAATAATTGCCGAGATTCTTCTTTTCATTTAACACTGGTAGTAAAAGTAATCCGAAATATGTAATCCTTTTAAAACTTTAAGCTGTTTTGATTACAGATACCTTACCCAAAAACTGAGAAAAGGTCAAATTAGAAGTATAAATACATAAATATTCCAAATTCAAAAATAACGATTGCATGTTTGACAGTGTTGTACCTTTTGAGATTAACAATAAGTGAAAGCTGTATGGTATAAAAACTGATTCTTAACCATTCTTAATAGTTCTTAATAATTCTTAATAGAGAATAGTTATGACTTATAGAAAGATACGCTTTCTTCTTCTTTACCCACGCAACATAGAAATAGAAAAAAAAAATCAGTTTTATAGCATTTGATCTCTAATTTAAGATATAAATATATTGTTCGTATTTAACAACATATTTGTTTGTTTTTTCAATAAAATGTTTTTTCTTAAAAAAAAAAGAAAAAATATAAAAATTAACGAATACCTAAATAATCCTTCATTGACGAAATATCCCAATACGGTTGGCCAGTCGATCAGGTCATGTGGTTGAAAGGTTTAAAGCGGAGATGAAGTTGTTTCGATTTGTAATAGATTCAGAATTTAACAGATAAATATCACTGAAAAGTTGTCCTATAACATGGAAAATACTAAAAGCAATTGGCGACATTGTCATGTCAAAAAAGCCCAAACATATATAAATATTAGCTAATAATTAGTTTATTTTTTTGTCCGCTTCTAGACCATGTATTATATCTTCTAGTAATACAAGAGCTATATTTTTTTTAATATAACAGAAATATGGAAAATTATTAAGACAGTACTAGAAGGCTTAGCTACTTGATCTCGAACTGAACAAAAAAGCTAATTCTTTGTAGAAGAAAAAGATCTGCAATACATAACCGTAAAATACAAATATTGCTAATATGCACAGTACGGATATAACTCTTGAACATTTTTTGATAATATTAAATCGAACTATCAAAAATGGTGGTCTCTGCTTTTCGCTGACTTAAAAAAGCATGCGTTAGATTTTGTATATACTCCATTTTGGTTTGAGCCAAATCCATAATTTTATTGACTAATGCTGAACAATAATTTATAGTGAATTATCAAGAATAAAATTAATTTACTACTTATATACATATTTGTACTCTATACCACTATGTGGTCAGGGTATAATGACTTTGTGCCGATGTTTGTAACTACCAACAATATTTGACCCAGACCCATTTTTTATTATACCGATCAACTCGGAATCACTTTTTGAGTCGATTTAGCGATGTCCGTCCGTCCGTCTGTGTGTCTTTGTAGTCAAACTACAGATCGCATATATGAATGAATATATTGTGATGAAATTTAGTATATAAGCTTCTATTGGCCATAGGATGAACGCTGTTGAAATTGGGGAAAAGCGGTTTATGTTCAGACCTAGTCCCTATACAAATGGCCCCTATGAGATTGACTTAAATTGCCATAATATCCAAATTATCATATAGATCTCGGTCAAATTGGGTTTAGGTATGTTTATTGCATCCATTTATCAATAGTCAAAAAAAAACTCCTATATGACAATTCTTAGTCATAGCCCCCATATAAGTCAATCAAAAAACAAAAATATTGCATAGGTTTTTCTCAAATTTTCTTTGTATATGTTTTGCAAAAAATAAATGACCTTACTAAATATGGTTAGGATCGGTCCATTTTTCACATAGTTTCCACTTAAATATAGCATCCGATATGAACTTTTTCATGTCCGAATGTATCAAAATTAATAACAATCTTACACAAATTTGGGTTATGCATATTTTCTTTATCTAGTTAGTTGGGCCTAAGAGATAGAGTCTCTTAATGCATGGTATAGGGTATCGTATAGTCGGTCAAGACAGACTATAATTTTCTTACTTGTTTTTGTTGGACTTGAGCAAGACGACATGCACACGAAAGCAGAGGTCATATATAGTAAAACTGAGTTCTCAGATTTTCATTTTATAAATCTTTTCTCCTTAAACGATTTAAAATTTTCAAGGATATACAAAATTTCTACACGTTTATTTAAATTTCTCTACCCATCGGTTTATGTCAATAAGGGTACAAAATGAAAGAGAATAATCCCTAGAAATTAACAAATTCTTTATTTTAATTTCTAAGGACGAGATAATGTATATGATGTCCTTTAAAAATTTTATCCTTTCAAATCCTTGATAATTTCCAATATATTTTTCCCAAAAAAATGTATGTTGAAACCTTGTGTATACTTCGCCACATACTTAAATTTTGTTTCTATAGTTTCATAAGTTAAGCCTTAACAAAAAAATCAGATTAATAGTCTAATATATAAAAAAAAATTGTTGAACGATAGGTAATCAATGTTAGAAAAAAACTGTACAAGACTTGTTGGACTTGAAAAAACTACATATACGTGAAAAATTCTTCATTTCATTTAATTTTTTTTGATTAAGTTATCTCACGAAGAAAGGCAAGAGTATTTTCGGAATATGTTGGATGCCGAGACTGATATGGATGAAGCCGAGCTTTACCCATTTGTAGGCGCTGATAGCGATGACGAATATTTGCCTGACCAGAAAGATGCGGAATCGGATGCTGAAATAGCTGACGAAGATGCAATTGTCGAGCCGAATATTGACAGCGAATCTGATAACGATGAGAGTGACCAAAATGAACAAGGTTCCACCTATGATGAAACATTTTTCAACCGTAACGATGGTATTAAGTTTTATAAACAAAATTCTGATTTCGCTCGTCAAAGGGCCCATAATATCATTCATGAACCATTGGGACCTAATCCCATTACCAAAAATTTATCGGCAGTGGATACAATTTTCTTTATTATGAGTGCGCACATTAGAGACCAAACAGGAGAAGAGCAGTTGTCGAGGCCGCAATAAATTCACTCAATATAATCCACCAAAACCTGCAAATTATGGAATAAAGATTTGGTGGGCTTGCGATGCCACAACTTTTTATCCGATTAATGGCCATATTTATGCTGGAAAAGAAGGCATTACCAGAGACAATTTTTTCACTTCACTCCCATTAACTTGAAAATAACCATCGTCGGCACTTAAAAAAAAAAAACAAGCGTAAACAATTTATACTGAGCTTGGGTGAAGAGCTTAGCATTCCGCAAATTAGGATCTGAGCCCAAAGACCAATGGTAGTCAAGAAGTTTGCCATCAAGACAGCCGTTGAATGTATTTTAGGTACATTTTTGAACCTTTTTGAGAGGAAAAATATTTATTTGTTTTTATTATTACAGGCGAGTCAGTCTCTGTATCGAACTACGAAGATGAAGAGTTTGACGCTGATGATGTCCCGGAACGAGATGCAAGCAGGCGCATCAAATAAAAAGGTGGGTGCTACATGTGCTACCGATGTTCCAACAGGAAGACAGCTACTCGGCAAGCATGTGTCAAATGCAAGTCCGTATGCGTAGAACAGACCTTCACCCAGACAAAGTGTGAAGATTGTCATATGGGCCCATTTTCATCTTCTCACAATTTGCGTAAATAAATATTACATACATGCATATATACTTTTTCTCACTTTTTTTTGTATAATTTTTAATTTTAATAAACGAAAATCCATTTATTTACATGATGTGTTGCTTTTCCAAAAATTTCAGATGATTTCTTTGACATTATATTAGGAAATGTAAGAAATGTTCATACCAATTTCGATATACCTACCCGGTAGGTACTATTAACTTACGCAGGAAAAAAACAAAATTAAAAAATAAGTAAGAAATTCTGCAGTAAAATCATTTTTGATTGCATTTTCTGCTTAAATTTTAAAATTTGATAAGTGACTCAGCAGCATTTTCAGATTTGACGAAAACTCGCTCAGTTATTTGCAAATGAAAGTCACTTTCTCTACCCGGATAGGGATTATGAAAGCGAAGGTTAAGAAATATATAAATTTCTAAAAATTAAAATAAATATTTACATCCATATGTCAATATGTTATGTCGCACGGAGTTATTTTTCGTAACAAATTTATTTAATTCAAATAGATAAATTTATTAAGCTTAAGAAAAAAACAAAAATAAAAATATAACATGGTAAAAACGCACAAATATGACGATATGGACTTTGAGATTTTCTATTAGTTAGGGCTGAAATCTGAGGACCATAAAAATTTACTCGTTGAACAGAAACTTTGCTTTGTAAAATTTTGCTTTTTTGGAAGATTTTTAGCTCAAATACTTCTTTTTACATCATGTCCGTGACAATTGACTGTTCGAAAAAAGGATTAGGTTTAGTGCAATTATAAGTTCAGATGAATTAGTTTATTTTTCTTTAAATAAAATTAATAATTTTGAAAAAAATTTATTTTGCTTTGGAAATATTATTAAAATCAGCTATGCTAATTTTTCCAGGCAAAGAGCGCAAACTGCACCCTAAATAGCGCTAAAAAGTGTCAGATATATTTTTGAAAAAATAATCAAGTTAATTTTATTAATATAAAAATAAAGTAGCAATAATCTATAATATTAATAGGTAAGGCGATTTCTTGTGACTGATCTTTTGTTCCATAGTTTTCTCCCGATATTGACCAATTGAAAGGTTTTTGTTTTTAGCTGTCCACCAGACTTACAGATTTTTACATTTCAAAATTTTTTTTAGAGTAAAATGCATTTAAAGTTGCTACTAACAAATTCGTAAAATTATACAATACCTGTGTGTGTGCTTATTAAATTTGTTAATGTATTTGCAAAAAAAAAAAATTAGTTTATTTTCTTCATTCACAATAATAATTGTGTTAAATTGAAAAATAGTTTTGGATACAAACGAATAACGCAATCGATATTTAGAAAGTGTTGAATTGTGAATTGGCTAAAATTGATCAGCATACCTTTAGGGTCTTATAAAATAATTTATTAAATGAAAAAATGAAATTGCACTCAAATTTCAAGGGCTGGGATCAGCTGGTAAAAAATTAAAATACGTTAAAAATGTTTCTTATAACTATCCATTTTCAAATAGAAACATGTAATTTTTTCCCTTTATTCAGGCTTATGTATTAACATAAAGTTTTGACTTTTTGTATGCTTGAAAAAATTAATTTTAGTAGAAACATTAAAGGGAATTGTATTATTAATGCCACAGGCATTTCGAATCGTAAGACCACATTTTGTATGTATGAAAAAATTTACTTTGTTAAAAAAATATTCTATTCATTATTTTGTTAAAAAAAGAATATTACAGTGAGCACTGTTTCGACTTCTACAACGAAATTTGATAATTTCAAAAGCGGGAATTGATTGACTGAGTTTTCTATCTTTTCCAACTTCTTTTATAAAATTTATAATATCTTCAGCTAAAAAAGAGATTATTGAATTCAATTGAATTTTGTTTTATTAATATATTGTGCGGAATTTCATATCTAAGCCTCTGTTTATCAAATTATATAATATCGCTCATTTCGTGCAAGACCGTCACAACTCAAAATTTGGCATTTTCGAGTTAGTAATGCAGAAATGTTCTTCCCTTAAATCTCTACAAAACGATCTAAGAACGGAGAGAATTATTGAAAAAATAACGGTAATACAGATGTTTGTGACGCTATGACCTCTCGTAACAAACTTGACCAATTAACATCAACAATTTCACATTTCTTTGTAGCAAAAAAGAAACATTTGATTTTATAACTGTATTTTAGTGAAAGAGAAGGTAAAAAATGTGGAAATACTTTGTTGTTAGAGTGCATCAAATCTAAATGTGACTTTATTGAATTGGATATTTGTATTTATTTATTAATAACATTTGCATTTAAACATTTCCTTAAAAAAATGTAACGTTCTTGTAGTTAACTATTTTGTTAAACTAGATATTATTTTACGTTATGACGTTATTGCAATTAATCTTATGAATTCAATTGCTTGTACCGATTTGAATTAACTTCAAATGAATCGTTATTGCCAGAAATATATAAATTGGTTGTTATAAAATTAGGTCACATTGTTGGCTATGTCGTTATAGCAAATAATTTTTACTCACATTCCGTATAGTTAAATACGTTTTGATTTATTCCACAGGTCGTGTTACAATGTGTTGCTTTATCAGCACCACTATGTAAAATTTAATATCATTCTATACAACTGTGCCAATTACATGACTGTTGAGCTTTGATGACATTTTATTTAATTCTTTTCTGAATTACTTTTGATAAGACAAGTCGACTAATTTGTAATAATTTAATCCATTGCGATCATATTGAATTTACAAGAATCGGAAGTCAACGCTCGATATTTTGCATAATTTTAAGCGATAAAAAATACAGAGTACGTATTTTAAAAAATTACTGTGTAATTTTAAAAATTAATTGAAGTTATAATTTGCAGATTTTAGCTGCAATAGCCACTCATCTGAAAATACGCTTATTTTGCTTATTACAACATCTAAAAGTCAAGTGATCGAACAGGTCGTAAATGTCAGTCATGGACGGGCAACGCAGACCATCTATTAGCTCAAATGATTCCAGTAGCTTTCATGATTTCGGGTCAGACGAC
The DNA here is from genome assembly GCA_963682025.1 of Cordilura impudica. Lineage (NCBI taxonomy): Eukaryota > Metazoa > Arthropoda > Insecta > Diptera > Scathophagidae > Cordilura > Cordilura impudica. Next base: position 29,436,770 of record OY821518.1, on the reverse strand, counting down.
TCCCATCTTGATCTCGACTATAATCAACCTGAAGACGTTTCTTTGGAAAGAGAAGGAAAAAAACGCCAACGCAATCCTGAAAAATGGAGTCGCAGTATTAAACAAAAACTTCGAAATTCTGGCAAACAGTATGAAATGTGGAACAGAAATAAAAAAATACGATCTAAAAGATGTGTAAAAGTCCCTTGTACAGAAAAATGTAGGTTAAAATGCTTTAACAAATTTAGTGAAGTAGACCGCTTTGACATTTTTTCCACATACTGGTCGTTGTCTAATATTGTGAAGCAGCGGCAATTTATATTGAATTGTATGACTGTAAACGAGCCACGATATCGATATGTCCGAGAGGGAGGAATTCGTCCAGCAAGACAAAAAAATATGAACTATTTCTTGAAAAATGATGAAGAGTCAATACAAGTTTGCAAGCTGTTCTTTATGAACACATTAGATATCAACAGTCGTAATATTAGAACAGTTATAGAAAAGAAGAATAAAGTTGCCAATATTATCATGGAAGACGATCAACGTGGTAAACATGGAAAACATATTAAAGTAAAACCAGAAATAAGAGATGGGATTAAATCGTTCACTGAATCTATACCCAAGATCGAAAGTCATTACACACGAGCAAATACCACAAAAGTTTTTATTGATGGAAGCAAAACTGTTGCAAACCTTCACAAAGATTATATTAATCTATGCCGAGAAAAGAATGTAGAATATGGCAACTACGCACTGTTTTATCGCATTTTTAAATCAGAATTCAACATTTCTTTTTTTATACCAAAGAAGGACCAGTGTGAACTTTGTTTTGCATATGAAAATGCAGAACAAGAGAAGAAAACAGAATTGAAAAAAAAAATACGAAGAGCATATTTCAGAAAAGGAACTGTCAAGAATTGAAAAATCTTCTGATAAGGAAGCCAGTTCACCGGACACAATTGTAACTGTTTATGATATGCAAGCGATTTTGCAGCTCCCATAAGGCGATGTGACTGCTTTGTGTGGGATGAAAGCTGTGCTAATAGAGGTGCAAACGAATTGGGAACTTGTGTACTTCGCTTTATGAAGGAGAAATCTGCTAAAGAACAAATCAAACATTTTATATTTTATTCTGACAATTGCGCAGGACAGCAAAAAAACAAATTTATGCTATCCGTTTACTTGTACGCTGTATGTTATTTGAATATCGAGACAATAACTCACAAGTATTTAATCAAGGGACATACCCAAAATGAAGGCGATGGTGTTCATTCAGTCATTGAGAGGAGTGTGAAGCGTCATTTAAGAAGTGGTCCCATTTATATACCTGAAACATTTATTTCTATAATAAAAACTGCAAAAAAAAACCGGTAAACCATACAAAGTCAATGAAATGTGCTTTGATGATTTCTACGACATTAAACAGCTGCAAACAGATGTTGGACCGCTAAATATGAAATATGTGAAAATAAATAACATAAAAGTTTTGAAAGTTAGCAAAGAAACTCCTAATATGTTATTCTACAAAACCAGTTACTCAAACGAAAATTTTGAAAATGTTATAATATTAAAAACCAAAATTAGTTATAAACAAATAAATTTTTTACTAGCATTTTCTGCTAAGCCTGGCATATCAGAACGAAAAAAGAATGATCTCATGGAATTAATACATAAGCGTCTTATACCTAAATATTACAATACGTTTTATGACAATTTATAAAACTTTCTATATTAGCTTTTATATGTTGTACGCTGAATTGAAATTAATTTTCCAGTACATATTTTAAAAACAATTACATATTTTTGTATCTATTCAATACATTTAATCTGAATATTATGTTTTAAGAAAACATTTTGATTTAATTTTTGTTTTCCAACATTTTAGACAATACAATAAAGTTGTGTATGAATTCAATCGATAAACAATATTTTTGAACAATATAGTCACATTTTCACTTATGACTTTAATTAATGTTACAGGTTTACAGCAATAGTGTCACAATTCAAATATCGAATTACAAAACCGTGTCTATACAAAAACATACCGTTCTTCCAATACAGGAGACTCGGTAAATGAATTTTAAACATATTAAACTTTATATTTCTGTACACATTTAAATTCCTTATTAGCAATTTTGTGAGAAATAATAGGTTGCAATCTTAAAAAGGCTCTTCTGTAAAGTTTCAAATTTTGAGTTGTGACGGTCTTGCACGAAATGAGCGATATTATACTTGTCCCTCTGCTGAATAAGGTAACCTATTATGGATCGCTTTGATCAAAAAATGTAAATTTGGAGGTAAGTTGTTCAAATATATACAACTTTGTTTAACATGAACTGTTGTAATCAAAGGGCGCTAAACACTAAAAAAGAAAAACGAGAAGCTCCAATTTAGCATTTGTTCTGAAAAGGCGGTAAATGGAAAAATTGCGCAATTTGGGTATTTAAAAGGCGGTAAATCTAGCGCGAAAAGCGCTAAGTTGGAGTCGTTCATTAATACTAATATACTTTTTTACGATACTTTAAAACAAATTTTTATACCCTATACCACTATGTGGTTTGGGAATAATGACTTTGTGCTGCTGTTTGTAACAACCAAAAATATTTGACCTAGACCCATCTTTAATTATACCGATCGAATCAGAATCACTTTCTGAGTTGATTTAACAATGTCCGTCCGTCCGTCGGTCCGTCCGTCTGTGTGTCCATGTAAAGCTTGTAATCAAACTGCAGGTCGCAAATATGAATATATTTTGATGAAATTTGGTATATAAGCTTTTATCGGCCATGGAATGAACGCTATTGAAATTGGTGAGAATCGGTCCATGTTCAGACCTAGCCCCCATACAAATTACCCATATGAAATCGACATAAATTTCCATAAGATCCAAATTGTCATATAGGTCTTACTCAAATTGGGTTTGTATGCGTCCATTACATCCACTAATGAGTAGTCCAAAAATGATCCCTTTGACCCCATATAGAGCTGCTTCCCGATCTTCACTTATATCTATTAAAATACAAAAATATTGTACTGATTCTTCTCAAATTTTGTTTGTAGTTATATATTTTTGCAAAATACAAGAGACTTTACCAAACATGATCAGGATCGGTCCATTTTTGGACCTAGTCCCTTTATAGATATAGCATCCGATATGAACTTTTTCATATCTGCAGCCAAAAAAATTAATAAAAATCCCACTCAAATTTGGTTTTTGTTTATTTTCAATGTCCAGTTAGTTGGGCCTAAGAGATAGGGTTTCTAAACGCATGGTATAGGGTATCGTATAGTCGGTCTAGACCGACTATAATTTTCTTACTTGTTAATATTTAAAACAAATTTTTAATATTTAAAACTTGATTCTTTTTTTTATTTTTTTTTATTTATTTATATAAAGTCTATAGAATTACAAATATCTTTCCAGACTAATATATTTCGTGTAAATATAAATAGAAATAACAAATAAAATAATAAAGATTTAATTATTTAGATATTGATTTATTTTACGTTTCAAAGATTCTTTATTTTCGGAGAAATCTTTGGTGTGGTGAACTCCATTTAATTACTCACACAACCGCCGAAATCAATCATTATTATACTCGATCGAAAACGATTAATACTAGCAGATTCCAGCACTCGATATTAAAGTGGAAATTCTAAGAAAATTTTTTTTCATATAATAAATTATTGACCCTAAAGGTATGCTTATCAATTTTATACAATTCACAATTCAACACCTTTTTGGTTTATGTCCAAAATAATTTTTCAAGTCAACACAGTTATTATTGTGAATATAAATTTAGTACTTTAATTCCCAAGAGGGCCGTAAAAAAATTGCGAAAATGAACTAATTTTTTTTTTTTTTTACAAACACATTAAAAAATTTTATTAAATCTGTAAGGTTTGATCAAAATCGAGAGAAAACTGTTGAACAAAACATCGGTCACAAGAAATCGCCTTATCTATTAATATTATAGATATAAGAGCTAACAGTTTCTTTTAGGTCTCGACGGAATATTAATTTGAATTCTTCTTAACAAGTAATTGGAGTCAATGTCGCCATGGAATCAACTAAGCATAGGTCTATGACTTTTCAGTGTTGGTAACTCGATTAGAGCAAGTCTGGATTTATAGATAGATAGAATAAAAGAAATTGTTTCTGAACAGATGCGATGAAATTTATATGAATAATATAACATGGATCCCATATTATAGAATCATGTTCCAGTCTAGGACGAAAATTCTTAACTTTACCGCTTCATAAATCTAAGAACGCCATAAGTTTTTTTTATTGCTAAAGGTATATGTAGATGAAAATTAATCAATGATCTAATAAAATGCCAAGATCTAAGAACATATAAACCGAGTCCAGTTCACTATCATTCAGTTAAGTAGTATGTAGATTTTTACATCTTTAAAAGGACATGTGCTTGAATTTTTATACTGAGCTCCATAAGGTTTATAGTGCACTATCCGCAGAAATTATTTAAATCGGGGCTTAGGAAAAAATTAAGAAAGTAATTTTGAAAATAGAAAATAGTTTGACATCATCAGCTTATAAGAGAATTATAGAATGTTGAATAACAGAAGGGAGATCGTTGATAATTTAAATAAAAGGTTCTAGACCAAGATGTTTTCATTGTAAAACACCAGACATCATTTCTAAAATTAAACCGCTGAAATAACATTTTAATGACTGATAATGTGTTTCTAAAAATATTGGCCAAATGTCGATCAAATTAATGGAGTATTTTTATAATATTATATTAAGTCATTACTTCTTTCCCAAAAACAAATATCTCAATATGCTTGATCGTCTTATACAATTTAAAATTATATGTGTATTTCGTCACACATAGTAATCCATCATTTTTATATTAAAAAAGAAAAAGAAAAAACAAAACAAATTAAAATGAAATTTGTCACCCTGTTTCTGTGGAAAGCCACATTTAAAATTAAATAACAAATACAAACATTTGTTGATAACTTCAGCTCATTAGATATGCTACAAATGTTGCATAACGCACACGCCTCGGCATATGCAAAAACAAACCAAAAAAAAAAAAATTCAAAAGAAAGAAATATCAACAACAACAACAAACCAAAAATATTAAAATACAAATTTTAAACCCTGATAATGTCACATACACACTCGGGTACAGTAACCATCACCCATCATAGAAAGAATACAGAAAAATATTTTTAGCGCCAAGTGATGATGAATTATGATTGATCAGCCTTCTAATTACTGGGCAAACATATTATACAAATACAAAAACAAAAACAAACAAGAAACTCAGCATACAAAGAGAATTTTTTAAAAATGACAATAACAGAAAAAGGACTACAGACAGCTTGATACCACAAATGCTTCATAAGTCACAGGCGGCTTCATTATTTTTTTTGTTGTTGTTGGTGATTTGTATTTTTACTGGTGACAATTGAACAAAAGATTAAACAACTTTAATCTCCATAAGTACACATATGATGCATATTACCGCAATCATAAAGGACTTTGCTTGTGTGTGTATGTGTTTTTTACTTATTTGTGTTTTTAAACACTAATTTGTATTTTAAATTTTATTATTATTTTTTTTTTTTTTTGAAATAATGATAATTTCTAAAATATCATTTGCATCTTTATTTTGAGTGCAAAAGCAGATTAGTTCAAAAGTACGCAAACGTTGTAGGATTTGGTATTGTATTTTGCTGACCAAAGACGAAGGCGTGAATTGTGTGAAAATGTGCAAAACTTAAGTAGGATAAAATAAGGATTTTAAGATATTTTCAAGTTTTATTCAATTCAGATATCGCAGACTTCAGATAAAGAAGTGATATATACATATGCTACAGTAGCGATAATCATGATCTGTGAGAGCACTTCTTTCTTTACGTATTACAAATACCTTTTCAGTATTGATATTTTGAATTCCAAACTTCTTTTTATACTAAATTGTTTAGAACATATTGAAAAAATTAGCTAACATTTTTTTTATTAACAAAAAAATAAAAACAAAAAAAAAAAAAACAATGCTAGATTATATACAAAATCAATCGTATGTTAATCTGATTTCATTTATATTTATATACGAATATGCGCGATTATCACACATGAACATTAATAAAATCTTTTGAATGATTTTTATGTGTTTTTCAAATCATTAGACAATTGATTAATGTCAACCAACATCTAGTAATGATGCACACACGTATGCCAAAAACGTTTTCGCACATAATAAATGTCATCGAATAGCGATATATGTGTGTGCGTGTACGCATCCCCTAAAAAAGCCAATAAAAAAATACAGAAAAACTTTTACAAAAAAGATGGAAAAACTCCAATTCGCAGAAATAAAAACAACAAAAAAATAATGTTTTACGCTGGTAAATGGAGTGTCTAGAAAGTTTATCTGGATGTTAAATTGTCGCACATCCTCATATGTGATTGAGATTGCGGTAAAGCAAGTGAGATGTCAATAAAGATAAATTTCATTTGGTTTATGCATTAAAAAAGAGGGTAAATTTTTTTTGGGCAATATAAGACATAAGAGCATTTTAGGGTGAAAATATAATTCTTATGATAAAGGCATATATATCTAATGAAATACTTACGCGATAACGCCTAAAAATGGTATGTATGGTAAATTCAGACATAAAATTTTTTGAAATTTGACCGATTAAACATCTAAACATTTCACATGATGATTCGAAAAAAAACCGCCAGCTAAATGTAATTTTTCTTTAAAGACTTAGTAAGTATCATTATTTAAAAAAGTTGTTTTTTTTTCTTAAAAGCGGAAATTTTCTTAAAAACTGAATTTTCTTAAAAAGTAAATTTTCTTTAAAAATTTTCTTTTTCTTAAAAAGGTTCCTTTTCATAATAAGCTAGTTTTTTTTTTGTAAAAAACGTACCTCTTGTTAAAAAGTACATTTTCTCTAAAGAGCAACTTAATAAAAGATCTTTCACAAAAAAAAGTTTTTTTTTTTAAATTATCTTTTTTTATAAAAGTATATTTTCTCAAAAAAGAACATTATTGTAAAAAAGCATATTTTTTTAAACAAAACAATTTTTTAAAAAGTACGTTTTTTAAAAAAAAGTAATTTGTCTTAAAAAAGAACAACTTCTCTCTTCAAAAAATAACATTCTCTTAAAAATCACCTTTTACTAAAATATTACATTTATTAAGAAAAGTTCCTCTTCTAAGAAAATCAATTTTCCTTAAAGTACTTTTTTTTAAATTACATTTTCTGTAAAAGTTGTTTTTCTAAAAAAAGCAAATTTTCTTTGTAAATTTCTGTGAAAATACATTTTTTCTAAGAATTTACTTGTTTTTAAAAGGCTAAAAATTCAGCTGTTTTTATAAAAGGACATTTTCAAAAAAAAAAAAACTCCTTTTCTTCAAAAGTAATTATTCTCAAAAAAATATTTTTTTCTCAAGGAAATTTTCTCTTAAAAAGTAGTTTTTACCAAAAAAACAAATTTTTCCTCTAAAAAAGATTCATTTTTTAAAAAGTAGATTTATTTAAAAGTTACGCATTTTTAAAACAACAACTCTTCTTAAAAAACAATTTATTTTTCAAAAGTACATATTCCTATAAAAGGTACCGTTTCACAAGGAAGTTACGTTCTCTTAAAAAAATTTTTCTTAAAAAATCACCTTTTATTACAGAGCAAATTTTCTTTAAATAAGTACATTTTATTAAAAGTACCATTAAATAAAAAAGTACCTTGTAATAAAAAAGCACATTTCTATAAAAAAAAGTTACGTTTAATAAAAAAGTGCTTTTACAAAAAAAGATGTACCTTTTATTGTAAAAAGTACGTTTATAAAGTAGTAACTTTTATCTATAAAGTAACTTTTATTAAAAAAGTAACTTTTGTTAAAAAAGGCACCCAAAATAAAAAAGTAACTTTTGTTAAAAAAAACTTTCATTGAAAAAATACCTTCTCTTAAAAAATTATTTTTTCTTAAAAAAATACCATTAAAAACAACTAATATTAAAAAATTATCTTTTATTTTAAAAGTATCTCTTATTAAAAACTACATTCTCTTAAAAAATTTACTTTTTTTAAAAAAGTACATTTTCTAAATAAAGCATCTTATCTTAAAAAGTACTTTTTATAAAAAAATTACAAAAAACCTTTTATTACAAAATTACCTTTTATTACAAGAGTACCTTTTATTACAACAGTACCTTTAAATACAAAGGTACCTTTTATTACAAAAGTACCTTTTACTACAAAAGTACCTTTTACTACAAAAGTACCTTTTATTACATAAGTACCTTTTCGCAAAAGAGTAACTTTTATTAAAAAAAGTAAAAAATAAGCATAAACCAAATTTGAGTGGGATTTTTATTAATTTTTTTGGCTGCAGATATGAAAAGGTTCATATCGGATACTATATCTATATGGGGACTAGGCCCAAAAATGGACCGATCATGACCATGTTTGGTAAAGTCTCTTGAATATTGCAAAAATATATACAAGATTTGAGAAGAATCAGTGCAATATTTTTGTTTTTCTATAGATTTAAGTGAAGATGGGGAAGCAGCTCTATATGGGGCCTATGAGTAAGAGTTGTCCCATAGGGATCATTTTTGGACTACTCATTAATGGATGTAATAAATGCATACAAACCCAATTTGAGCAAGATCTATATGACAATTTGGATCTTATGGCAATTTATGTTGATTTCATAGGGGTCATTTGTATGGGGGCTAGGTCTGAACATGAATCAAATCTCACCAATTTCAATAGCGTTCATCCTATCGCCAATAAAAGCTTATGTTACCAATTTTCATCAAAATATATGCATATTTGCGACCTGCAGTTTGCTAACAAAGTTTACATGGACACACAGACGGACGGACGGACGGACGGACATCGCTAAAACTACTCAGTGATTCTGAGCTGATCAGTATAATAAAAGATGGGTCTAGGTCAAATATTTTTGGTAGTTACAAACAGCAGCACAAAGTCATTATACCCAAACCACATAGTGGTATAGGGTATAAAAATAACATTTTCTGAAAAAATCACCTTTAGTAAAAACTACATTTGCTAAGAAAAGTTCTTCTTCTAAGAAAAGTACTTTTTCTTAAAAAGGTACCTCTTCTTAATATGCTAGCGTTTCCAAACAAAGCACCTATTCTTAAAAATAGTACATTTTCTTGAAAATTCAACTTTTTCTAAAAGCTGTTTTTTCTTAAAACAGTAAAAATATGTTTTTTCAAAAAAGTACATTATTTGTAAAAAAGGAAATTTCAAAACAAGTAAATTTAAAAAAAATATTTTAAAAAGTATGTCTCCCATAACATAAATTTTTCGAAAAAGTGTCATCTCATCAAAAACGTAAATTTTCTTAAAACAGTACAATTTCATTTGTAAACAAATTACACTCTCTACAAAAATCACCGTTTATTAGAAAATATCATTTGTTTAGAAAAATTCCTCTTTAAAAAAAAAAATACTTTTTCTTAAAAAATATATTTCTTAAAATGTACATTATCTTAAAAGATACAATTTTTAAAAAAGTAACTCTTCTTTAAAAGTAATTTCTTAAAAAAGTTAATTTTATTTAAAGATAATTTTTTTGTCCAAAAATTTACTTTTTCTAAAATAAACACAGTTCCTTTGCATGCTAGCTTTTCTTAAAAAATGACTATTTAAAAATTCAGATTTTATCATTAAATAACTTTTTCCTAAAAAAAACTCCACTTCTTTAGAAAGTACCTAATATTTCAAAAGTACATATTCGCGGAAAAATAATTTTTTTTTTTTTTAATTTTCTCTTAAATTTTCTCAAAAAAAAAAAAAAACGAATGATTTTCCAAAAAAAAAAAAAAGAAAAAAATATTTTAAAAAGTACCTTTCCTTAAAAAGTATGCTTGTTACAAAACCAACTCTTCTTTAAAAATATTTTTTTAAGAGTATATATTCTTATAAGAGGCATCTCTCTTAACAAAATGCGTTTTCTTAAAAAAGGGATTTTCTTAAATATCACCTTTTGTTACAAATTACCTTTTTTAAAAAGAGGACCTTTTCTTGAAAAAGTACAATTTCTTAAAAAAGGGGCTTTTTATTAATAAAGTATCATTCAATAAAATAGTACCTTTTAAACAAAAAAGTTCCTTTTAACAAAAAAGTGCCTTTAAAAAAAGTACCTTTTAAAAAAGTTCCACATATTAAAAAGTTCCATATATTAAAAAGTGCCTTTTTTTAAAAAGTAACTATTCTTAACAAATTAGGTTTTCCTAAGGAATTAAGATTTATTAAAAAAAGTAAGTTTAAAAAAAAATTATTAAAAAGTAAATTTTATTTAAAAAATACCTCTTTCAAAAAACTGGCTTTTCTTAAGAAAGTACTTTTCCTTAAAAAGTGCCACTTCTTAAAAACGTACCTTATATTAAAAACATATATTTTTATTAAAAAAAGGACTTTTTATTGAAAACTGCCTTTTACTAAAAACTGAATTTTATTGATTTTATTAAAAAAAGTACGTATTCTGAAAAAAGCGCCGTTTCCTAAAGATGTACAAATTTTTATTAAAAAAATTACCTGAAATTAAAAAAATTAAAAAAATTAAAAAATATCTCTTGTTACCTTTAGTATATTTTCTTTAAAAAAGTACCATATATAAAAAAGTACCTTTAATTGAAAAAGTACCTTACATTAAAAAAGCACCTCTTATTAAAAAAAGTACCTATTACTAAAAAATTTAATTTTATTAAAAACTTACCATTTCTTAAAAAAGTACATTTAGTGCCTTTTAATCGAAAAAGTATCTTCTATTACAAAAATTTCTTTTATTAAAAGAGTATATTTTCTTCAAAAGTTCTTCTTAAGGAAGTATATTTTCGTAAGGAAGTATCATTTATTAAAAAAAACCCTTATATAAATACGTATCTTTTTTTAATTGAAAAAGTACTTTTTATTAAGAAATATCTTTTGCCTTTTGTTTAAAATTATCTTTTACTAAATAAGTAATTTTTATTAAGAAGTAAATTTTAAAAACAAAAATTTTTTTATTGAAATATTAACTTTTGTTGAAAAAGTACTTTTTATTAAAAAGTTATTTTTATTAAAAAAGTAACTATTATAAAAAATGTGCTTTTTATTAAAAAGTACCTTTTATTAAAAACTTATATTTATAAAAAAAAGGACGTTACTTTATTAAAAAATTACCTTTTTTAAAAAAAGTATCTTATGTTAAAAAATTACCTTTTATAAAAAAATGCCTGTCTGAAAAATGTCTGTCTGTATCTTTTCTGAAAAAATACCTTTACATAGAAATTGTCTTTAAAAAACAGATTTGCTTTAAAACATATCTGCTCTTAAAAATATACCTTCCTTAAAGAGTAAAAATAAATTCGTCAAGAAATAAATTTTTTAAAAAGTATTTTTTTTTAACAAATACTTTCTTGCATAATGTATATTATTAAAAAGGATATTTTTTTTAAACTTACGGTTTATTATGTTATAATTAATAAAATAACATATTCATAAAGTGTAAATTATTTAAAAACGCACCTTACTTATTACGAAAAAGTTCTTTATAAGAAAAGGCACATTTTAAGAAATATAACTTTTTTAAGAAAATGAACTAACTTAGGAAGGGTTGTTTTTTAAGAAATAGTATTTTCTAAGAAGAATTACTTTTTTAAGAATATTTACCTTTTTTCAATATTACATTTTTTTAAAGCGCCATTCCTTAAGAACTACCTCTATATAGAAGCTAAATTTTCTTAAAAATACTTTTCTTAGAAAAGTAGCTTCCATAAAAATTACATTTGCTTTTTTACTACTTTTCTAAAAATATGATTGGTTTAAAGAAAAATTAACGTTTCTTAAAATATAACCTGTGATTAGTGTGTTTTATTTACAAAAAAAATTTTCTTGAAAACTTCCTTTTCTTTAAAGAAATTTTTGGAAAAAGTAATTTTTCCAAAAAAATTAAATTTTCGTTGCAAAGTTTTTTTTTTAATTAACGCAATCGTTTTTTAATAGCATTACTCAAAAACTGTAATTTTTTGACGTACATTTTCTTAAAGTAGAACGCTTTATTAAAAAGTAATTTTTCTTAAAATGCACCTTTTCAAAAAAAAAAAAAAATAAAATAAATAAATAAATAAATAAAAATCATGTGAGTCCGATCACAGGGGAGATGTGTAAACATCTAGTAATTAAATTTTTTTATGCCACTTTTTTAAATTCAAATAGAATGTGTCATCTATGTATCACTTGTAGCAATCAACTACAGGGTCCCTGCTAATATAAAAATATTTATTATTATTTATTATTTCAAACGGGTTTTTTTGAATTTTGAATTGTTTTTTATTTTTAATTTTTTGTTTTCATTTTTTATTTAAAATTTTTTATTTTTCATTTTTCGTTTTTCATTTTTCATTTTTTATTTTTTATTTTTTATTTTTAATTTTTAATTTTTAATTTTTAATTTTTAATTTTTAATTTTTAATTTTTAATTTTTAATTTTTAATTTTTAATTTTTAATTTTTAATTTTTAATTTTTAATTTTTAATTTTTAATTTTTAATTTTTAATTTTTAATTTTTAATTTTTAATTTTTAATTTTTAATTTTTAATTTTTAATTTTTAATTTTTAATTTTTAATTTTTAATTTTTAATTTTTAATTTTTAATTTTTAATTTTTAATTTTTAATTTTTAATTTTTAATTTTTAATTTTTAATTTTTAATTTTTAATTTTTAATTTTTAATTTTTAATTTTTAATTTTTAATTTTTAATTTTTAATTTTTAATTTTTAATTTTTAATTTTTAATTTTTAATTTTTAATTTTTAATTTTTAATTTTTAATTTTTAATTTTTAATTTTTAATTTTTAATTTTTAATTTTTAATTTTTAATTTTTAATTTTTAATTTTTTATTTTTCATTTTTAATTTTTAATTTTTTATTTTTTATTTTTTATTTTTTATTTTTTATTTTTCATTTTTAATTTTTCACTTTTCATTTTTAGTTTTTCGTTTTTAATTTATTATTTTTCATTTTTTATTTTTAATTTTTATACCCTATACCACTATGTGGTTTGGGTATAATGACTTTGTGCTGCTGTTTGTAACACGCAAAAATATTTGACCTAGACCCATCTTTAATTATACCGATCGAATCAGAATCACTTTCTGAGTTGATTTAACAATGTCCGTCCGTCCGTCCGTCTGTGTGTCCATGTAAAGCTTGTAATCAAACTGCAGGTCGCAAATATGAATATATTTTGATGAAATTTGGTATATAAGCTTTTGTCGGCCATGGGATGAACGCTATTGAAATTGGTGAGAATCGGTCCATGTTCAGACCTAGCCCCCATACAAATTACCCATATGAAATCGACACAAATTGCCATAAGATCCAAATTGTCATATAGATCTTACGCAAATTGGGTTTGTATGCGTTCATTACATCCACTAATGAGTAGTCCAAAAATGATCCCTTTGACCCCATATAGAGCTGCTTCCCGATCTTCAGTTAAATCAATTAAAAAACAAAAATATTGCACTGATTCTTTTCAAATTTTGTTTGTACATATTTTTGCAAAATACAAGAGACTTTACCAAACATGATCAGGATCGGTCAATTTTTCGACCTTGGCCCCATATAAATATAGCATCCGATATGAACTTATTCATATCTGCTGCCAAAAAATTAATAACAATGCCATTCAAATTTAGTTTATGCTTATTTTCTATATCCAATTAGTTGGACCTAAGAGATAGGGTCTCTAAACGCATGGTATAGGGTATCGTATAGTCGGTCTAGACCGACTATAATTTTCTTACTTGTTTTTTAGTTTTCATTTTTAATTTTTCTATTATTCATTTTTTATGTTTCATTTTTAATTTTTTATTTTTCATTTTTTATTTTTCAGTTTTCAATTTTCAGTTTTCACTTTTCATTTTTCAAACAGGTTATTACATATCATAATTTTTTCACCAATACAATCATAAGTCACACCGGTTTTGTCTTACGTGTTACATGTTACGCTGTTATTGTGATTGTATTGTGAAATAGAAATTGTGCGTATAGATGTTTACACATCAAAAATATCTTTCCGTAAAAGTACTTTTTCTTAATAAGAGTAAATTTTCCTAAAAACTACGCTTCTTAAAAGTACCTTTCTAAAAAAAGTCTATTTTCTTAAAAAATTTAATTTTTTTAAAAAAATACCTATTCTTTAAAAAGTACATTTTCCCTATTCTCAAATAGGTATTCTTCTTAAAAAAAATACTTATTCTTAAAAAGTGCTTTTCAAGAAAATTCCTCTTCTTAAAAAAATATTTTTCCTAATCAGAAATAATTTTCTTAAAAAGTGAGATGAGAAAATAAACAATTTTTTTATATATAAAAATTAGTTTCCGTGTGATACAAAAAAATTAAACTCGACGCTATATAGTGGTCTATTGGCTACAAATCAATTTTAAAATTAATATATATTTACGCTCATCACTGACTTGCTGACTCGGAAACGCTGTTTACGCGTTTTGAATTAAAGATCCGTTGGGACTAGCCTCTCAATGTAGCAAATTAAATGATGACCTCCATAAAACTAAAAAAATGGTTTGCGAATTCCATGTAACAAAAAACTGTTAAATACTATCGTTCAACTGATTTAAGTTCAGAAAACTTGAGCCAAATCACCAAATCACTGCATACGATATCGAGTAAAATCAACCGAAACTCCATTTTTTGGTTTATTATTTAGAGAAGACGGTCAAACATCAGACCTCGTTTCACTTTTACCCTTAGCTAGGGGCCATAATTCGTTAACAGTGACAGAGTAAAATTATTCTTAGTATTTTATTATAGAAAATAAAAAAATAATTTTGATCGAAAAATTTCGATAACGAATGCGGCCTCTGGTTTATATATGTTTTAGAAATATTTACTTTTTTTTATCAGTTACATGTTTTTTTATTAAAGCGAATGTTTTTCTTTTAAAATTTTTCGACTTAGTTTTTTTGGATAATATACCGATGATCAAATCATCCTTTTTTTCTGGGTTAAATGTTTTAAGTAAACCTAGATAATGTTAGTTTCACAACACACAAATGTGGATTTCGTATAGTTTGACAGGAAATAATAAATAATAAATAATAAAATTTATATCGTATTCCAATATAACTGCTGGAATTCGCACAGCAGAAAAAAAAAACAGGAACATTTTTATTAATTTTGTCATGTTTCATAAAACACTCTTTTTCTATGTTTGACATCTAGAAACAATTAACATAAATTGTTTTTTATAATTATTTTTTTTTTGCATTGCAAATATTACCTTTTAAAATGTAACAATGTAGGAATATAAATAGTCTGCTGAAAGCGGAAGGTGGAGACTATGGTGAAAGAAAACAATACAGAAACTTTACAACAGTCAAGTATTAATTTGAAATGTTTATATGTTGGGGAAACTGTTTGAATTAAGGCTTCAACATTAACATGTTCAGCACTCCTAAAAACTTTAATTGAATTGAAATGTCTTTTTGACATGAATTGTATAAAAAAAGTTAACATTGTAAAATGAGAAAAATGTTTATTTAAACAAAAAAAGAAACACAAAAAGAACATCAATTGTGAGAGAGGTGACCATATTGATTCATTTTTATCAAATTTTTATTTAGAAAGCCGATTTCTTATTATGGGCTGTGTAAACCAATAATGAGCTAAAATAATTCCATAGAAATTGAAAATTTCCTAAATTTACAAATCTCATTACAACCGTAGAATTATAACAAGTGTTTTATGTACTGGTCACTTTAAATATATAAAAAAATTATATTTATGAATAAATATTATTTAAAACATTTACCCATACACCATCTATAGGCACTTTATCGGATGTGAGTGTAAATATTATATTTAAAAGCGGGTGTTTGCTTCAACAATTTATCGTCAGCATATTATGCGTTTATTAATTTATTTTTTTTCTCTTTTTCCACTATTTTTATTTAATACGAAGAGCAACAAAAAAATAAAAATATAATATAATATTTAATATCATCATAAAACGCAAATGTTGAATGAAAAACCAGCATTAAACTCAACACTTGCTGGAAATATGTAAACGAATGCATAAGTGAAATGCATTTGATACAGTGTAATACAAAATTGAATGGACATGTACTCAGTATGCATATTTTTTTTTGTACATTTTTAGAAAACGCTCCTTGAAAATGTATAGAGTTCAGATTTTAAATGATATGAAAATCTACAAAAAATTAACTTCTGAGACTAGATGAATGTTTTTTAGTTTGTTTAAAAAATAAACCAGGTTAGAGGACCATTGACGGGGAGTACGACTAAAAATTATAAAAAAAACTGTGAAAATGATATGCATTTTTTCCATGTGTTTATTTTACCAGGATTTGGTATGATTTTTCTAAAAATAGCTAAGTTTATTTCCAATGGAGTTTCCACACTTTTAGCGTAGTGTTATTCATGACAGTCTTCTAAACAGTTGACCTGGGAGAATAGGTTCTATAGAATACTCTGGCTGTTTCCAAAAAACTGACACCATTCGACTTTTTCTCCGATGAAACTGATAGACTGAAAGGCTGCGCACAAAAAAATAAATTTAAAAGTGTATTAAATATAATTGCTGTAGAAAGAAAAGTTGCGTATTTTTTGTAGACTCTTTTGCAATTAAAATATTGATTCAATGTGAATAAAAACAAAAGTTATAGGGCCGAATGCAAAATAATTTAAGTGTACTTCAAGCAGACTTTATAAAAAAAAAAAAAAAAAAAACAAGTAGGAAAATTATAGCCGGTCTAGACCGACTATACGATACCCTATGCCATGCGTTTAGAGACCCTATCTCTCAGGCCCAACAAACTGGATATAGAAAATTAGCGTAAACCAGATTTGAGTGGGATTTTTATAAATTTTTTTGGCTGCAGATATGAAAAAGTTCATATCGGATGCTATAACTATATGGGGACTAGGCCCAAAAATGCACCGAACCTGACCATGTTTGGTAAAGTCTCTTGTATTTTGCAAAAATATATACATAGAAAATTTGAGAAGAATCAGTGCAATTTTTTTGTTTTTGATTGATTTAAGTGAGATCGGGAAGCAGCTCTATATGGGGCCTATGACTAAGAGTTGTCCTATAGGGATAATTTTTGGAATACTGATTAATGGATGTAATAAATACATACAAACCCAATTTGTCTAAGATTTATATGATAATTTGGATCTTATGGCAATTTATGTTGATTTCATAGGGTTCATTTGTATGGGGGCTAGGACTGAACATTGACCGATTCTCACCAATTTCAATAGCGTTGATTCTATGGCCACTAAAAGCTTCTGTACCAAATTTCATCAAAATATATTCATATTTGCGACCTGCAGTTTGATTAAAAGCTTTACATGGACACACAGACGGAAGGACGGACATCGTCCGGTATAATAAAAGATGGCTCTAGGTTAAATATATAACTACCATATTTGGTAAGGTCACTTATACTTTGAAAAAATATATACAAACCAAATTTGAGAAAAATCTGTTCAATATTTTTTGTTTTTTGATAGATTTAAGTGAAGATCGGGAAGCAGCTCTATATGGGGCCTATGACTAAGAATTTTCCTATAGGGATTATTTTTGAACAACTGATTAATGGATGTAATAAACACATACAAACCCAATTTGATAATTTTGAACTTATGGCAATTTATGTCGATTTCATAGGGTCATTTGTATGGGGAGTAGGTCTGAACATGGACCGATTCTCCCCAATTTCAATAGCGTTCATTCCATGGACGGTGAAAGCTTATATGCCAAATTTCATTAAAATATATTCATATTAGCGACCTGTACTTTGATTAAAAATTTTACATGGACACACAGACGGACGGACGGACGGACGGACGGACGGACATTGCTATTTCGACTCGAAAAGTGATTCTGAGTCGATCGGTATAATTAAAGATGGGTCTAAGACGAATATTTTTGGTTGTTACAAACAGCAGCACAAAGTCATTATACCCAAACCACATAGTGGTATAGGGTATAAACATACAATAAAGTCAACTTGAAGTACACTTTATTATACCCTATACTACTATGTGGTTTGGGTATAATGACTTTGTGCTGCTGTTTGTAACAACCAAAAATATTTGACCTACACCCATCTTTAATTATACCGATCGAATCAGAATCACTAACTGATTCGATTTAACGATATAGGTCCGTCCGTCCGTCTGTCCGTCTGTGTGTCCATGTAAAGCTTGTAATCAAACTGCAGATCGCAAATATGAATATATTTTGATGAAATTTGGTACGTAAGCTTCTATGGGCCATGGAATGAACGCTTTTGAAATTGGTGAGAATGGGTCCATGTTCAGACCTAGTCCCCATACAAATGACCCCTATGAAATCGACATATATTGCCATAAGTTCCAAATTATCATATAGATCTCAATCAAATTGGGTTTGTATGTGTTTATTACATCCATTAATCAGTTGTTCAAAAATAATCCCTAATGGACAACTCTTAGTCATAGGCCCCATATAGAGCTGCTCCCCGATCTTCACTTAAATCTATAAAAACAAGTAAGAAAATTATAGTCGGTCTAGACCGACTATACGATACCCTATACCATGCGTTTAGAGGCCCTATCTCTTAGGCCCAACTAACTGGATATAGAAAATAAGCATAAACCAAATATGAGTGGGATTTTTATTAATTTTTTCGGCTGCAGATATGAAAAAGTTCATATCGGATGCTATATCTATATGGGGACTAGGCCCGAAAATGGACCTATCCTGACCATGTTTGGTAAAGTCTCCTGTATTTTGCAAAAATATATACAAACAAAATTTGGGAAGAATCAGTGCAATATTTTTGTTTTTTGATAGATTTAAGTGAAGATCGGGAAGCAGCTCTATATGGGGCCTCTGACTGAGAGTTGTCCAGTTGGGATCATTTTTGGACTACTGATTAATGGATGTAATATATACATACAAACCCAATTTGACTAAGATTTTTATGATAATTTGGATCTTATGGCAATATATGTTGATTTCATAGGGTTCATTTGTATGGGGGCTAGGTCTGAACATGGACCGATTCTCACCAGTTTCAACAGCGTTCATCGAATCAGATAGTGATACTGATTCGATCGGTATAATTAAAGATGGGTGTAGGTCAAATATTTTTGGTTGTTACAAACAGCAGCACAAAGTCATTATACCCAAACCACATAGTGGTATAGGGTATAAAAAAAAAATATTGCACTGATTCTTTTCAAATTTTGTTTGTATATATTTTTGCAAAATACAAGAGACTTTACCAAACATGGTCAGGGTTGGTCCATTTTTGGGCCTAGTCCCCATATAGATATAACATCCGATAAGAAGTTTTTCATATCTGCAGCCGAAAAAATTAATAAAAATCCCACTCAAATTCGGTTTATGCTTATTTTCTATGTCCAGTTAGTTGGATCTAAGAGATAGGGTCTCTAAACGTATGGTATAGGGTATCGTACAGTCGTCTAGACCGACTATAATTTTCTTACTTGTTTTTTTTTTTGCATACGACCCATAATCACAAGAACTATGTAGGTTAATTACATGCAATTTTTATGTCCAATTTTAAAATTTGAATCTAAATAATTGTTATTGATACCTTTTCAAAGAAAAGGGTTCAAATGGCATGCAAATGTGACAATAATTTGTTATAAGTTTTTTATAGCCTCTATTTTTTCAGTAAGAAATAAAAAATAATTAAGTAATTTTGAGAAGCAGTGTCATATCTGTCACATTACAAAGTACTTTTATTTACTATAATTTATTTTGGAATTCATGTCTTTTATATGCTTTATTAATAATCGAGCTCTTATATTAACTACTAGATGTAACTCGGTGTGCTTCGCTACCCCCCTCCACAGCCTGACCCTTCCACCTCACCGCATCGTAATGAAAGGTCTCACGCAAAGTTCCAAGGCTCTCACTACTGCAGTACTCCAGATATATGACATTTATTATTTAATCTGTATAGAGGGCAGCACAACCCTTTGTCCGATCCCGCCCTTTTTTGAGACTACTCACGTTAATAAAAGATGACCTCACACAAATTTGCAAAGCTCTGCCTATCATAGTACTCAATATATATGATATTGAAAATTTACTTTGTATGGGAAGTGCCATGCCCACTAAAAATATTTAAAAATTATAACCTATAGCACTTCCCATTTCTGCAGTAAGACTCTGTGAAACTTTCAGGAAGATCAGATGAGAGTTAAGGAGATTACCTCCTACAAACTAACAAACAAACACACATTACTTCTTTATTATATTAGTATAGATCAGGCCTGGGCAAACTTTTATGGTCAAGGGCCGCACGGTTATCTAAATTGGAATAATGGACAGCTAATTAAAATGCCTATTATATAAAATAAGAAAAATTTTATTTTATTAATAAATGCTAGTATGAAAAATATAGAATTAACAAATAAGTAATTATTTTAATGAGATGAATGTAACTGCTTCGAGGATGCCATCATGTTCTCAATATCTGGTTCAAGTTTTGTAGTAGAAATCCTTAAAAATGCTGTCAAATGTGCATCTCTAATAGATGATCGTACAGAGTTTTTATTGACGTTCATAATGGAAAATGTTTGTTCACATATATTTATAAGCCGAAGCAAAAATAACTAGCGTTTTACTGGCAAAATCTCGAATTTTTGCATATTTGTTTGAATCGAGAGAACTATAAAAAATACAAATCTCGTTCTGACGATGTAATTCTTTATGATCAGGATTACATTGCAAATCTATTATTTCTAGTTGAATTTCACTCGCAACTTTCAATTTCAATACAAAATGGATCCCTACTATTGACAAACTATTTTCAAGTTTTCGAAAGTCACCAAATCTGCGCGTAAATTCTTCATTTAAAATTGTTGCAGTGCTATTATATTCTTTAAATTTCTCTTCAGGTATATTGGTAACTGTTTTCAAAGCTGAGAAGTGATCCAAATTTTTATTTGATAAATGCTGCGAAAATAGTCGTAACTTTAACTGAAATGAATTTAGGTTAACTATCATTTCATGAGCATACAAATTTTTTCCTTGCAATGCGGTATTAAATACATTGAGATGACTCATAATATCGAGGGTGAATGCAAAATCTAAAAGCCAATCAGGATCTTTTAATTCTGGAAAATTGTTATTATTTTTCATCTCCAAAAAGATAATTATATCATTTTTAAGATCCCATACTCGCCTTAGCATCTTACCCAAGCTTAACCATCGAACTTGACTGTGATACAGCACGTTTGTATATTGTGATTCGATCTCTTGTAGAAAATTAATAAATTATCTATGATTAAGACCCCCTAGATCGGATATAATTAACGATTTTAATTACGGTAATAGTGACGTGTTCCACTTTTAGCACTTTCTTGCACAATACCTGTTGGAGAATAATACAGTGTATTGGTATAATGTTGGATTTGGACAATTTTCTTTTATTTTATCCTGAATTCTCTTCAACAATCCAATGTTGAGACCTGTTAAGCCTGGTGCTCCATCAGTCGTAAAACTTATAATTTTACTCCAGGGCAAGTTAAATTTCACTGAACAATTTTCAACTTTTTCCAATATATCAGCTCCAGTTGTTTGTCCTTTCAGCGATTCCATTGACAATAGTTCTTCAACAATTTTAAAATTAGCGTTACATGTACGTATGAAAATTACTAATTGTGCAGTATCTTTTTGATCAGTACTCTTATCAAAAGCAATGGAATACCACATTGAAGATTGCAGTACTGATAATAGTTGCTGATTTAAATTATCATCAATACATTCAATACGTCGCGTAATAGTTCGTCGTGATAAACTTACACTTTCGAATTTATTTTTCATGTCAGGGCATATAAAACTACTTGCTGCAAGCATGCATTCCTTAATAAATTGTCCATTCGAAAATGGTTTGTTGTTTTTGGCTATTTTCAAAGCAATAATTAAACTAGCTTTTGTAGCAGCTTCTTGTTCAGCATTTTGGCGCACAAAAAAATTTCCTTGCAGAGATTAATTTGCGGCTAACTTGTCAGCAGTTGTTTTTCTGACTAAGGGAGTTAAGTCGGATCCATATTCTGAGTGTTTAGTAGTAAAATGTCTCCTAATATCATACTCTTTAAAAACTGCGAGACTTTCCTGACAAATGAGACAGATGGCCTTATTTCTTAATGCAGTAAAAAAATATTTACTTTTCCACTCTTCCTTAAAAACGCGGCACTCTTTATCAATTTTTCTCTTTTTATTCATTTTTATGGTATATCTATTATTATTATTTTATAAGTACACTAAATTTAAAATAATATTTTTAAACGCGTATATATCTTGTAACCACAAACGTATTGCACTGATACACATTGTTTTCTTACTGACAAATTACAAAATTTTTTTTAAATTAGTGTCGTTATTTAATTATTAACACAAATTTAATCTCAGTATGCCATGCTAATAAAATATTTCACGGAATAAAAGAATTGCGAGAAAAAAATTCAAATATAATCTCAGAATGCCTTGAACATTATTATATTGATTCAATTATTGCTTTAAAATAAAATTGCTATAGCAAATAATGAAAGAGTGAAAAAATGCTAAAAAAGTGGAAACACAAATAATGTTTGTCATTTTTAATGATTTAATAAAAAAATAAAAATTTTTTCTAAATGGTGCGTGGTAAAGAAGAAGAAAGCATATATTTCAAAAATTCATAACTGCACTGTATTCTTAATCGGACCGGTTTCTGGCATTTCAGCCTTCATCAGCGATTTATTGAACATTGTGATAATTGTTATGTTTTAATTGAATAGATTGTTTCTATATGAAAATTTTTTCTACTTAGGGCGGCCGTGAGGTTTCGAACCATGAACCTTCTCACATACACTCGTACTTGCACTTTTTGGTCAGCGCTTTAACACACTCACCTAAAGTCAGGCCTACGAGCAGTGTGGTTAGTTTTCAGTTTTCGTACCATACAGCTTTACTTTGTATTAATTTCAGAAGATACAACTCTGTCCAAACAAACAATCGTTATTATTTTTGAATTTTTGAATATTTTTTGCATTTATACTTCTAATTTCCACTATTCTCAGTTTTCGTAAGAGTTGTCATATGTGATGTACGGTTTTTGTACATACCTACATATGCACTTTACATATATTTGAGATGACGCTTTGAAGCATATTAATTACAGTAGTAATTGCAATATGTCTGAAAAAATGACGATAAATCTAACAAACTAAAAATTTTTTCGTTTTGTATTATTTTCCTTTTACGATATTCATATCAAATTTTGAAACTTAACTTCTTTTGTGAAAGGCAGTAGTGGGCCGCTCAAAACCAGCTAACGGGCCGTACTCTGCCCAGGCCTGGTATAGATAAACCACTGTTTCTTATTTGTCATGCAAATAACTAAAGAGCTTTTCTGTATTTTACACACATCCTCCAAAATGATGTCTATTTGTTGTCATGTCTGTCACTACCGGTTTTTGCCCTCAACTTTGAATAACAATAATACTTGTTTTAATGGTAGATATGTTGTTTATGTCCGTCTGCATAATTTTGTTTTTAATTTTTATGAACAATGAAAAATTTTTACTCTATAATATTGGAATAGAAAGATTACTGAATATCATGTCTGTCACTATCAAATTAGTCGGTATACATTTTTTTATGATGATCCTATTGGATTAAGTGTATAATGAAGTAAGTGGAGTAGTGGATCTAATACACTTTCCGAAATCTTATATTGAATTTTGGTTTACAAATCAGAACTTCCAAGAAATATATTCAATAATTTAGATTTTAGCTTTGAATTAACATTCCCGAGCCAAACCGAATTAATAAAATTCTTCTCAATTTGTTGTCTTGTTAAAAAAATTTTTAATTTATTTATAGTTTGCTAATCAATTCGATTTCGTAAACTTTTGCGCCTTAGGTCCCTAAGATCCCTAAAATGACTGCTTTTTATGTGTTTTCCTTAAATTAAGCTAATATGGCCTAAGTTATAAATGTAATAAAACAATGTTGATTACAGTTTTTTTTGCGACATTTCGTCGATTTTTTGTCGACATCTTCTGGGGATCGTCTATTAAATTAAATAATAGAAATATAATATTTTACAAATAATATTTCATAAAACTTACAATATATTGTAATGCTCTTTATATTATCTATTTTTTTCAAGATGGAATTCAATAAAAGTTTAAACATTTGTTTGTAGTTTGAAAATTCATTCAAATCTATAAGTATTAAAAAATTCAAGCCTTTCATACTCAATGTGTAAAAATAGCTTATCTTTTATATGAAAGAGCATTTTTTTAAGCCTTTAATTTATTACTAGCAGATTCCAGCACTCGAAATTCGAGTGCAAATTCTAGCAAATTTTATTTTTTCCATTTAATAAAGATCCTAAAGGTATGCTTCACAATTCAACTCATTTTAAATGAAGAAAATAAACTCAATACGTTAACACAAACACATTAACAAATTTAATAAACACACACAGCATTATATAATTTTGTGTATGTGTTAGTAACAAATTTAAACGATCATAACTCCAAAAAAATATTATAGACGATGAACATTTGTAAGTCTGAGTAACAGCGAAAAAGAAATACCTTTCAAATGATAAATTTTTTGTGAAAATCGGGGTAAAACTGTGAAATTTACGACGATCACAAGAAGCCGGCTTTCCTATTAATATTATAGATTATTATTTTTAATTTTTAATTTCAATATTTTCTATAAAATTAAAAAAATCTTGTTTTCGATCTTTATCATTTTAATGATTGAGTTTGAAATTATTCAGGCTCAAGATCAAATGTTTTTACTTTAAATAAAGCAAAATATTTGACACATTTGCTTCAAAAATTTATCTATATTTTGCATGACAGCTGTTTAAACTATCATGTAGAATATACGATTATATCAATTTTTGAAACAAATGTGGCAATGTTTTTTGCCTTATTAAAAGTAAAAACATTTGATCTTGAGCCTGAATAATTTCAAACTCAATCATTATTTTTTTTTGTTTATTAATATTATTAACTCTTATTATTTTTTATTGTGAAGAAAAAACGATATTGTATTATTTAAAAACCCGAATGAACTCTTAGCATACAATTCGTGTATTTCAGTGACAAATGAGTTCAATAATCGATACAATAAATTGAATTAAAACTTAAAGGAAAATGGACTTCAGTGATGTGGCTGGGTACATAAAAAATTCGTTTATAAAAATTTTTAAGTTATTGTCAAAAAGCCTTTGTTGGGTGTATTAAACTTAGAAATTTATAAGTCTGTAATTCGCTAGTTATTTGAAATTCTCCTAAAATGTTGAAAAATTTAAAGTATTTATAAAAAATTATTTTTATTTAGTCCATAATATTAATAGGCAAGGCAATTTCTTGTGACCGATGTAAGTTTCACAGTTTTACCCCGATTTTGACAAAAAATTTATCATTTGAAAGATATTTCTTTTTAGCTGTTACCCAGATTTACAGATTTTCCTCGTCTGGAATGTTTTTTTGGAGTTATGTCCGTTTAAAGTTGCTACTAACACATACAAAAAATTATACAATGCTAAAATTAAACTTGTTAATGTGTTTGCTGTGTTATTGTGTTGAGTTTGTTTTCTTAATTTAAAATGAGTTGAATTGTGAAGCATACCTTTAGGGTCTTTGGTTAATGAAAAAATAAATTTCTTTTAATATTGAAAATAATATCTGTGGTTTTCTTGAATAACCACGTATGTCATAAAATCAAAATGTTCAGGGGAGCTAAAAAACGTTATATTTAATATTATGGGCTCGATATAAAGTTTTTAGAACATTTTATTTAACAGTCCTGCAGATATGGGAAATAAATATTTTATATAAAATTTTGAGTCAAAAATCTTCAGAGGAATGGATCCTAGATAAGGACGAAAAAACAATATGTAAATTACACTTAAATTGTGTGCAAATAAAACAACTTATGTCGGCAAACGTCGTTTTCTTTAAAAAAGAAAACTACCACCATGTAGAGTTGTAAGTTGTTGTTGCCTGAAAAATGGATATTTTTGTTCGTCAACAAAAAGTTAACGGGACTTTGGATGAGAATATAACAACGTATCAAGAATTATAGTGATAAAAATAAAAGAAATAAACACAAAAGTTTTTATAAGTGGTGATAAACTGAAAACTAATCGAAAATTATTTTGCATTTTTTTTCATTAATAACAACGTGTGTCGCTATTTGCCGTTTTCTGAGAAAATAATTTGTCAGCGATCAAACGTGGGTTGACATACGTCGTTAGTGCTGTAAATTATTTTAATAAACATTTAAGTTACGTCGTTATTAAAAGAAAAAACTTAGAAATGGTCAACATTTAAAAAAAAAAATTGAACACATGTAAAGAACGTTAAAAATTAATATATTTGGCATAGTTAACTCAAAACTGACAAAAATGGACATACGCGGTTATTCCAGAAAACCACAGATATTACAACTTATGGATATAAAATTATTCACAATATATAAGAGGGGGGAAATTTCAACCATTTTGCTCTACGATGCTAAGTTATCAAGATATCAGCGATCGTTTTTCGACCACATTAATATAAATAATATTGTAATAGTTCGAGTGATTAGATTTTCGCGTATGTATTAGAAGTAGATTAGAAATTTCTTCCATTGAAGAATATATGCATATTCGTTTGAGTGGTTGTCCAAAATTTGGAATTATTAGCTAATATGAATATTTGGCAGTGATTTTTTTTTAGAACTTTCAACTAATTCAGTTTATATTGAAGAAGTTATATCGAATAAAAAACAGGATTAAAAACATTGGTTTTTATAATCTAAAACATTTTTCTATCGTGAAATCTTTTAATTCAATTATAAAATTTAAGAGTGTAAAATTCGGCTGTGTTAATCTTTGATACCATCCACCCGTGTTCTAAACACAATATCATCACCAAGGTTGTCAACACTAAGAGACAAGAAATGCTTGATTTTAAACAAAGATGTAAAAAAATTATAAGATAATTTACAAAAATGTTAAGTATTTTCGCGATTTTTAATTGAAAGCAATTATTAAATGCAATGAACATAAACACATACATTTACATTTTTGTTTGCTTGTTTGTTAACGATGCAAACACAGTTTTTTGTTATTTTTGTTTTTTTTTCACATGCAAATACAACAAGCAAACGAAAATGTGTATGCATCGCTTATGCTCATACGTATCTATATGTAAATGTTCTGTTACATGTAAACATTTTTTACAATTTTAAACTTCTTTATACGAAATTTTATGAAATTTGGTCTAAAATCTCCAAATTCAATAACAAGGTGATACCACTCACGCTATTGCGGACAGAAGAATATTTTCAACTAACAGACAGACAGACAGACAAACGGACATCGTCAGATTAATTTCTGGTTTTATAAGGATAAAGAATATATATAGTTTATTATATATATAGGGCTTCGGATTGACAAACTTATCAGTGGTGTGGAGGGTATAAAAATGTGAACTTTAAATTTCCTAAAATAAGTTTAAACTTTTTGAGAAATAAATTTTTTTAGCGAATTTGTAGTAATTACAGGGACCCTATGTGTAACTATCTACTCGTACATATGAAAAAAATTGTTTTCAATATATGCTTCAATTAAATTTTTCTAAAATCAATGCTTTTTGCCTTTTTGCTGCACAATCCTAATTCGTATAATGGAATTTTTTAAAATTTGTGTTTTCTTTTTTGTGTTATTAAAAATTTATGTGCTCGTGAGCGTCGGCGGGCTATGCACGCACGCCGCTATTTGTTTCTGGTTCTTTAGCTCTGCACTGTACTCAGTACAGATCTGTGTTAGGGTTGGTTTGACAGGTAATTATGTTAGAGAGAGACAACAGTATAGATGTTGTCGGGTGTGGTTCGTAGTGTCAAATAACTTGGATATAGAGATATTATTGAAAAACGAGAAGTCAAAGGAAGCACCACGAAAAAAAACCATTCTAAGCACGTTGCTTTAAAAAACCACATGTGTTGCTATAAAATCAATATTTTTAAATAAAACCAAAAGTGTTCAAAGTGATTGTTTTTTGCCTCTGTAAACAATATGTCATTTAATACAATATATTGTTGTAATCCATTAAAAAAGTTGCTCATGTCCGGAATGCAAGAGGACTTCGAAAAGTTCAGCAATGGATGACTGGAATTAGTAATAACATTTCAATATCAAATAAAATATGTGATATATGCAGAAGAGAACTTTATAAATTAAAAGGAAGTGTAAACAATAATATTCAATCTATGAACGAGCCAGAAAACGAGACTTCAGACTCGGAAAGTGAAGCATCAGTTTCGGGAGATGTTCGAATTTCTAAGTTAAACGAAAGTTTACCATATTTACAAGAATCTCCAATATGTTCGAGAAAAATTCCATTAAAAGGGTATACAACTAGAAAGTTAGAAAAAATAACAACATCAATTAAAACCAACATTTTCCCAAATTCAACACCTTTAACCTCTCACGTATGCCCAGAATCGGAAATAATCGAACAACTAAAAGAAAAGTTTAAATCAATAACTAAAAACAGTGATAAAATTCAACTTTTAACTATTTTACCTAAAAGCTGGACATTGAAAAGAATGGAGGAGGAATTTCAAATAACAAATTTCATGGCACGAAAGGTAAAAAACTTGGTTGAGACAGAAGGCGTATTGAGTACACCGAATCCAAAACTTGGAAAACGATTGCCATTAGAAATTTTTGATGTGGTGAAAATCTTTTATGAAACTGATGATGTCAGCAGATGTCTACCAGGATGTAAAGACTACGTGTCAATAACAGAAAATGGTGTAAAAGTAAAAAAAAAATAAAAGACTTTTACTCGGAAATCTTCGAGAAGTTTATGCTTTATTTGAAGAAAAACATGAAGGGATAACTATTGGAATTTCTAAATTTTGTGAACTTCGGCAAAAAAATGTGATTCTAGCAGATGCGTCAGGAAGCCATAATGTATGTGTTTGTAAAATACATCAAAATACAAAACTAATGCTCCACGCAATAAACCTGAAAAAATTTACAGAAAATGTGCAGGATTTTGTGCTGGAAACTTATAAAGATTGTTTAAAAAGACTTATATGCAATCCCCCATCACCAAATTGCTACCTTGGCAGATGTAGCATGTGTCCAGATATACAAAATTTTAAAGAGAAACTTGGCGAATTATTATTAGAAAATGAAATTGATGAAATCATATATAAACAGTGGATAAGTGTAGATATAGACTCTTTGGAAACTATTATTAAAGAAACTGATTCTTTTCTGGATTCTTTATGCGAAAAACTGCAAACTCTTCTACCCCATTCATTCGTATCTAAAGAGCAGGGTGCATTTATGGCTCACAAAAAGTCTGCGTTGGAAGAAAATGAGTATTTAGTATTTTGCGACTTCTCCGAAAATGCAACTTTTGTGGTTCAGGATTCTGTGCAAGGCTTTTTATGGAATAATAGCCAGGCCACACTATACCCAATAGCAATTTATTACAAATCAAATGGAAAATTAGAAACTACAAATTTTATAATAATATCAGACTGTCTAATACATAATACCATAGCAGTTCATTTATTTCATCGCCACCTAAATGAGTTTTTAAAAAACAAGTTTTTGAAAATACCAAAGAAAATTTTTTATTTTTCGGACGGTTCTTCCGCTCAATTTAAAAATAAAAGAAACTTTGCCAATTTATGCCATCATAGCGAATATTTTAATTGTTCCGCTGAGTGGCATTTCTTTGCTACCAGTCACGGCAAAGGACCTAGTGATGGTCTTGGGGGAACGGTAAAGCGTGAAGCACGAAGAGCCAGCTTGCAACGTCCATTCGAAGATCAGATAACTACTCCTCTCCACTTCTATAATTGGTGTCAGCAAACTCTTCAGAACTGCAACTTTGCATATTTAACGGAAAAAGATTATGAAGGAGAAGAGAAATTGCTAACTGATAAATTTATAGGATTACGACAATTCCGGGAACTCAAAAGCAGCACAGCTTCACACCAATTTCAAAAACACAATTACAAGCTAAAATTTATTCCGCTGATAGCAAATTTATAATTGAAAACATTTATAATAAAACTAAACAACAACAACAGCATTCATCATAATAATGTCAACAACAACAACAACAACAACAACAACAACAACAACAACAGCATTCATCATAATAATGTCAACAACAACAACAACAACAGCATTCATCATAATAATGTCAACAACGCCAACAACGCCAACAACAACAGCATTCATAATAATAATAATTCACTTGTTAAATATCTACCTTTACTCTATGATAAATATTTCTGGATCCAAGCATACCCCCAGTCTGAAATTTTTTGGAACTTTAGGGAAGGAACCAATCTTAAACATATATTTTTTTCAGATTTTTAAAATAGTCGTTTTTACAGCTATAGCCTCCCGAATTATAGGTCAAGAGATGTGACCTTTGACCTTTCCAAAAAAAAAAAAATCATGTTGTATATCAAATTAAAGGTAATTAATTAACCTTTCAAATGCGGCCTTGATAAGTTGCGTCACTATAATATTAATCAAGAAAATGATAATTAAGTAAGTACAACTTTGTACATTTTTATAGTTTTTCCCGATATTCAAGACCTCATATTTCCGGATCCAGATGCGTCAGTGAACTTAAATTTAGGATTTTTCTTATTTCTCAGATACACTTTAATCCTGCCAAAATTCAGCCAATTTGGAAACAGTGATGTAAAAAACAGCCATATTTTAAGTTGAGTTCAGATGGTTTAACCCATATGTAAAACACAAAATTATAAATATTTCTTTTTTATGTATAAAATAGTTTAAATTCAATATACAAATGCGAGATTAAAAATGGATAAAATCATTTTTTTTTACTTTTTTTTTGGAAAATTGTTTGTTTTTAAAGGATTTGTAAGCAAATTTGAAGAAAACGGAATTTAAAATATTAACTTTTTAAACTCTTTCTTTAACTCAATCTCTCTGTCTGTCTATCGTGGGGTAACCCCATTCCCCCTTATCCAATTGATCTGAAACTTGGCCCATAGTGTTGTTGTGACTAAAGATTAATGATGTGAAACTTTTTCCATACACTTGCTGTGAATAAAATATTAACTTTGACTTAGTTACGCACGGTCACGCATAGTCACGCACAGTCACAGTCCAATCGATCTGAAACTTCGACAATAGACTTGCTGTGAAAAAAGATTAACGTTGACATAGTCACGCGTAGTCACGCACAGTCACGGAGTGATTTAAATCCCCATTTCCCCTCATCTGATCGATCTGAAACTTTTCCCATAGACTTGTTGTCACCAAATATTAACTTAAAGATAGTCACGCCAAGTTATGCACAGTCACGGAGAGAATCAAAACTCATTTTTAATAAGAACTTTGTTTTTATGGGTTAGATTATTTAAAAATTAAAAATATCTTTCTACCCTAAAATAGTTAAATTCAGTTATAAAATTACGAAATTTTCTATAAAATATTTATTCTTTATAAGAAGTAATTTTTTTTAGAGTGATTTTGTAATAGTTTACAGGGTGTTTACATGTAAGAGGTGTTTTTTTTTAGAGTTACAACACTTTAGTGTAAAATAAAACAAAGAACAATTTTTTTTGTTATTAATTAAACTAGCTTTATTGAATAGACAATATTTTGCCATTAATGCTTTGGGCCATGCGGCCGCCACGACTTTAGGGTACATGGCGCAAGCTGGAACTCTAATATTCATAAACTTTTCGCAACATTTTTGGCCGTATTTTGCCAATAACTCATCGAATGTTGATTTTTAGCTGTTCAATTGCCTCTGATATATCGCCGTATATGAGTGATTTGACATAACCTCAAAAGAAAAAATAAATAAATTCAATGGAATTAAATCGCAAGATTTTGGTGACCAATTAATAGAACCATTACGTGAAATTATTCTTTTGTCAAAAGTTTATTTGAGTAAATTAATTGTAGTGTGCGCTGTGTGGCATATGGCTCCGTCCTGTGGGAACCACATGTCAGCAAGATTATTGCCAGCTAATTGAGGTACGAAAAACCTTGTGATCATTTCTCTATACCGTTCACCGTTAACAGTAACATTCTGCTGATTATGGGTTTTGAAGACATATGGCCTATTGACTTTGCCGGCCCATAAAGCGCACCAAGCATTAATTTTCTATGGATGCAATGGTGTTTGGACAAACTGTTGTGGATTACCTTGACTCTAAGTGGAACAATTTTGCTTATTTACGTAACCAATAAACCAAAAATTTGCTTCGTCGTTGAACAAAATTGTGAATGGAAAATCGAAATCAATATTAATTTGTGCTTTAGCCCATTGGAATAAACTCGTAAACCAAGATCCTTTTCAAATCTTCCATAAAGTGTATGGACACACGCCCATTTGTTGTCAACGGCGCCGAATTGATCGATGTAGGTCTTCTTCAATGCTTTGCTACAGCTTGTTCGGTGCGCACTGCTTGACGTCTTACGGGATTCACATTATCATTAAAGATATGTGTGGTGCGAAAACGATCCATAATTATTGGAATTAGCCGGTCTGATGGGCGATCCCCCTCGGATATATATATGACATTTTTATGGGATCTTCCTATTCAAATGACATAATAACCAAGAAAAGGAAGCACAGCTGAAGTGCTAAGGGATGCCTCACGGGTTGCGAATAGTGGACAACCCTCTCATGTAGTATGGGGGGTAAGTGCGAATTAAATAAGCAGTGGCGGACAATTCAGCGGGTTATAGAAGAGAGTCTCAGATGGTCACGCCCAGCGACGTGCATCCTTTCAATTCTGAGTGTCAATGAAGCTCCAACCGACATGGCGATTAATTGGCGCCATCAAATATCCAAAGCTGAACTTTTATTTCTAGGTCCCTCACCTTTAAGCAGGTTAAGCTGCGGGCTAATAACCCTCTCTTGTAAAAAACATTTATTACTGAAACGTCTACTACAAATTTAATAAAATCCCCCCCCCCCCAAAACGATAACGAAATTTGGCTTTAAACAAAGGATAATGATTGGAACTTGGAACGTACGAACTCTTTCCGAGTCATTTTTTTTTTTTTTTTTTTTTAAGCCTAGTTCCGCGAAGCCGAATGGCTTGTCTGCAAATTGTAATTTTGGCTTTTTTTTTTTTTTTTTTTTTGCAGCGACACACCAAAGCCTCTGGTGGGAATCGAACCCACGACCCCCGCATGATAGGCGAGCACGCTACCTACTCACATACAAGGCTTGAACAAGTTTGCAAAGAAATGGTGAACTACAACATCGAAATTCTTGGTCTCAGCGAAGTAAGATGGCTGAATAGTGGAGCGACACGCACTCAAAATGGCAGCACATTTCTTTACTCTGGCAACAGCGATAAACGTATAAATGGCGTTGGCTTGTTGCTCATACCGTTGGCAGACAAAGCTCTCTTGCACTATACGACTATATCTGATCGTATTATCTCCGCCCGCTTCATTTCGAAGTTTCGTAAAATCTCCGTAATCCAATGTTACGCGCCAACAGAACCTGGTGATGATGTTTTAAAAGATGTTTTTTTACAGCCAACTAGAAGCTGCAATCTCTGCTATCCCCAACGGTGACATCAAAATCGTCCTCGGCGACTTTAATGCCAAGGTAGGCTCCGACAATAAAAACCTCCAGGCTGTAATGGGATCTCAGGGACTGGGTAATTCTAGAAATGATAATGGCGAAAGACTCGTTGATTTATGTACACGCCACCGATTATTTATTGGAGGTACGAAGTTCATCCACAAAGATATACATAAGTATACATGGCGGTGTCCTCTTGATATCACCCGCAATCAAACTGACCACATAATGATAAATAAACTGTTCCTGCGTTGTCTATTAGATGTGAGGACAATGCGAGGTGCCGATATAGACAGCGACCATAACCTATTAGTAGGCACATTTAAACTTCGTCCTGCGGCAGTCAACTCACAAAAAGGTGTCGTGAAATTTAATACTGCTCGGCTTCGCAACCCTGATGTTGCTGCCCGCTACTGTTCTACCTTGAGAGACTAATTGCAACAAAACAACAACAACAACAACATTAGTATACAATCTTGGACAAATGTAGCACAAAACTGCTCCCGAACAGCGAAGGAAACTCTAGGCGTCCGCAAGAAAAACCAGAAGCCTTGGATCAGCGAAGAGACGTGGGCCGAAATAGCAAACCGCAAGCGTCTTAACAAAATAGTTTCAAGAGCGCGAAACCCTGATGACAAACTTGAAGCGAGAAAGGACTACAGAATGTCAGCGAACTCCGTAAAGAAATTAGTACGCGTTGACCGGGAACGCTACTTTAACAGCATCGCAGAGGAAGCCAAACAAGCAGCGAATATTGGTAACATACGTGGGGTTTATAAAGCAATTAAAGAGGCAGAAATATCAAGAATATCTGAAGCGAGAAAGGACTACAGAATGTCAGCGAACTCCGTAAAGAAATTAGTACGTGCTGACCGGGAACGCTACTTTAACAGCATCGCAGAGGAAGCCGAACAAGCAGCGAATATTGGTAACATACGTGGGGTTTATAAAGCAATTAAAGATCTAGGAGGCAGAAATATCAAGAATATCTGGAGCGAGAAAGGACTACAGAATGTCAGCGAACTCCGTAAAGAAACTAGTACGTGCTGACCGGGAACGCTACTTTAACAGCATCGCAGAGGAAGCCGAACAAGCAGCGAATATTGGTAACATGCGTGGGGTTTATAAAGCAATTAAAGATCTAGGAGGCAGAAATATCAAGAATATCTGAAGCGAGAAAGGACTACAGAATGTCAGCGAACTCCGTAAATAAATTAGTACGTGCTGACCGGGAACGCTACTTTAAGAGCATCGCAGAGGAATCCGAACAAGCAGCGAATATTGGTAACATGCGTGGGGTTTATAAAGCAATTAAAGATCTAGGAGGCAGAAATATCAAGAATATCTCCATGCTAAAAGATAAACACGGTCGTGATCTCACTACGACTGAAGAGAAACTAGAACGCTGGCAAGAATTTTTCACCTCTGGTATATCACAAAACAATACCTCAGAATTTAACTTAAATGGCTGCCCTTGGCTCTCTCGCCGTTGTAATCCTCGCAGGGAAATAGCTACATCTCCACCATCCTACCAGGAAATATTTTCAACATTGTGCAATTTGAAGGAATCAAAGTCTGCCGGTCCCGACACAGTACAGGCTGAACTGCTGAAATAACACAGTCAGCATGGCAGAGCAATATTATTCCAGAATGTTGGAAGGCTGGGGTGATCATCACTATACCCAAGAAGGGTGATCTGAGTTACTGCAAGAACTGGCGAGGGATTACATTGCTAAACGTTATCAAAAAAGTAATGGCCCTACTTCTTTTGCAAAGAATAACACCAATTGTTGAACCGCTGTTACGTCAGGAGCAAAAGGGTTTTAGGCCTGGTCGATCATGCGCGGACCATATAAATACTCTACGAATTATCATAGAGCAATCGCAAGAGTTCAATAACCACCTCTATATGCTGTTTGTAGATTTTGAGCGCGCCTTTGACACCGTATACAGACCGGCAATATGGGCTGCCCTTAAGAGTAAAGGCGTACCCGATAAGATCATTGATCTCATTCGTGAACTTTACAATGGTGCCGAATGTAGAGTCAGCTTCTGCGGACAAGAGAGCCGTCCATTTGAACATAATGAGGGTGTCAGACAGGGGTGTGTTCTATCGCCGACTTTATTTCTGATACTCTTAGATGGAGTCATGGAGCACACAAACATCGAAGCTCCGAATGGCATACGTTGGAACCTACGTGAACGTCTTAATGATATTGATTACGCAGATGATTTATGGGTGATGGCCCATCGGTTTGAAAATATCGAACAGAAGCTCATATGTCTTGACAGAAACGCAAGAAAAGTAGGTCTTAAAGTCAACGTTAATAAGACAAAACTAATGAGAATTGGTACAAACAACTCAACACCTCTCATATTGCACGGAGATCTTATTGAGGACGTTGACTCTTTTTGCTATCTGGGTAGTCGCATAACAAAAGATGGTGGCTCTGGAAAAGATATAGAGGAACGCATCAACAAGGCTAGAGTCGCATTTCACTCATTAAATAAAGTCGGGCATGCAAACAACATCTCAAAAGCTACGAAACTGCGAATATTTAACTGCAGTGTTAAGTCTGTCCTGCTATACAGTTGCACAACATGGAGTACAACACAGGCCACCCAAAGAAAGCTGCAGACATTCGTAAATTGTTGCCATAGACAGATTCTGCGTATCTTCTGGCCATGCTGGGTAACTAATGAACAACTTTTATATCTAGCCCATTGTGAACCTATTGATATTGAATTCAAACGCCGTAAATGGTCTTGGATAGGCCACATACTAAGAAGACCGACCAATGAAATCACCAGAGCGGCTCTGGAATGGAACCCGCAAGGTCACCGCAATTCTGGTCGCCCGCGTAACACCTGGGTGAGGATGGCGAGAAACGAAGGTCAAAGTTGCAACTTGTCTTGGAATCAAATTAAGTCGCTAGCCAAGGATCGTTCCAAATGGAGAGAATTTGTAGACGCCCTATGTTCATTTTGAACTTTTATATAATTTAGTTAATACATATTTATCTCACTATTTTTTTTATGTAAATAAAGGAAATATATATATATATATATATTATATATATATTATATATATATTATATATATATATATATATATATATGGGTGATTATGACTCCCAAGTGCACGATAAGTTTGACGAACTGAACCATTATTATTATAGAGAATTTAAAAAAATTCTCAAGCTTTCTCTCTATCAGCTGTTAAATCGGTTGTCAAATAAAGCAGTGTTACCAACTCGAAGGTGTAAACCTCAAAAATAACACCCTTCATTTTCTATAAGAAACACTGCGTTTGATCTTTTTGTATTCTGAACTTAAGAATAATCGAACTTGCGTACATTTCAATCATTGATTATATAAATACGTATAGCGTTGCATATTTATCGAATCATCGAGTACGCGATTTAGCCAGGCAGTGAATCAGTGATGAGAGTAACTTTATATTAAGAGTCTTTTGTGAGCGTAAACATTTTTTGTTTTGTCTTTACTATTTTTTTTTTAATTATTCTAATTTGACGATTGTTATTTTTCGCAACATGTCTTTAAACATAAAAATGTTTGAATGAATATTCCTAAAGGGCATATTAGCTTTCGTGTATTAAAATCAATTGCAACTTGACAAATCTATTGTAATTCTCCTAAACAAAGGATATCAGTCATTGGAGTGTCTTTAATATCTCTCAAATCTGTATAGTTCGTAAAAGCGACCCCTAGGTCACTTGACTGTTAAAAACAAATTATTTTGTTGCAAATTGTTATGCATCCTACTATAAGTAACAGTTTTTCAATCCATTTTTCCAGAGGGTTTTATAATATGGGGGATTTCATGTCAAGTGCACCAACTTTTGAAACCGATGTCTTCCGATCGGGATGAAATTTGCACCAAGGTTAGTCCTATTGGATAGTAGTTTAGACACAATTTTTCAATAAGATCGGTCCAGATCTCTCTGAGTTAGAGGGGATCTAAATTTGACATTTTGGCCAAACAGGTGTTTCTTCTCATCCATGTAACTTATTACCTATTGTTCTTAGAAAATTTTCTTCTAAAGAGTTTAGATAGCTATTTATTCAATATTTTGGAAAAAAATACTTAAAAAAAAAAATTTTTAGACTTTTTTTTTGCTCAATTAAAGCATTTTTTGCTTTTTTTTCAAAAAGGGCATTTTTTTTTTTTTTTCATAAGAAAGCTTAGGATTTTTCCTTTAAGAGTTTTTTGGTCGCTTAGTGGGATGGGAGTGGGATATCTATCAAAATAAATGTTTTGTAACTCAAGACAACGGTTTTTCAATTTTTCACAAATGCACTATTTTGAATTTTTTCCTATTTGTGTGTAAAACCTTACAAATAAAACTTATACTGAGAAACTAGACAAATTGACCTTTCCGAAGGTATGTAACATACCTTCATAACATAACAGAAGAGAATGGTTATCTGTAACCTGATAGAGTTATTTGCACATTTCAATCTGAACACGAGGATGTTAGAATTGGCTTCACGAAATTAACCCAAATGAGGCCAAAACATTGCGTTTTGGCAGAAAGCAGCGGAACTCATACAGTATGCGTTTGCATTTACCATGAAAAGCTTAAACTGATGTTGAACGAAATCTAGTTAAAGTATTTAATAGATGATTCGGCAGAAGATTTACACGATTTCCGCGATTGCCTTAAATTGGCTATGTGTCCTAATGAAACAACTTCTTGCCACTTAGGTGAATGTACCAATTGCCCGAAAATCACATTCATCAAAGAAAATTTAATCAACTCTTTAGATCGAGAATATATAGAGGAGGTCAAATTTGATTCTTGGATTCAGACTGACAGATGCACATTGAAAACAATCATTTTAAATGTGGATGATTTTGTGGAAGAAATGTGTACAGGATTGCTAAACTTGAGAAACCATGACTTTTTAGTCAAAGAGCAATGGTCATTCTTCAAGGATTTGAAGATACATCTGAAGTCTGGTGAATTCGTTATTGCAGAAAACTATAAATATGTTCTTCAGGATGCCATACAAGCATTCCACTTCAATAACGACCAAGCAACTATATTCACAGTAGTTATTTACAACATGAAAGATGAAAAACTGGAACACAAAAGTATGGCAATCATATCCGACGATTTAAAACATGATACCGTTGCAGTTTATGAGTACCAGAAGAGAATACTAAAGTTTCTAAAATCTAAATTTACAGTAAGGAAGGTATACTACGTTTCGGACGGAGCTCGTCAACATTTTAAAAACAAAAGTAGCTTGGCAAATCTTATGGCCCATGAAAAAGATTTTGGAATGCCAGCTGAGTGGCATTTTCATCCTACTGCTCATGGTAAAGGAGCATGTGATGGTATTGGAGCAAACCTTAAAAAGAAATGCAGCAAAGTATAGCCCACAGTACTCTCATCAAGGTCGCATCTCAGATGCGACCGGTTTAATCCATTGGGCAAAGAATTATTGTAAAGAAACTAAAATAGTTTTTAGTAGCAAAGAGGATCATCAGGAAACATTGAAAACACTGAAGAGCAGATTCGATGCTGCGGTAACAATCGATGGCACCGCTGAATACCATGCTTTTATACCGCTTGTCGATGGAAGACTCAAGTTGAAAAAGTTTTCTGCCTCTATTCAATGCGATTTCTTTCCAAAGACAACAAATAAACCAGCAGCGAAATCAACAGCTGAACCTAGTAACGCCAAGAAAGGATTGACAAAAAAACGCGGTAAATAAAGGCGACAAAAAAGCTGGATGAAGGACTGGGTATTTAAAAATTTACAAGACTTAAATACTTCATCAGCTACAATAAATTAAGTATAAAAATAGTTATGATATAAATGGATCTAATGCAATTGAGATTAAATTTTAATAAATTATTTATCTTTTTATTTTTAATATTATTATTATTATACATTAATTTAATTATTATTAAAAATAAATAAAAAATAATAATTTTTCAACATTTCTATAGAAAAAACAGCGATTTTTTTCCTGAGGTTAACATATTCTGGGTATTACAGTATCGAGGGTATAAAATTTTAGTTAGGTATGTTATATACCTTCGGAAAGGTTAATTTGTCTAGTTTCTCAGTATAAGTTTTATTTGTAAGGTTTTATACACAAATAGGAAAAAATTCAAAATAGTGCATTTGTGAAAAATTGAAGAACCGTTGTCTTGAGTTACAAAACATTTATTTTGATAGATATCCCACTCCCATCCCACTAAGCGACCAAAAAGCTCTTAAAGGAAAAATCCTAAGCTTTCTTATGAAAAAAAAAAAAAATGCCCTTTTTGAAAAAAAGGCAAAAAATGCTTTAATTTAGCAAAAAAAAAGTCTACAAATTTTTTTTTTTTTAAGTATTTTTTTCCGAAATATTGAATAAATAGCTATCAAAACTCTTTAGGAGAAAATTTTCTAAGAACAATAGGTAATAAGTTACATGGATGAGAAGAAACACCTGTTTGGCCAAAATGTCAAATTTTGATCCCCTCTAACTCAGAGAGATCTGGACCGATCTTGTTGAAAAATTTTGTCTAAACTACCATCCAATAGGACTAGCCTTGGTGCAAATTTCATCCCGATCGAAAGACATCGGTTTCAAAAGTTGGTGCACTTGACATGAAATCCCCCACATGTGTAACTTAATTTGTTTTGAAGACTTTTCAAAATTGTACCAACAGAGGGAGTTACTCCTATTGTTGCGTGTTGTTCTCTTGGTTTTGGAACAGACGATGTGTAAGTAAATGGCCACAATATATATACGAGTATTTATTAATATTTGTGTATATAATTTTTTTAAAAGGCCTTTGAAATGAATATTTTGTATGAATTTACATTTGAAAGGGTTTTTGCTATTAAGTGTGAGTGAGTAAAGTTTAAATACAATTTATTTAGTTGTTGTTGCCGCTATTGCTGATGAAGGCAATGTCGATGATGTTAACGTTGCCGTTGCTGGCATTAAGTACTGCAACAAACGCAAACAATTAAAGTGCTCAACAACTTATGCAGTCAATTTTAACTTATAAATAAAAATAATAATAATTTTCTTTGTAATTTGTTAAGAAAATTAAAAAGTTTTTTTCATAATTATTTTTTATTTTTTTTGTTTGCAAAATAGCCAAAACTAATGAAATCAAATTGTTAATTTGCATGTTATTTTGTTATTAAGAATATTTTTAATGTTATACTTTCAGTTTAGTTTTTATTTAATGTGTGTATGTACATAAGTGTGTATACATTTGTTGTTTTATGTTGCTTTGTGTATTTATCTTTGTATTGCTTTGGTTTTTAAATAATTATAGTTTGAATTTAATGTGGGTTTTTTCAACAACTTTTTCTATTATTTTTTTTTTTCTTCTCTATAAAATCATAATTTTGCTTATTATTAGGCATTGAAATAATTAATCAATTAAATATAATTATAAATTTGAAAATTTTAATAGGCTGCTGTTGTTTAACACCTTACTTTCACACTTCAAATGGAACTAATGTTGTCTTACTAATTTTTAAACATTATTTTTCAACTCAAACCGAAACTATTTAAGATTTTAACACATTTAGAATATTTAAGACACTATTAGTTTATAAAATTAAGATACGTTATTGTTA
This sequence comes from Cordilura impudica, assembly GCA_963682025.1. Lineage (NCBI taxonomy): Eukaryota > Metazoa > Arthropoda > Insecta > Diptera > Scathophagidae > Cordilura > Cordilura impudica. Next base: position 29,395,461 of record OY821518.1, on the reverse strand, counting down.
AAAATGCATAGGTAAATCTCAATTTAAAGCTAACAATGATAATATTTTACGCTGTCTAGTATAGTATACTCTTGGAAAGAAAGGAAAAGGAGTGCCATATAAGGGAAATTAGTTTCTGTATTTTAATCACCTTCACCTAATAAAATGACATATGCAGATAATGAGCGCCTGTAATTTACTTATGTTTTGCCTCAGAAATTGTACAGTAAAAGCAAAGCATTCTGTTGTGTTCTCACCAGGCAATGAATAAAAAAAACACTACACTACACATAACATAGTTCCAGAGTATATGACTACATATTTCTTTTTTAAGTGTTTGTGTACTTAGAACAGTACACTACACTATTCGAAGTAATTGGATATTTTTGGTGCAAACACAAAAAGTGCATAACCCGAATATATCCACCATATGCTTGATGTTCTTTGGATGCATTTGAGGTCCATAAAAATTTGTAATAATATTAGAAAATTATCTGAACCTAACATTCACCTAAAAGTGCACTAAACATATGATATATGTAATGAATTCGACTTTTTGTGTTCACTGCTAAAATAAAAAACAAGCAAGAAAATTATAGTCGGTCTAGACCGACTATACGATACCCTATACCATGCGTTTAGAGACCCTATCTCTTAGGTCCAACCAATTGGATATAGAAAATAAGCATAAACTAAATTTGAATGGCATTGTTATTAATTTTTTGGCTGCAGATATGAATAAGTTCATATCGGATGCAATATTTATATGTAAGTAAGGTCCAAAAATGGACCGATCCAGACCATATTTGGTAAAGTAACTTATATTTTCAAAAAATTTATACAAACCAAATTTGAGAAAAATATGTGCAATATTTTTTTGTTTTTTGATAGATTTAAGTAAAAATCGGGAATCAGCTCTATATGGGGCCTATGACTAAAAATTGTCCTATAGGGATTATTTTTGGACTACTGAATAATGGATGTAATAAACACATACAAACCCAATTTGGCGATTTCATAGGCCGATAAAAGATCAAATACCAAATTTCGTCAAAATATATTCATATTTGCGACCTGCAGTTTGATTACAAGCTTTACATGGACACACAGACGGATGGACGGAAGGACGGACATCGTTAAATCGAATCAGATAGTGATTCTGATTCGATCGGTATAATTAAATATGGGTCTAGGTCAAATATTTTTGGTAGCTACAAACAGCAGCACAAAGTCAATATACCCAAACCACATAGTGGTATAGGGTATAATAAAAAAAAATGAAAAATGAAAAATAAAAACTGAAAAATTAAAAATTGAAAAATGAAAAATTAAAACTAAAAAATGAATATGAAAAATTTTAAATGAAAAATAAAAAGTTAAAAGTGAAAAATAAAAAAATTAAAAATATATATTGGAAAATAAAAAATTTAAAATAAAAAACTAAAAACGAAAAAAGAAAAATGAAAAACACAAAATAAAAAATGAAAATGTGAAATAAAAAATGAAAAATAAGAATTGAAAAATTAAAAATAAAATACGAAAAATGGAAAATTGAAAATGAGCAATAAAAAATAAAAAATTAAAAATAAAAAATGTAAATAAAAAATGAAAAATTAAAAATTAATAATAAAAAATTTAAAATTAAAGACGAAAAATTTAAAATGAAAAGTGAAAAATTAAAAATGAAAAATAAGAAATAAAAAATAAAAAATAAAAAATGAAAAATTAATAAAAAAAAATTTAAAATTAAATACGAAAAATTAAAAGTGAAAAATTAAAAATGAAAAATAAAAAATTAAAAATTAAAAATAAGAAATTCAAAAAAAAAAGTGAAAACAAAAAATGAAAAATAAAAAATGAAAAATTTAAAAATAACTGGTTGAAATAATAAATAATAATAAATATTTTTATATTAGCAGATTCCCTGAAGTTGATTGCTATAAGTGATAAATAGATGACACTTTCTGTTGGATTTTAAAAAAGTGCCATAAAAAACTTTAATTACCACATGTTTACACATCTCCCCTGTGATCGGACTCACATGATTTTTTTTTTTAGAAGAGGTGCATTTTAAGAAAAATTAGTTTTAAAGAAAGCGTTTTTTTAAGAAAAGCTATTAAAAAACGAATGTGTTAAATAAAAAAGCACTTTTAAACGAAAATCTACTTTTTTGCAAAATTACTTTTTTCGAAAAAGTTCTTTAAAGAAAAGAAACTTTTTAAGAAACATTTTTTTTAAGAAAACACACTAATTAACGAAAGGTTATATTCTAAGATACGGTAATTTTTCTTTAAAAAAAAGCATACTTTTAGCGAAGTAGTAAAGCGCCCCGGTAGGTGAGTATGTAGCGTGCTCGCCTGTCATGCGGGGGTCGTGGGTTCGATTCCCACCAGAGGCTTTGGTCTGTCACTGCAAAAAAAAAAAATAAATAAAAACTTGCCAAATTAGAATTTTCAGACAAGCCACTCGGCTTCGCGGAACTAGGCTTAAAAAAAAATGAAAAAAAAAAAAAATAAAAAAAAAAGCAAATGTAATTTTATAAGGAAGCTACTTTTCTAAGAAAAGTAGTTTTTAAGAAAATATAGTTTCTAGGAAGAGGTATTTTTTAAGAAAAGGTACTTAAAAAAAAATAATTTTTAAAAAAGTTAAATTATCTTAAAAAAGATATTTTTCTTAAAAAAAATACTATTTCTTAAAAAACAACCTTTCCTAAGTTAGTTCATTTTCTTAAAAAAGTGATTCTTCTTATAATGTGCCTTGTCTTATAAAGAACTTTTTCGTTATAAGTAAGGTGCGTTTAAAAAAATGTACCCCTTAAGATTATGTTCTTTTTAAGGAATGGTTAATTATAACCAAACGTATATTTTTAAAAAAAATATCCTTTTTTATAATATACTTTATGCAAGAAAGTATTTTTTAAGAAAAGATACAGACAGACGTTTTTCAAACAGGCATTTTTTCCAGAATAGGTAATTTTTTAGCAAAAGTTACTTTTTTTAAAAAAGATATTTTTGAATAAAAGTAACGCCCTTTTTATAAATATAACTTTTTAATAAAAGGTACTTTTTAATAAGAAGCATCTTTTTAATAAAAGTCACTTTTTTAGTAAAAGGTGACTATTTAAAAAAGTAGATTTTTAATAAAAATCACATTTTTTAATAAAAAATACTTTTTTAATAAAATATACTTTTTTAACAAAAGTTAATATTTCAAAAAAAATAATTTTATTAATAAGAGGTACTTTTTATTAAAAATTATTTTTTTTAGTAATAGGTGCTTTTAAAAAGTTATACTTTTTAATGAAGGATACTTTTTATAAAAGATACTTTTTCTAATAAATGGTACGAAAAGATACTTCCTTAAGAAAAGGTAATTTCTTAAGAAAACTACTTTTTGAATGAAAGGTAATTTTAAAGTAAAAGGTATTTTTAAGAAGCAATTTTTGTGATAGAAGGTACTTTTTTTGATATAAGGTACATTTTTAATAAATTAATTTTTCAGAAAAGCTAATTTTTTAATAAAATTAATTTTTTTTAATAAAAGGTACTTTTTTTTTATCAAGAGGTGCTTTTGTAATATTAGATGTGCTTTTTCAATAAAAGGACTTTTTTGTATAAGGTACTTTTTTTTAATAATAAAGTTTAATAAAGTATCATTCAATAAAAAAGTACCTTTTAACAAAATGGTGCCTTTAAAGAAAAAACTTCATTTTAAAAATTACCTTTTTTAAAACAGCAAATTTTCTTAAAAAAGTAAATTTTCTAAAAGAATTAACCTTTATTAAATGTAGTACGTTTAAAAAAATAGTACCTTTTATTGAAAAAGTAAATTTTACTAAAGAAAAAACCTCTTTTAAAATAGTAGCTTTTCTTAAGAAGTAAAAATGTGCCTTTTATTTAAAAAGCACCTTAAATTAGAAAAATATCATTTTATTAAAAAGTACTTTTTATTAAGAACTTCCTTTTACTAAAAACTAAATTTTATTTATTTTATCAAAAGAAGTACGTATTCTGAAGAAAACGTTTGTTAAAAAAAGTAGCTTTATACGAAAAAGGTCGCTTATTAAACAACTGCCATTTAGTAAACAAGTACCTTTTCTTAAAAAAGTACCTTTTCTTAAAAATTTCCTTTTCTTAAATAAGTACCTTTTTGTTAAAAGGTAGTTTTTTATTGAATGATACTTTATTAATAAAAAGCCCATTATTTAAAAGGTAATTTTTAAGAAAAAGTTTTTTTTTTAAGAAAACGCATTTTTTCAGAAAAGATGCCTTTTATAAGAGTATATATTTATTGAAAAAAAAAAATATTTTTAAGAAGATTTGATTTTGTCAAAAAACGTACTCTTTAAAGAAAGTTACTTTTAAACAAGAAAGAAATTTATAGTCGGTCTAAACCGACTATACGATACCCTATACCATGCGTTTAGAGACCCTATCTCTCAGGCACAACTAACTGGATACAGAAAATAAGCATAAAACAAATTTGAGTGGAATTTTTATTAATTTTTTCGGCTGCAGATATGAAAAAGTTCATATCGGATGCTATAACTATATGGGGACTAGGCCCAAAAATGGACCGATCCTGACCATGTTTGGTAAAGTCTCTTGTATTTTGCAAAAATATATACAAACAAAATTTGAGAAGAATCAGTGCAATATTTTTGTTTTTTGATAAATTTAAGTGAAGATCGGGAAGCAGCTCTATATGGGGCTTATGACTAAGAGTTGTCCAATAGGGATCATTTTTGGACTACTGATTAATGGATGTAATGTATACATACAAACCCAATTTGACTAAGATTTGTATGATAATTTGGATCTTATGGCAATATATGTTGATTTCATAGGGGTCATTTGTATGGAGGCTAGGTCTGAACATGGACCGATTCTCACCAATTTCAATATCGTTCATCCCATGGCCGACAAAAGATGAAATACCAAATTTCATCAAAATATATTCATATTTGCGATCTGCAGTTTGATTACAAGCTTTACATGGACACACAGACGGACGGAGGGACGGACGGACATCGTTAAATCGAATCAGAATGTGATTCTGATTCGATCGGTGGGTGTAGGTCAAATATTTTTGGTTGTTACAAATAGCAGCACAAAGTCATTATACCCAAACCAGATAGTGGTATAGGGTATAAACACTAAGAGGAAGCAAAGAGGATGGTCCGTCTAGTGTTTGCATTTTGAACATTAAAAAAAAATTACCCACAAAAATAACGGTCACTCTAATGATTTCGTATTTCATGTGGTTTGTAACTTTAAAATATATTTGATCTAGACGCATCTTTTATTATACCGATAGACTCAGAATCATTCTTGGAGTCGACTTAGCTATGTCCGTCTGTCCGGCCGTCTGTCATCTGTCCATCTGTGTGTCCATGAAAACCGTTTAACCAAACTGCAGGTCGCAAACATATATTGACGAAATTTACTATATAAGATTCTATAAGCTATAGAATGAACGCTATTGAAATTGGTGAAGATCGGTTCATGTTCAGACCTATTCCCCATACAAATGACCCATATGAGATCGACTTAAATTGCCATGATATCCAGATTATCATATAGATCATATAAAACCCTATAGAACACTTCTTAGTCATAGCCCCCACATTAAACTGATTTCCAATCTTCACTTAAATCTAAAAAGAACAAAAATATTCCACAAATTTTTCTCAAATTTGGTTTCTATATGTTTTTGCAAAAAATAAGTGATGACCAAGATCGGCCCATTTTTTGATCTAGTCTCTATATAAATATAGTATCCGGTCTGAACTTTTTTATAGCCGAAAGCAAACAAATTTAGAACAATGGCACTCGAATGTGGTTTATGCTTACTTTCTATATCCTATTATTTGGCCTAAGAGATAGTGGTCGTTAAACGCATAGTGTCTTACATATATTTTTCATAAATAGTCTAAAATGATTATCTCCATAAACATAAATAAATATAAAATAGAATATTCGCTAATTAAATCTTTAAACATATGTTAATTTGCGACCTGTATAAAAATTTAAACTATTGTTTCAATGGCGTGTTATTTGTAGAAATTTAAATAACATGTATCTGAGAAATGGACCCTTAATCATGATTTCATTAAGGATGCTCATCAGTCATACCGTAAGCTAAGTCGTTTTTAGATTGATGGTTGTTCATAGGGCCCACACAGAACGCCAGCATGCATGTGCAATCAAGTGATTGCGCCAGCTGATTGACCGTGTATAGGCCTGTGGTGTGATTGTGCCATCCGATTGTGCAAAATCAAAATGAGTTTGAGTTTTTTGTGATTGCACAATCATGCTGGTGTCGTGTATTAGCCATATTTCTCATTATAATAGAATTTTTAAAGAGCAAACATCGCTCATGGATGAATTTTATGAAGGAATTTTATGACGAACATAAAAAATTTAGTTTTAGACTTAATTATTAATGTCGTATTATTTAAATACTACCAGATTCCACCCCTCGAAATTCGAGTGCAAATTCTAGGAAATTTTATTTTTTCATTAAATAAAGACCTTGAAGGTATAGCCAATTCACAAATCAGCACAAAACAATTAACTCATTTTTATTAGAAACACATTAGCAAATTTAATAAACACATAAATGCATTGTATAATTTTATGTATGTGTTAGTAGCAACTTTAAATGAAACTTACTCAAAATTAAGGAAAAAATATTAAAATTTGTAAATCTGCAAATCGGCTAAAAAGAAATACCTTTCATATAAAATACGCTTGGTCAAAATGGGGATATAGCGGTAGAACTAAACATCGGTCGCAAGAAATCGCCTAGCCTATTAATATTATAGATATAATAATATATAATAATATGATACGTATTTAGTTAATAAATGTAAAAAATAAAACAAAAATTTTTTTAAGGTCACTATCCGTATCGATGTTTGCAAAGAAATGATGATTGTACCAGGATGCTGGTGTGATATGTGCTTCGATCTTGATTGTACAATCAGTTGATTGTGTATGCATGCTGGTATCGTGTATGGTCCCAATTTATGTTAAATCACAATTTCTGTATTTTTTCATAATATCCTAGTTTATCTTGTGAGTTATGTCTATCTATCTATCTATTCGAGTATTTACCCGCAACGGAAATACAAATAAATATAGAAGTTTTATGTAACATTCAATAAGATTATTTAGGGACATGTTTCCTTTATCTTATGAAAGCTAAAGATAAATATAATTATTTGTATATGCAATTTACGTAACAATATTTATAAGGTGTTTATTATGTTTTTTTTTTTTTTTATTAATACACAGTTTTATAATAAACATTTTAAATTTATTACCCCATATTTTTTTTGTTAACGCCCACAAACAAAATGTATTTCAAATAAACAGAAAAAGAAACGTACATTTTCTGTAAAAAAAAACAAAATGTGCTCAATTAAAAGTTTATGTACGTGACAAGAATTTGCAAATAAATGAAGAAAATGCGAAAAGATATTTATGTTTCTGTTAAAAAGTTTATTTTTTTTTTAATTTAAAAATAATAAAGGATTTTTTATTTTATTTTCATTTCATCATTTTTATTATTTTATGTACAGGTACGAGTACATAAGTAGGTGTAACCCACTGCTTGAATGCATTAAAAAATAACATGAGGGATATTTTTTGATGAACCTGCGTATTGAATGATGGACAAAAAGAAAAAAGACAACAATAACAGCCAAAAACTAAACAAAACTTGATTAAGTTTTTTAGATTTCTATACAATGGGTTAAATGTTACTTTTTTTGACAAATGCGAGGTTTTGGGGGTCAATAATAAACAATTGAAGATGTTACGCTATTGTTTTTATTGTTATATGTATGACAAAAATTGTGTAAATGCCTGACAAGAGTAAAACCATCAGATCAATTGATAAAAAATATTTTTCGGAATAAAAGGAAAATATTTTATATTTCTATGAAATCCCTAATAGAAAGGTGACTCGAAAAAACATTACAATTATTTCCTGAGTCCATTAATAACTATCATAATTTGCACGAATGTTCCAGTATTGTGGTCCATTGTGCAAACTCCGACAAGTAAGTAAGAAAACATTTCATATAAAGTTATTCATACACATGATCAAAAAGATCAATCAAACTTGAGCGTGGTTTATTGAACGAAAAAAAAAAGAAAAAACAGACAGAAGTACGGACGGACAGACAGATTGAAATATACACTCTGTCTTGGGTGTTGTTCTTTTAACAAAAAGCTATTTTAGAGATGCCTTTCAATAAAACAAAAGTACGGTGTGAATAGCAAGTGAGTGAGGAGTAGAAAATTAAGGAAATATTAAATTATTATGACCTTATGAATACGAGTACACATGAGTACGTAGTACTTGTCTAAGTGTTTCGGCTGATGTGTTTTTCTTCAATAATAATCAAAAGGCCATACAGGTTGATTGCAAAACAACAACAAAGAGAACTTAATATGAAATTGAACGATCACTTAATCTACCGTAAAATTTTTCTAATTTGTAATAAGTAATAAACGAAATATATATAAATTCAGAGAAAAAAAAAAAACTATTTGTATTCTAGAGACCCAGTGCAATAAAAATATTGTAAAAACATTAATGGCTGTTTGCAGTGCTCATAGAATCATTTAGAAATTGTGAAAGTGCGGAAAGGAAGGACTAGGGTACAGCAACATACTAACATTTTACAGGTGACCCTAAATACAATTGCTTTTCTATGTTATGCTTTCCAAATGCTTGATTTTGATTGCTTGGCCTTAATTTCTTCCCACAGTTCCAAATTTGTTAAAAGTTCGAGCAATGTCGATTTGGTGTTCCGGATCTTAGGGCACAATAAATCGAGAGGTTATTTGCTTGGGGACTAGGTCTGAATATGTGCCGCTTTTCCTCAGCAAAAGCTATGTGGTACAAAATATATATAACGATAAATAAATGTGTAAATAGATGTACATGTTAAGACTTAGACAAAATATAAATGTTCTCTATAAGTTCGGTTTAAATAAAACTGTTACAAACTTCCTATGCATTCGAATTGAGATTGCAATGATTTAAAATCGATCGAAAAATAACCATGGCAGGCCTTTTTCAGTCATAGTATCGACGGTCTCCCTAAATATGTAAAATTTTGGATGTAATACCTTATATATAACAAGTAAGAGTGTTAAATTCGGCTGTGCCGAATCTTTGATACCCTCCACCTCGGTTTGAGTCTTGATAATAAATGTAAATGAAAAAGTAAACAATTTGTTAAACTTAATACCAAATTATTTCAGCAAATTCTTTGGGTTGGTTTTCTTCTTTTCTATTATTTCGGATTTATTTCGGTGTTTGCTTTTTGGTCATCGTGGTTGCTGATCGGCATGAATTTTGGTTATATACCTATATGCATGCGTTTCCGGTTATATGACATAACTTCTCGTTTAATTTAGTTTTTGCTAATTAAATAGCTCGCCCTAACCTCCATTGCAAAGGTAATGGTTGTGTAGAGTGGCTATATGAATTAAATCGTGCTAATTGGAGATGGCTGTATAGTTTCTTTTAACTGGCCAAATATTTCTTCATTGTGGCCATATAGGTCGGATGGAGTAACAAAATAATAACCAAAAAAAAAGCTCTCTCAACTTTTTTTTAAAATATTGCCATATTTTGAAAACATAGAGAATAAATTTATAATAATAAATAATCAAATTAGGGATGAAAAACGCAAAAAACGAAAAGTCCCAAACATTTTAAATAAAATAATTTAATGTTATCTTTATTTTCTGAAAAACTTCAAATTTTCATCCAAAAAAAATTGTGAAAATTTATATATAAAAAATAACATTCTCATAAAATTACGTTTACTTATGTAACAATTTTTATGTTAGCAGTTCTTAAATATCATTTGAGGTTTTCTTAAATTCATTGAATTTAAATTAATATCGACAAATCTGTTTTTCTATTTATTTAAATTGTAAAGGAGTGGCATCTCTGTCAAAATAAGCGAAAAACACAAAGAATAGAAAAAAACAAATTACTTCGTGTTTGACAGGATGATTTTATGTTTATGTTTAATATCTTTATTTTTTTTACTAATATTTCTGTTTATTTATTTGAAAATGAAATAATGAATTGAATATGCTATTTAATTTTTTTATTTATATAAAAAAGTTTTTTAATTAAAGCAAAATATTTTCACTATTTCATGATTTTTATTTATGTATGACGATATTTCAACCTAAAAATTTAAGTTTTTATCGATTGGATAAACAACACAAAAATGGTTGTCGTTTAGATAACAACAACAGCTGACTTTAACAATAGCGAATATCGTTTCAAAATTTTACTGATAATTTTGCAATTTTCTTTTTTTTTACAATTCGACTATCGTTAAAAGAAGTTACTGAATCGCGGTACTGAAAAGTTATTAATATCTCCTGAATGGCAATATTTTTTTTAAATGTAAACATTTTTAAATGTAAAGATATTTCTAAATTTAAAATTATTATTTCCGACGTTTTCTGAAACTCAATTAATATTTTCTAATTTATAATTGGAAATTTTATTTTCAGTTTTTATTATAATTGATATTTTCTTAAATTTGAATGGAAAATTTAAAAAGTGAAATTTTGTATTTATGTGAATAATAATGCTTTATTAATTATAAACAATTTTTAAAAATTAGATGTAATCGCAATCAGACATTTTATAGGTAAAGCAGAATAATAATTCTATATAACTATGTAGAACTGTTTTGTAAGCAAAAAACTCATTGACGAACTCGGTAACTCTATTTTGTAAAGACAACAAAAAGTTAACCCCCCAATCTCACATCACACTGAAATTGTAAAATCGTTGTGTACGTATTATCAACGAAAAATTGTTCGAATTAGTCGAATCCATCGCCATTAAATTTTATGCTCAAACATCTGACTGCAATCTCATTTTTAAAATGCTGTCGAAGTGTAAACTTGAAAAAATTTGTATACTTCTCTCTCTTATTTTATTTTAAGTAGAGTTACCAAGTTTATTATACAGGCACATGTTTGAGGGAAAATGTTTACATTTATAATTATTAGTATTATTTTAATAATAGTTAATAATATTTATGCTCTATAATTAACAAACTTGCGTTTTTGTATGCGCATTTCAAAAAATAAATCATTATAATAGATTTAACAAGTTAAAACTTTAATTACAATTTTACAGAATCCAGTAAATTTGCATTAAATTTATAACACTGCATTAATTTATAACACTATTCGCACGAAAAATTTGGTGCCATTAGTGTGACCACTTCGGAAAATGTATGTGTATTAGTAAAAAAAATGTGAGTGTATTGAGTTTTTCGAACTTGCAGTGTGATGTGAGATTGGTGGGTAATATGCCAAACTTATGTTCATATTTGTAAAAGAATAATGAAAAAACGTATGAAATAAAAGACCAACCCGTGTATACTCTTAACATTGTTCTGTATGATATCTAATTGAAAATATTAACATTCATGTTAAAATAGAAATAACTATTGCAAAGCTAATTAGAACAAACAAAAATTATGGCGGCATCTACTGTGGCATAGTCACGCTGAGCAAAATGAAGTGACACTCTGTTATACAAAAGAAATGTATTTTCCCCACAACAAAATACTGCAGAATTTTATGTAAATAAAATAACCGATTTATTTCTAACATGCAGTTACTATGAATATACATACATACATATATATAATATATGTACATTATTTGTATTATTTAATATGTGTATGTATGTATATTTAAATATTACACACAAAAAATACAACATCAAACGTTATTTTTGTGTTTTTCTCTTTAAATAAATTAATACATAAATTTTTTTGCTAAATTTACATTTGGGCAATTCACAACAGGTGTTGTATATTGTATGTTGTATTGAAATACACAATACAATCATTTGTTGTGAACACTCAGTTGTATTTTCATATTGTAAAACGCTTTCTTTAGTAATTTTCGATCCAACGAGGAAAGATCGCTTCGTCGCTTCTGCTATTTTGTATAAGAGAAAACACTTGTCAGTGTTTGCTTTTTGGTCGTGAGATATACCCTGGAGTTTTAGTTACGTACCTCTTGCATTTTAATTTATAATGAAAAAAAAAAAAAAATGTTAAATGTTTTGGTTGGTACTGAAAGAGAAAATACATACTAAAAATATAAACATTAATTTTTATATAAATAAACTTATCGATGTATTTGCGTTATTTGCATTATTTGCCATAATTTATTTTATAATTATTTATGCTGATAATATTCTATGTATTTGTTTTTTCTTTTTCATAAAAACTGGCATTCACTTGGAACTGATATGTTATGATACAATATACAATATTTACTAAACATAGCAAATGAAGTTGGATCGTGTATCAGATTTTTCAGTGAAAATTACCAACAACAATTTTACACTATTGTAAAGTGATACACGATACAAGAGATACAACGATACATTACCCATTGTGAATTGTCCAATTGTTTTTTTTTATTAACAAGTAGGTATTTTAGCATTATTTGCTTTAGATGTTGGTGAATTTTTACTCCCTTTATATTAACTCGTAGTGTCTGCTTGTCGAAAAAATTTTGGATCGACTTTAACCACTTTCCCGTGACCCAATCGATCTGAAATTTTGCAGGCAGGCTTGTGGCAATGACAGAAATGATGCCAAAACAATGGAAACTTTTAAATTTTTCTACCAGAGTTGATAAAAAAATGTACAAAGGGTTTGTTTTTCTTATATTATTACCATAACGACCACAAAAACAACAAGTCCAGCTATGAAAACAATGCAACATTTAGAATAACAACAAGAACAATATAGAAATATCATGTTTTTCATTTTTTTTTTTATTTTTCAGAGATTTCCCTGGACCTGTTCCACCGATTTTAATGATTTTTGAAGTAGAAATCTTTCCATGAATTTGGTGAATCATTCTCACTAAAAATGATCACTGTAGCTGCACTATTGAGGGCGTGATCGTGACAAGAACAACATAGAAAATTATTTTTTTTTCAAGACTTTTTTAGTTCTTCATTCAAATCTCGGGCCCTAATCGACCGATTTGGACGATTTTAAATAGCAAACTTCTCAGGATGTTAGTGAATCATTTTTATGTCAACGAGTACCCTAGCTGCCGGATTGATGCCGTCATCGTGATTTCCACAGACGGACAGACGGACAGACGGACATCGCTATATCAACTCCGGTTGTTATAAGGATCACAAATATATAAATTTTATGGGGTCCAAAATTTTTTTTCTAATTATTACAAACGGAATGACAAACTTATATATACCCTCTGCACACTGGAGTGGAGGGTATAACAACTCTACAACAGCAACAATGACAGTCATATGTTTTTCAAATAGGAAAAAACTGTTTATGTGTTAGTTTCGGTCATTCCCCAGTATGCATTGAAATATTATTTCTCCAATGTTGGAGAAAAGTTAAGTTCTTAAATTGATGTCAAATGTAATTCTCAACTTGGGTTGAACAATTTTTCTCCTTGTTTGCTTTCAACTTGACATCAAGTTGAGATTTAACATTTTTTCCAATCTTTGAGAAACATTTTTACTCTCAATTGGATATCCAACACTTTTCTCCACTTGAGACAAACATTTTTTCAACTTGAATACGATTTGTGTTAAGTCTGAGATATTATTTAAATATGTCAAAAATAATAAATTAAATTAAAAAATGCCAAAAAAGTACAAATAAATCATTGATATATTTTTAATTATTTTTGCTTTTTGTCGAATTTTTCAAAAAATGTACAACTAATTAATTCATTTATTTTTAATTCTAGATTTTAAAAAATGTACATAATATGTACATTTAATGTTAAATATGTACATAGTAATGTTAAATATATAATGAAATTAAATTGAAACATTAAAAAAAGTACATTGTTTTCATTTCTAAAATTAGTATAATATTTTTTAATATGGCAATTCCGTACCTTCCATTTGATACCGATTGGAAATATTTCTTTGCTATCAAGTTGAGAATCACAAATTTCTCAATTTGATAACTATGAAAATCGCCATATAAAAAATGTGCCTTTTAAGTTGAGAAGACTATATTCGAACTATTGAGGGCATTTGAGAATTAACGTTGGAGATTTGAGAAATGTATTTGATCTCAAATGCACCTCAAGTTGATAGCAAACAAAAATGTTTATTGGGACATTTATTGTAGGGTCGTTTGCACACACACAAAAAATAGAAAATAAATTGTCAATAAAGGTGCTATTACACGATGTGTTTTTTACATATGTACTGTCACTTTTTTTTATCCATATGAAATTCCTCATGTCTGTCAAAATTGTCTTTTACATACGATTCATAATTTTTGCTATCACACGTGCATATGTATTTACGTATGACATAACCTCTAAATGTAAACAACAGCTGATTTAATTTGTGAATTTACAAAAATTTATTGTTAAAAAAAAGTTATATATTTTTTAATTGTTAATTAATATTAAACAATTTATTTTTCTTTCAATATTAATCTTTATAATTTACTCTGTTTTTCTTTCGCCACAAGCAGTGTTGTATTCTCATATGATTGTCATACAAAAATAGAACCTGCTCTAATTGAAAAATGTACATGTGCCTTTCCTCATGTATTGTACATAAACAATGTTTCATAAGTATCACACGATGTGTACAACTTTTGTTGTGGGAAAATTTGACAGTACATATGTAAAAAACACATCATGTAATAGCACCTTAAGCAAAGCAATTGGCTTCGAAATTCGATGATGCCAGTTAATCATTTTTTGTTCACGCGGAATTTATAATTGGAGGAATTTTTTTCTCGAGAAATGTATTTTCCGTGAGAAAGAAATTCCTTGAGAATATTCATAATTGGGATGAATAACTTTTAATTGGAACTTTTTAGTCGGAATAAATCATAATTCTAGTTAGATATTGGTTAATATTTAATTAGAAAAAATATTGTGGTGGCATCTACGCAATTATTGAGGCAGTCACGGAAAAATTAAATGCAAGTCTGTTTTTTTTAATATAACAAAAATGGATTTTCCCTTTAACAAAATATGGCAGAATTCTTTATAAATGAAATGCAAAATGGAAAATCAATTTTGTGCTAATTCTTAACAAAATTAATAATATATATATATATATATATGTATTATTATATTTATTAATATTTGTAATTTTATTTGACACAATTTCACACACAGTTTTACAGATCAACTGTTTTCAATTGATTTAGAAGTTTTCTGTTTTTGAAACAGTAGTGCCAATTTGTAACATTTTGTGATGTAATGAAAATCGTAGAATAATAAGTTAATACACAATAAAAAATATTAAATTTTTAAGTTTTATATACATATTGCAATAAAAAAAACTTTGGTAAATTTACATTGAAGATGGTCAGAAATGAATGAGAAAAAATATATAGACATTTTAGAAAAGCACATTTAATGTTAAACTTTATGCACAAAATATATGGGTTTTTGTTGTTTCGAATTTAACTGTGGCTCTAAGTGAAAAGTTTTAGACCGATCGTATATTACATCTTGAGGATCCTCACCTAATATTTTCAAATATTTTAAATTATTTTTAACTCATTTAACCTCATTACGAAAATAGTAAAACAGTAAATATGGAAAATCCACGCACCTCAAAAAATTGTTTTCTATGAAATAAATTAAAGACATTTCATATTATACAATTTTCTTTCAAAAATGTATCAATTATTGCAAATTTGAAATTTGACATATAGTATTTGTACATATATTTGTATAGATTTCGCAGTATGAAAAGAACTATTATTTCTTTATTTAGAATATATGTAAGTATTGCTCGCAAAAAAATGCAACATCATGAATGAAACACATAGACGACTGCTGGCAGCAGCATTTGTAGTCGCATAGTCAGCTACTTGATTTTTCTGAATACGACAGCAACATATAATACAAATGAATTTTTATTTAAATATACAATTACTTTTACTTATTTAAAATGCATTAGTACAACGTAAAAATAAATAAATTAGTTTAACGCCTTTTGATTATTAATGGAATTATAGCCTTTCATTTTGCGATTTTTTTTTTAAACAAAATAAAATATTTCATAGCACTAACTTCTTTTACATATTTTGTTATATTGTCAACACTATTTTTGTTTTGTAGCCAACAAAACACACTTGCAGTTTTTTTTTCTATTTGAAGAACATATGACTGCCATTGTTGATGTTGTAGAGTTGTTTTTTTTTTTTGATTTTGTTTCGTTAACTCTTTTGTATTAAAGCACCTCCAATATATGTATCCATTTTAGTTTGCAAATTCAGTATATTTATAATTTATTACTTACAGCAAAAAATAATAGAAACAATTTTATCAGTTATGCTTACGAAACTATATAAATAGACTTGAAGTTGGCTGCAAAAGCAGTAGCCTGTGTAAAGAACAAGTTAGCGACATGTAACTGTTACGTAACGTGTCAGCCTTTTTTTCACATGAAAAGTATTGGGACGTTCCGGTTACGTTCGGTAACTGTTTTAAATGATTTTCATGTAAAAAAAACAACTGACTCGTTACCGTTACGGTTAGAAAACATTGACCTTTTATATGTATTATAATGCTATGAATGCATTTATCTTTATTTTATTTTATTTATATATTCTTTTTTTTTGTATTGTATATTATTTTTTTTTATTATTATTACTATTTCATTTAATTATTTTTTTCTTTAAATAAATTAATACATAAAAATTTGTTTTTTAAATTATTGGTGAACTTTTACTCCCTTTATTTACTGCCTTTATATTAACTGGTAGTGTCTGCTTGTCGACAAAATTTTGGATCGATTTTTAGCCCCTTTCCCGTGAGCCAATCGATCTGAAATTTTGCATGCAGGCTCGTGGCAATGACAGAAATGATCTAACAAATTTTTTTAGTGATGCCAAAACAATGGAAACTTTTAAAATTTTCTACCAGAGTTCACAAAAAAATGTACAAAGGGTTCGTTTTTATTATATTATTATCACAACGACCACAAAAACAACAAGTCCAGCTATGACAACAATGGAACATTTAGAATAACAACAGGAACAATATGGAAACATCATGTTTTTCATTTTTTTTTTAATTTTTCATAGATTTACCTGGACCTGTTCCACCGATTTTAATGATTTTTGAAGTAGAAATCTTCCCATGAATTTGGTGAATCATTCTCACTAAAAATTATCACCCTAGCTATCCTATTGAGGGCGTGATCGTGACAAGAACAACATAGAAAATTATATTTTTTCAAGACTTTTTTTAGTTCTTCATTCAAATCTCGGGCCCTAATTGACCGATTTGGACGATTTTAAATAGAAAACTTTTCAGGATGTTAATGAATCATTTTTTATGCCAACGAGCACCCTAGCTGCCCGATTGATGCCGTCATCGTGATTTCCACAGACGGACAGACGGACAGACGGACAGACGGACAGACGGACATCGCTATATCAACTCCGGTTGTTATAAGGATCACAAATATATATATTTTATGGGGTCCAAATTTTTTTTTCTAATTATTACAAACGGAATGACAAACTTATATATACCCTCTGCACACTGGAGTGGAGGGTATAAAAATGGAGTTTTGAATGTTTGAAGATTTACAGGAGATTACACCACTGCCTATCCGGAAGCAAAAAAGACTACATTTTTGGATTTTCAAGTGGGCGTGGCACCTCCCATATAAAGTGACTTTTTAACATTTAATTTTAAGATATAATATCTGGAGTACTATGACAGCAAGGATTCTGAAACAATAGACATGTACATATACATATTAAACTAATTTGAAGAAAAAATGATCGGGATCGGCCCAATGGGCGTGGCACCCACCATACGAAGTAAACTTTTAATGTCATATATCTGGAGTACTGTAGTTTCAAAAGCCTTGGAACTTTGTTTAAGTTAATAAGTTATTAATGTGAATAGTCGAACAAAAAATGGGCGGGATTGGACCAATGGGCGTGTCACCCCCGTACCAAGTAAATATCTTATATCATATAACTGGAGTACTATAATAGAAAAAGCCTTGGGACTTTTTTTTTTATTTTTTTTTTTTATTTATTCCAAAAATATTTCATAACAAATTCAAAGCCTCAGCGCCATAAAGGCATTAATGAGGCGAGTTGGCAAACATTATTATTTACAAATACTAAAAAATAAATAACAAAAAAAAAAGTAATAATAATTCTAATATTTAAGTATATTGCATAAAAAAAATATATTAAGTCAGAAGCTCTTCCAAATTTCCAAATAGATAACTTTTTACTGACTTCTTAAAAGAAGAAATTCTCAATATACATTTCAAATTTAGTGGTAAATTGTTGAATTCACGACTACCCACATGATCTACTCGTTGTCTGGTTGTTTCTAACCTGCATCTAGCTACCGCTAAGTTGCTATTATTTCTGGTGTTGAAAACTTGTTGGTTTCTTGAAAACTGCACTGTATGGTATCCAATATTGTGCAAACATTTAAAGACATACAAAAGAAGCTGTAACTTGTGAAGTCCATGAATTGGTAAAACGTATGGAAAAATATCACGATATAACGAAAAAGTAGAATGTAAAATAGGAAGATTTGCTACTATTTTAAGAGTTTTATTTTGCGATCGTTGAAGCGATTTCAGCTCATTTGAATTTTTATAACCGTACAATATAGCTAAATAATTTAAATGACTTTGTATTAATGCGTTATATATAAGAAATTTAGTATCTTTGCTAAATTTATTTTTAAATTTATATAAAAATCCAATAGCTTGTGATATTTTTCCTTTAGTATGTTGAGGTTAAGGTTACTCTGTAAAATGACTCCTAAATAAGTTATTGAATTTTGTTCCGTAACAACATTTCCATCCACAAATTCACTAAAGCCTTGATTTTGCTGACTAAGGGGTCTAAATCTTAATAATTTTGTTTTTTTAGCATTTAACACAAGCTTATTTATTCTGGCAAACTCACATATTAGAGATGCATCCCGTTCCATATACGCTTTTACAACTGTTTCATGCCTATATGGATAAAACAAACAGATGTCATCAGCATACATAAAAAGTTTACCAGAAAGACACAGATTTTTTAAATCGTTGAGATAAATCGTAAATAATAAAGGGCCGAGCACGCTACCCTGTGGCACTCCATATTCAACGTCACGACAAGCACTTTTATGTGAGTTTATTTGTACAAATTGTTTACGATTTGTCAAATAGCTTCTTATTAGGGACAGCTCTCTGCCACAAATATAGTAATATCTAAGCTTTTGCATAAGAATTTTATGATCAATAAGATCAAAAGCTTTCGTAAAATCATAAAAAATGCCCGCCACGGCTTTGTACCCCTCATCCAAGCTTTTGCAAATAAAGTTTACAACATTAACAGTTGCCTCTTCGGTTCCACATCCCTTTCTAAAACCATACTGGAACTCATTTAGTAAATTTTGACTATGCATATAGTTAGAAATTTGAGTATGTAAAATTCTCTCGAAGACATTATCAATAATGGACAGTATAGCTATAGGTCTAAACATATTTACAACAGTGACATTTTTTTCTTTAGGGAATGGTACAACTTTGTGTATTTTTAAAATATCAGGATAAGTGCCTCGTACCAACATGCTGTTGAAAATATCTACCAAAAACGGCGTTATTACACTGTTACAAGTCAATAATACTTTTGGCGACACGTTATCATGGCCAGGACTCTTTCCTGGTTTTAAACTCAAAATAACATTGTTTATTTCCTCCGAAGTAACAAACTCCAACTGAAAACTGTCATTGTGCTGAATCAACGTTCTTAATAAGTTACACGTATCCGCAGGGTAATGTTCAATCTCTGATTTTAAATCTTGCACAGATTCAATAAAATATTTATTTAAAGCTTCTGCTTTCTCAGAATCTTCCACAATGGCATCACCATTTTCATTCTTAAGTTTTATAGAGTTATTTAAAGTTCTTCCAAGACTTTCATTAACAAACTTCCAACTTTTTTTCGGATTGTGTTGTATTTCTCTTAGATTATCTTCATAATAATTATTCATTGATACCCTATACGCTATTTTTATCACTCTGCTAATTGCTTGAAGTCTTTTCTGTAAATCAAAGGCGTTTGGGTTTTTCCTTCTCATATTTAAGAGTTTTTTCTTATACAAAAACAATTTCTCCAAATTTCCCACGGCGTAATTTCATTTTTGAGATTTTTTTTCACCTTTTTTCCCACAGTGGAGTGTGCTATAGCCTTTTCAACACACAAGACTAACGAAGACGTATCAGTTGATGGATCACCAGTTAGATCTATTCTTTGTAAATGTTCATAAACGTAATTTTTAACACCGTCATAGTTACAATGCCAATGAATCTCTTCTTCATAAACTTGGGTTCGAGTCTCAATTCCAATTCTCAAAATTATGATCCGATAACTTACATACGACACTGTCAATAAATAAATCACTATTCAAATTGCAATAGACATGATCAATTGAAGTTCCACTAACCGGACGTGTTATTAAGGTATGACTAATTTTAAAATCATAATTAGCTAACAAATTCATGAGCTCCTCCGAGGCAAGCATATCTAAGCTATCAATATTGGTGTCACCAACTAAAATACAAGGACTACGGCCATAACAACGAAGTATATTATCCAAAATTGATAAAAAATTGTTTGAAACACACTTTTGTGATCTGTAAAATGAACCAAAAACCACTTTATCTCAGTTCATTAGTTATTAAATGAGTAGGTGTCCATAAAAAAATATGAAGTGCTATGAAAATGACAGTCTTGAAACTTTTGATAGGTAAATTAATTATCAATGTGAGTAGTCGAGGAAAATATGGGCGGAATCACCAAAATCAAAAATCGCCATACCGAAAATCGTCAAACCGAAAATTGCGAATGACAAAAATTGACCAAAATCAAAAATCGCCAAAATTAAAAATCGCCAAAAAAAAATCGTCAAAATCAAAAACCACAAAAAACAAAAACTTTCAAAGTCAAAAATCGGCTAAACCGAAAATCGCGAATAAGAGAAATCGCCAAAAACAAAATTGGCTAAAATTAAAAATCGCCAAAATCAATACTTGTAAGAATACAAAATCGCCAAAATGAAATATACAAAAAAAAAGCGCCAACCCTGACAAATA
Organism: Cordilura impudica; assembly: GCA_963682025.1. Taxonomy (NCBI): domain Eukaryota; kingdom Metazoa; phylum Arthropoda; class Insecta; order Diptera; family Scathophagidae; genus Cordilura; species Cordilura impudica. Next base: position 29,374,293 of record OY821518.1, on the reverse strand, counting down.
ACAAAAATCGGAAAAAAAAAGAAATAAAAATTGTCGGAACCGAAAATCTCGAATTGAAAAAAATCGCAAAAACGAAAATATTCCCAGATTTTTATTTCGTTACGATGGGTGTGGCGAAGCGCATCGGGTTATAGCTAGTGTACTATAAATCAATAAATACTCCCTATATTGCGAGGCGGGCCCAGAACAACCCGGTGAAAAGTGGCAACTTTATAAATCACAAGTTTTAAGTTTCATTATTTCACTGTATTTCTTTTGGAGCCATTAAAAGGAAACAATCTAGTGAATTTGTAAATATGGAAAATATTGGTCACCGATGTGTAATTCAATACTTTAGTCCAACCAATATGAAAGGTGATTCTACTCTGGGGAAGTTTGCTCCTTCGTTAGCGACTATAAAATTATAATATTAAATTAATATTAAATAAAAAATGTACCCTCTATGTAGTTTATTTAATTATACTATTAATTTTTGACCTGGGACCTAATTTTCGCAGTCGTAAGCGAACGTATTTTTTTGATCGAACGTGCGAATTTTTGCACTTTCGGAACTTTTTATTACTATAACGAGTAATATATAGTGATAATTCGAAGCAATGCTGCAAAATTTTACTTGTTAGCATAACAGCATGCAAAAACACAAGAAGAACTTGAAGATGAAGACATCAGAGGAATAGTAGATTCCATAAACCAATTATTGTAATATATTCTTATCTTTTAATAATGTAAATTCTGTTATATTTGAAATTAAAAAAAAATCACTCTTAAATTAAAAATGCTTAATTTAAAATTAAACAAGTAAGAAAATTATAGTCGGTCTAGACCGACTATACGATACCCTATACCATGCGTTTAGAAACCCTATCTCTTAGGCCCAACTAACTGGACATAAAAAATACGCAAAAACCAATTTTGAGTGGGATTTTTATTAATTTTTTTGGCTGCAGATATAAAAAAGTTCATATCGGATGCTATATCTATAAAGGGACTACGTCCAAAAATGGACCGATCCTGATCATGTTTGGTAAAGTCTCTTGTATTTTGCAAAAATATGTACAAACAAAATTTGAGAAGAATCAGTGCAATATTTTTGTTTTTTAATAGATTTAACTGAAGATCGGGAAGCAGCTCTATATGGGGTCAAAGGTATCATTTTTGGACGACTCATTAGTGGATGTAATGAACGCATACAAACCCAATTTGAGTAAGATCTATATGACAATTTGGATCTTATGGCAATTTATGTCGATTTCATATGGGTAATTTGTATGGGGGCTAGGTCTGAACATGGACCGATTCTCACTAATTTCAATAGCATTCATCCCATGGCGGATAAAAGCTTATATACCAAATTTCATCAAAATATATTCATATTTGCGACCTGCAGTTAGATTACAAGCTTTACATGGACACACAGACGGACGGACGGACGGACGGACGGACGGACGGACGGACATTGTTAAATCAACTCAGAAAGTGATTCTGATTCGATCGGTATAATTAAAGATGGGTCTAGGTCAAATATTTTTGGTTGTTACAAACAGCAGCACAAAGTCATTATACCCAAACCGCATAGTGGTATAGGGTATAAAAACTCAATTTGATATTAAAAAAAAAAATATAGATGCAATTAAAAATAATTTTAATTAAAATTTAAAAAATATAAATCGGAACTTGTGTTTCATATTAATTTTTCCATTTCAAAACCAAAGAATTTATTAATAAGTATTTTATTTTTCAATAAAAAATTACGAAATTTAAAGAAAACAAATTAAGCATCTTTTTATACCCTCCACTCCAGTGTGCAGAGGGTATATATAAGTTTGTCATAATTAGAAAAAAAATTTTGGACCCCATAAAATATATATATTTGTGATCCTTATAACAACCGGAGTTGATATAGCGATGTCCGTCTGTCCGTCTGTGGAAATCATGATGACGGCATCAATCGGGCAGCTAGGGTGCTCGTTGATAAAACAAATGATTCACTAACATCCTGAAACGTTTGCTGTTTAAAATCGTCCAAATCGGTCGATTAGGGCCCGAGATTTGAATGAAGAACTAAAAAAAGTCTTGAAAAAATATAATTTTCTATGTTGTTCTTGTCACGATCACGCCCTCAATAGTGTAGCTACAGTAATCATTTTTAGTGAAGATGATTTACCAAGTTCATGGGAAGATTTTTGTTTCAAAAATCATTAAAATTGGTGGAAGAGGTTCAGGAAAATCTCTGAAAAATTAAAAAAAAAATGAAAAATATGTTGTTTCTATATTGTTCTTGTTGTTATTCTAAATGTTGTGTTGTTGTCGTAGCTGGACTTGTTGTTTTTGTGGTTGTGGTAATAATATAATAAAAACTAACCCTTTGTACATTTTTTTATTAACTCTGGTAGAAAAATTTAAAAGTTTCCATTGTTTTGGCATCACTAAAAAAATTCTCTTGATCATTTCTGTTATTACGACGAGCCTGCCTGCAAAATTTCAGATCGAATGGGTCACGGGAAATTGGTTAAAATCGATCCAAAATTTTTTCGACAAGCAGACACTACGAATTAATAGTAAAAATTCACCAACATCTAAAGCAAATAATGCTAAAATACCTATTTGTTAATAAAAAAAAAAACAATGTAAATTTAGCAAAAAAAATTTAATGTATAAATTTATTTCAAGAGAAAAACACAAAAATAACGTTTGTTGTTGTATTTTTTGTGTGTAATATTTACATATACATACATAAACATATTAAATAATACAAATAATATACATATATTATATATGTATATCCATAACAACTGCATGTTAGAAATAAATCGGTATATTATTTTATTTACATAAAATTCTGCAATATTTTGTTATGGGGAAAATACATTTCTTTTGCATTAACAGAGTGTCACTTGATTTTGCTCAGCGTGATTATGCCACAGTAGATGGCGCCACAATTTTTGTTTGTTCTAATTAGCTTTGCAGTAGTTATTTCTATTTTAACATGAATGTTAATATTTTCAACTGGATATCATACAGAACAATGTTAAGAGTATACACAGGCTGGTCTTTTATTTTATACGTATTTTCATTATTCTTTTACAAATATGAACATAAGTTTGGCATATTAACTTTTTGTTGTCTTTATAAAATAGAGTTACCGAATTTATCAATGAGTTTTTTGCTTTCAAAACAGTTCTACATAGTTATATAGAATTATTATTCTGCTTTACCTACAAAATATCTGATTGCGATTACATCTAATTTTTAAAAATTTTTGATAATTACTAAAGCATTATTATTCACATAAACACAAAATTGCACTTTTTAAATATTCCATTCAAATTTAAGAAAATATCAATTCTAAAAACTGGAATTAAAAATTTTTAATTATAAATTACAATTAATTGAATTTCAGAAAATCATATCAAAATGTCGGAAATTATAATTTTAAATTTAGAAGACATCAATTGCATCTTTAATATATAAATTTAATTCGTTAAACACAAATCGAAATTCCAAAAAAAAAAAAAACACCACATACCTATGTTTACATTTTAAAAATTTTTACATTTAAAAAATATATTGACATTCAGGAGATATTAATAGTTTTCAGTACCACGATTCAATAACTTCTTTTAATGATAGTCGAATCGTGAAAAAAAAGAAAATAGCAAAATTATCAGTAAAATTTTTAAACGATATTCGCTATTGTTAAAGTCAGCTGTTTTGTTATCTAAACGACAACCATTTTTGTGTTGTTTATTCAATCGACAAAAACTTAAATTTTTAGGTTGAAATGTCGTCATACATAAATAAAAACCATAAAATAGTGAAAATATTTAGCTTTTATTAAAAAACTTTTTTATATAAACAAAAAAATTAAATAGCATATTCAATTCATTATTTCATTTTCAAATAAATACACAGAAATATTAGTAAAAAAAATAAAAATATTTTAACATAAACATAAAATCATCCTGTCAAACATGAATTAATTTGTTTTTTTTCTATTTTTTGTGTTTTTCGCTTATTTTGACAGAGATGCCACTCGTTTACAATTTAAATAAATAGAAAAATAGTTTTGTCGACTGTCGTTAAGATGTATGTACTTAGTGATTCACTTAATCCTTAGTGCAAACAACAATAGCTGTCGATATATTTTGCGATTGTCGGATCGTTGAAATTTACAGAATCACACTACAGAAAACATTAATTTATATTCAATGAATTTTAGAAAACGTCAAATGAGATTTAAGAATTGCGAACATAAAAACTGTTACATAAATAAACGCAATTTGATGAGAGTGTTATTTATATATAAATTTTCACAATTATTTTTGGATGAAAATTTGAAGTTTTTCAGAAAATAAAGATAAAAAATTATTTTATTTAAAATGTTTGGGACATTTGGTTTTTTGCGTTTGGCATCCCTAATTTGAATATTTATTATTATAAACTTATTCTCTATGTTTTCCAAATATGGCAATATTTTAATAAAAAAATTGAGAGAGTTTTTTTTGGTTAATATTTTGTTACTCCATCCGACCTATATGGCCGCAATGAAGAAATATTTGGCCAGTTAAAAGAAACTATACAGCCATCTCCAATTAGCATGATTTAATGCATATAGCCACCCTACACAACCATTACCTTTGCAACGGAGGTTAGGGCGAGCTATTTAATTAGCAAAAACTAAATTAAACGGGGAGTTATGTCATATAACCAGAAACGCATGCATATAGGTATATAACCAAAATGCATGGCGATCAGCAACCACGATGACCAATAAGCAAACACCGAAATAAATCCGAAATAATAGAAAAGACGAAAACCAACCCAAAGAATTTGCTGAAATAATTTGGTATTAAGTTTAACAAATTGTTTATTTTTTCTAATATTAATTTACATTTATTATTAATACTCAAACCGAGGTGGAGGATATCAAAGATTCGGCACAGCCGAATTTAACACTCTTACTTGTTTTCACTCCAGTACGTTTTAGCTTTTTTTATTTTTGCAGTTTAGCATCTTTACAATTTCAAATTATGGCAACACTTTTTGACATATTTCATGGATCGTTGGTATTTCGTATTTTTTTTTCTATTAATGATTTTGGAAGATTCTTATTACTTTTGGTTCTTGTCGGAATCAGAAATAAAGTTGAATCAATTTATTAATACTTTATTTCTTTTTAAATCACTTTTTTTAAATTTTATAATAAACATATGTTTCTTGTTTACATTTTCTGTTTAATCTGTTACATATATGCAGTGTTGTAAAACATATTATTTCCGTCATTTACAATATTGAAACAATATATTGTTCCGTTTCTTAACGAGTAAGGAAATTATAATTCAAATTAGAAATATTTACACTATCAAAATAAATTTCGGTATGGAATTATTTCGATAACGACTGCGAAAACTAGGCCCCTGTTATTTTATCACAAATGATGCAAAAGTGATTCTGTGTCATCAGTCACCATTATACAAACATCAACATTAACTCATTTGCTTACCCAATTTACCGACTTTGCAATAAGTGCCATCATGACATTCTAACCGGCAAGAGAAACAGTTGTAAGTAAGAATATTGAATACATATTGGATCTGATTAGATCATTGAGTACATCCTAACACTGTTCATATGCCTGGCCTAACATAAAAAAAAAAAAATTATTTTAGTAGTACGTAGATATTGCGGTTAATTAAACTTGCTCACAATTTTTTTATGTTGGTATATCCCGCGAACGACGATTGACAATCACGAAGTATTGATTTGTTCTAACATGGCAATCCAGACCATTTGTATGGGTATTTTGTTTCATATGAAAATGTTCAAGTCTTACCTCTCGGAAAATTGAGGCTTGATGTAAGAATGAGTCTCCATAAATTTCACGGCCCTAGAGCCATGCCTTCCCGTGCCGACTTACGGTTGAAATTTTAATCAATTGCCATCCATGACCCCCACAAGTGAAAAAAAACCTCACAAGTTTAAAAATATGATAATATCATTGAAACTCGTTCTGTGCAACCAAAAACTATAATTTTAAATCTGTTAAATGTTATAATTTTTATTTAATGTAATTTTTGTACAATTAGGGTAAAGTTTGCGATGCTCATGAACACACTACATTACATATGTCATCTGACTTTCTTCCTTTGTTTTAAGGCCCTGATAGTCCTCCACTAACTTCACCGCTCTTTCCGCAGTATCATTAACTACCTTCAAATTGCAAGTGAATTCTTTCTATTGATATACGATTCATCATTTTCCTATTTCTCAGGGTCTTCTTTTAGAAAAGAGGAATTTATATTGAAATATGAAAAAACTCATGCTTCTGCTTGTTATAAAGAAAATCGTTTGATTTTCCTGAAAACAAAAAAAATAGTGTAATACTAGACCTTGCAAATTTATTTATAGAATATCATTTAATGCTTAACCTGATAATTCTTCTATATCTTTATAATCGATTATCACCTTTTTCTTCGCGATAATTTTTGCCTCAGTTTTTAACGCCTTCACCATATTTGCTCTTGTAGTGCCATTCAGTTTCACATCAAATAAGGATAATGCAGAAGTTTCTTCAACAAGAAAGCACAAGTGGTTGAATTCTTACATTTTTTTATTTATCTGCGAATATGGGTTCATACCAAAAATTCACGGTAATCTCCAATGCATTAAAACGGCTTTCCCAGATGCATTATTAAGTTTTGGAATCTCAAGAATCAGCTCCATGTCGGTTCGGTAACAATCAACAGCTTTCTCATTAAAATCTAAAATCATAGAAATATATAAATTTGTATACAAATTTATATACTGTGAAGAGAAATTTTTGGGATACAACATATATTAAACTAGTAAGTTATTCAGAAAAGCTAAGTGTTATGATTGTAATTCAAAAATGTCTTTCAGTTTATTTGTTTATAATATTTATTTATCATAAAAAAAATGAAAATTTATTTATAATGTCTTTTCTCTATCGTTATTCAAAGTGTTGTTCCAACACTAAGAATTTTTTATTTTTAAATAGAAGAATTTGAAAAGTTCTGAACGATACCGCGCAAAAAGCAGTGAAGTTGGTGAAAATCTACGTTAAATAAAAATTACGAAATGTAAACACTTTCAAAATTGTACTTATTAAACTTCAACCGTAAGTCGGCACGGGAAAGCGTGGTACCAGTAGCGTTAAATTTTTGGAGAGTACTTTTTGCTTCAAGTCTCGACTTTTTGAGTGGTGAGACAAAATATATTTCCACTTTAAAAAATAATGAACACCCTACTAAACACCTTTACATTAACTCGAATGAGTTTTGAGCATCTCTGCATCTCCGCTATTAACGTAAGTAATGATATATGCTTTTGATAGGAAAATAAGTAAAAAAAATGAAATTTTGGTCGGTCTAAAGCGACTTTGCGATACCCTATACCGTGCGATGAGAAAATTGGTCTTAGGCCAAACTAATTGGATACAGACTATAAGCATAAGCCGAATGGAAGTGAAATTTTTATTTATTTTTTTGCATGAAATCTGAAAGGGATCATATCGCATGTTATACTTATATTCTCACCATTATTGGTTAAAGTCACTTATTTTTTGCAAAAGATCGGGAAACAGCTTCAAATGGCACCCATGACTAAGAACGTCCTATGGGGTTTATTTTTGATTAAAGGATGTAATAAGCACCCTCGATACCCATGATAACTTGGATTTTATGGCAATTTAGGTCGATTTCATAGGGCTCACTTGTATGGGGAAAAAGTATAGCGTTGGCCGTAGAAGCTTATATACTAGGGCTGGTTGATTTAAAAATAGCCCAAGTGACCAGGAAAATCATATTCCAGGGATCAAAACAAGAAACTTTGCCCGAGGAACCATACTTCTAAAACGAATTCTGATGTCCCGACTTTTGACCTGTTTGTCTGTCTGTCTGTCTCACTTTGACCCATATAGAGTGTCCCATTCGAGTCCAAATGTATGATCGACCCTATCTAACTTTGGGGGGCCAACCCACACATGCCAGTGGTATACCCCTGGAACCCTCTGGGGGTTCCCCATACAAACATTTCAAAAAATCACCATTATTTGTTTAGAATTGGGCTGACTATGTTTGATTTAATATTAAAATTAACACTTATACGTATACGTATCTTGTACTCTGCTAATAAATAATAATCATACGCCTTGACTATGTTATGTTATTCAAAAAGATCGATGGGATGAGGTTAAATAACTTTTAGATCACTCCGTGGCTATGCGAGACTGTGCGTGTTTCTGCGTGACTACCCCAAAATTAAACTGTAGTCACAACAAGACTTTGGGCCAAGTTTCAGATCAATGGCATGAGGGGGATGGGGTTTCCCCATGGCAGATAGACAGACAGACAGACAGGTCAAAAGTTGGGACATCAGAATTCGTTTTAGAGGTATGGTTCTTGGACAAAGTTTCTTATTTTGATCCGTGGAATATGATTTTTCTTCTCACTTGAGCGAATTTTTGCCTCCTTACAAATCGACCCGCCCTATTATATACCAAATTTCATGAAAATATATTCATATTTGCGACCTGTAGTTTGATTACAAGGCTTACATGGACACCCAAATGGACAGACGGACGGCCATCGTTCCGAAAGTGATTCTGATTCGAGCGGTATAATAAAAGTTGGATCTAAGTCAAATGTTTTTGGTAGTTAAGATCATGCTATGTGGACTGAAAAACATCTTCCGGTCCCATAATAATAGGTACTAGCAGATTCCAGCCCTCGAAATTCGAGCGCAAATTTTAGGAAATTTTATTTTTTTTATTAAATAAGGACCCTAAAGTTATGCTAATTAATTATAGCCAATTCACAAATCAACACAAAAAACAAACTCATTTTATTACCAACACATTAACAAATTTACTAAACACATACATAGCATCCCTGCAGGAAATGTCAATAGTGAAACAGTACTGATTCACTATTGACTTTGTCCCCAGTACTACTGACCAACTATAACCCAGACAATGTAATTTTCTATAGACATTTAACATGTACGTGTCATTGCAAATCACTAGTGATATTGGTACTATTAATTAGGTAGTGACTAGGTAGTTCTCATGGGACCATATGTAGACATTGGAACCAGAGACTTACTAGTGACTAGGTAGTTCTCATGGGACAATATGTAGACATTGGAACCAGAAATTCTTGTACAAATTTGATTATAAAATATATTTTTATTTACATTTATATTCGATTTTTCTATATCTTGTTTTAAAACTATAGTTTTTCGTTCACCCACGTATTTTTCAAACAAAACTGTAGAAATCAAGAAGAAACAGAACTTCCAACTTCACTATGGAAAATTTTTTTGACAGATACAGTGAAGTAAATATTGTAGACGCTTAGTTGACAATGTCAACAAAATAGTAGACAAAAGTGGTGACTTGGGGACACTTGACCCCAGGCTTCCTGTAGGGATTGTATAATTTTATGTATGTGTTAGTAGCAACTTTTAATTGCAATTTACTCAAAATGAAGGAAAAAATTTTAAAATATAAAAAGCTGGTGAACAGCTAAAAAGAAATACCTTTCAAATAATATACGTTTGATCGAAATTGGGATAAAACGGTAGAACAAAACATCAGTCACAAAAATCGCCTAGCCTATTAATATTATAGATTTCTTGTAACCAATCAATCTTCCATTTTTATACCTTATACCACTATGTGGTCAATAATGTATGACCTAGAACCATTTTATATTATTCCGATCTACTCAGAACAACTTTCTGCACCGATTTAGCGATGTCCGTCCGTCCGTTCGTCGTCTGTCCGTCCGTCCGTCTGTGTGATCATGTATACCTTGCAATCATACTACAGGTCGAAAATAGGAACACATAGGAAGAACTCTGTTGAAATTGGCGGAAATCAGTGCAAGTTCAGACATATTCCCTATACTAATGACCTCTATGAGATGGACCTAAATTGGCATAATATCAAAATTATCATATAATTTCGGTCAAATTGGGTTTTTGTATTTTTTTATACCATTTGTCAGTAGTCCAAAAATAATCCCCATAGGACAGTGCTTAGTCATAGCCCCCATAAAACGCTGGTTCCCGATCTTCACTACAATGTATTAAAGAAGTAAGAAAATTATAGTCGGTCGAGACCGACTATATGATACCCTATACCATGCGTTTATAAACCCTGTCTCTTAGGCCCAACTAACTGGATATAGAAAATAAGCATGAACCAAATTTGAGTGGGATTTTTATTAATTTTTTTGGCTGCAGATATGAAAAGGTTCATATCGGATGCTATATCTACATGGGGACTAGGCCCAAAAATGGAACGATCTTGACTATGTTTGGTAAAGTCTCTTGTATTTTGCAAAAATATATACAAACAAAATTTGAAAAGAATCAGTGCAATATGTTTGTTTTTTGATAGATTTAAGTGAAGATCGGGAAGCAGCTCTATATGGGGCCTATGACTAAGAGTTGTCCCAGGCATCTTTTTTAGACTACTCATTAATGGATGTAATAAACGCATACAAACCCAATTTGAGTAAGATCTATATGACAATTTGGATCTTATGGCAATTTATGTCGATTTCATAGGGGTCATTTGTATGGGGGCTAGGTCTGAACATGGACCGATTCTCACCAATTTCAATAGGCTTTATCCTCTGACCAATGAAAGCTTACATACCAAATTTCATCAAAATATATTCATATTTTCTACCTGCAGTTTGATTACAAGCTTTACATGGACACACAGACGGACGGACGGACGGACGAACGGACATCGTTAAATCGAATCAGATAGTGATTCTGATTCGATCAGAATCAGATAGTGATTCTGATTCGATCGGTATAATAAAAGGTGGGTATAAAAACAAAAATATTGCACAGTTTTATCTCAAATTTGGTTTGTATATGGTTTTGCAAAAACAGAGTGACCTTACCAAATATGGTGAGGATGGGTCCATTTTTCGAGGTACTCCCTATATAAATATAGCATCCGATATGAATTTTTTCATATCCGAAGGAAAAAAAATTAATTATAATGCCACTCAAATTCGGTTTATGCTTATCTTCTATATCTAATTATGTGGAAATAAGAAATAGGGCCCCTAAGCGCATGGTATAGGGTATCGTATAGTCGGTCTAGACCGACTATAATTGTCTTACTTGTTTAAACTAATTTGGTAGTTTTTATATGTTACGATGTGATCTTTAAATCTTAATTACTACTTCAAATTTACATAAAAGTTTTCTTTATTTTTTTTTTTAAACCAATAAATTCGGTCTGGCTAATTATATTCGTACCTTTTTTTTAGTATTTACAACAGAAATTGATGCATACAATTTCCTTTCTATTAGAAATACCAAAAGAGGTTAAAAGTTTGAAAGTTTAAAACAAATTTCATATGCTGTACTCTAACTAATTTTGCGTTACAATATCTGTTAAAACATTTTCGGTTTGAAAAATGTTGTTATTAATAGAATTAATAATTGCAGTCGGCAATATTTAGAATTGAAGCATGTTATTCTTGATATTGTAAGGTTGCCTCAATTAAACTAACTTAGTAACTTGTAAAATTTTGATGTGTAGATACCTTAATTTTAAATGAATTGCGTATATATACGATAGATTTAAGAAAATATCTATTGTATGTCTTAAAATTAAAGAATAACAAAAAAAATTTTTTTTTTCATTACATTAACAAATGTTTCTAGTTATAATCAAATCTATATCCATCAGATATAGTTGCAATACGAGACGGATATCGCCGAAAGTAGTATTTTCGATAATCACAAATGGGCCTAGCAGTAATTAGAGAACTTTTTCTTTAACTAACCTTTTTGCAAATTAATAAACCGCCATTTTCTGCAGGCCTATGGATATGCAACAACACCATTGGTTAACTCAATTACATATAATGCATATATTTTTTACACATTATATGAACAAAGTGTTGTTGCTACACCCAAATAAATGAGACTAAATTTTTCATGGGTTTTAAAAAATTGTAAATTCATACAGGGGAAATTACATTCATATCTAGAACGCGTTTCCGACACAAAAAATAACACAAAAATAACAACAGCAACAACAACAACAGAAATAAGTAATTCAGAAAACAACAAGCACAACACTTTGGACAACTTAATTTTCTCTAAACATGCAAGTAAGTGGAAAGCCTAGAACATTTAAACCAACAAACTTATTTTGGGAATAACCATATTAGCTTACATGCTAAACTAAACTCCATTTATTAACCTTTTAATATGACTATAAGACCTGCCTCCAGGTCCAATAACCAGCCAGCCAGCTAACTAACCAACCAGCCAACCAGTTTGTCAGCCCAGCTAACAGAGCCAACATTAAATGCGTTTCTTATGAAAATTAGTTATTTTTTTTTAATTTTTATTTTCCAGAAGGAAAACTGAAACATGAAATAATTACAATTTAAATTAATCAACACGATATTGTACGGTGGTAGGTTGTGTGTCCGTGTTTGTGTGTGTGTGTGTGTGTGAGTGCTTTAGATGGCCGTCTAAAGATAAAAAATTTATTTTAAGTTAACCAAGTATCCAATAGCATAATCTTGATGATGGTTGGCCGAGTGCTTGTTCCAAAAATAATATAAAAACAATAAAATAAAAATATAGAAATAATAACAACATCACTAGATTCACGTGACATTGCTGGTTGCTCCTGCACTGTGTTCGTTTGTAGGTCTCCGCTTAAATTCTCTCGACATGTTGTTTTAATTATAAAAATAAACACGCATTTTTTAGCAATTAATCGCACCCAGTTGAAATTTTTATTACTTTTAAATGAGAAAATTATGAAATAAAAGAAAACATATCTTGAAGAAACAACAAATCAGCAATATTAATGGCAACAGCAACAGCCAACTAGCAATGGCAAGAATTATGTTTTCTTATACAGTAGAAATTACAAAACTAGCACGACATAAATTTGGGATCTCAAATTATTTTCCGCTTAAAAAATATTTTGCAGAATTACTTTTTCCATCTGTCGGGACATAGAAGCAGACCTTTTAAAAAATTATCTGAAATGGTAAAATAAAAAAAAAAATTTTTTATCATTAATTACATATTGTATAATTTTTAAAGAAATTAATTTAATGTGATTTAAAAATTTTTAGTTTTTTTTAATTAATTAATAAATATAAAAAAATTATTGCACTAATTTGCAAGTCCACAAAATGAAAACTCTTTTACGACTCCCTGATTTTACTTATAAATATGGAGTTTAGTATGTTTGTGGTTTATAGGAGACTACACCACTGGACCGATTGTCTTGAAATTTTTGCAGTAGGTAACTGCCTATCCGGAAGGAAAAACAGGCTACATTTTTTTTTTGGATAAAGTGGATTTATAACATCTAATTTTAACATACAATAACTGGAGTACTACGAAAGCAAGAGTTCTGAAAATATGTACGTGTGCATACTAAACTAACTTGAAGAAAAAAATGGGCGGGATCGGACCTATGATCGTGGCACCCACCACATAAAATGAATATTTAATATCATATAACTGGAGTACTATAATAGTGAAAGTCTTGGGACTTTGTCTGAGTTCATGGGTTATTAATGTTAGTAGTGGGACAAAAAATGGGCGTGGCACCAGCATACAAAGTAAATACTTTGTATACATATATGTAGTACGGTAGCTTCTAAATCCTTGGGACTATGTGTGAACTCATTAGTTATTAATGTTAATAGTTGGGCAAAAAATGGTCGGGATCGGACTAATGTGCGTGTCACCCACATACAAACTAAATATTTAATATCATATAACTGGAGTACTATAATAGAAAAAGGCTTGGGACTTTCTCCGAATTCATAAGTTACTAATGTGAATAGTTGCTTCAAAATGGGCTGGATCGGACCACTGGGCGTGGCATCTCCTATACAAAAAGAATCATGTGAGTCTGATCAGAGGGGAGATGTGTAGACATCAAGTAGCTAAAAATTTTTTTAGAGCACTTTTTTAAAATCAAACAGAAAGCGTTACCTATGTATCACTTATAGCAAACAACTGCAGGGGCTATGTTAATATAATAATATTTATTATTATTTATTTTTCAACTATTTAAATTTAAATTTTTCATTTTTTATTTTCCACTTTTTATTTTTCATTTTTTATTTTTCATTTTTCATTTTTTATTTTTCATTTTTCATTTTTCATTTTTCATTTTTCATTTTTCATTTTTCATTTTTAATTTTTCATTTTTCGTTTTTCATTTTTCATTTTTTATTTTTCATTTTAATTTTTCATTTTTCATTTTTTATTTTTCATTTTAATTTTTCATTTTTCATTTTTCATTTTTTATTTTTCATATTTCATTTTTAATTTTTCAATTTTAATTTTAAGTTTTTCGTTTTTTATTTTTCTTTTTCACTTTTTATTTTTAATTTTTTTTTTCATTTTTTTTTCATTTTCCATTTTTCATTTATTATTTTCAAATTTTAATTTTTAATTTTTCATTTAAATTTTTAATATTTAATTTTTTATTTTTTATTTTTCATATTCATTTTCATTTTTAATACTTCAGTCTATATTTTTAATTTTTAATTTTTCTTTTTTAATTTTTCTTTCTTCATTTTCAGTTTTTTATTTTTCATTTGTAATTTTTTTATTTTTAATTTTTTAATTTTTATTTTTTTATATTTTATATTTTATATTTTTTATTTTAAATTTTGTATTTTGTATTTATTCCTTTATCATTTTTCAAAAAGTTTTTATAACGCCATTCGCTCCCTCCTTTTATCTCCAAACACTTCCTAATGAAAGAGTGCCTTCATTTTATCTCCAAAACTTCCTAATCTTTTTGTCTTACTCTGTTTTTGTGATTGTATTGTGAAATAGTTTATTACACCCTGAGCGCATAGGTGTTTACACATCCAAAAATATGAAGTACTATGGAAATGACAGTCCTGAAATTTCTGAAAAGTACATTAATTAATCGGCAAAATCAAAAATTGCCAAAACCGAAAGTCGCAAATAACAACAATCGCCAAAGTCAAAAATCGCAAAAATCAAAAAGCGCAAAAACCAAAGACCTCCAAAATCAAAAATCGCAAAAACAAATATCGCCAAAAAACGAAAATCGCGAATAACAAAAATCGCCAAAAATAAAAATTGCCAAAACAGAAAATCGACAATAAAGAAAATCGCAGAAATCAAAAAAACCAAAAACGCGTATAAGAAAAATCGACGAAAATCAAAAATCGCTAAGTCAAAAATCGCTGTAGCCAAAAATCGCAAAAATAACAAAACACAAAAAGCGCCAAAATCAAAAATTGCCGAAACCGAAAATCGAGAATTTCAAAAATCGCCAAAAGCAGAAAACATAAGAAATAAAAAACCGCCCAAATCAAAAATCTCCAAAATCAAGAATCGCAAAAAACAATAATCGCAAAAGTCAAAAATCGAGAATAATAAAAATCTCAAAAAACGAAAATCGCAAAAAAGGAAAATCGCAAAAATCAAAAATCGCAAAAATATATATATGATACAAAGATACAAAAAACCGGAAATCGCGAATAACAAAAATCGCCAAAAATCAAAAATCGTCAAAATAAAAAATCGCAAAAATCAAAAATCGCAGAACACAAAAATCGCAAAAAGATCCTAAAGTCGTCAAAATCAAAAGTAGCAAAACACAAAAATCGCCAAAGTTTTGCCGAAACTGAAAATCGAGAATTACAAAAATCACCAAAATCAGAAAACATAAGAAATAAAAAATCGCCCAAATCAAGAACCTCCAAAATCAAAAATCGCAAAAAGCAATAATCGGAAAAGACAAAATTCGAGAATAATAAAAATCTCAAAAAACGAAAATCGCAAAAAAGGAAAATCGCAAAAATCAAAAATCGCAGATTCTAAAATCGCAAAAAGATACATATGATACAAAGACACAAAAAAGCGGAAATTGCGAATAACAAAAATCGCCAAAAGTCAAAAATCGCCAAAATAAAAAATTGCAAAAATCAAAAATCGCAGAACTCAAAAATCGAGAATTACAAAAATCGCCAAAATCAGAAAACATGAGAAATAAAAAAGTCGCCCAAATCAAAAACCTCCAAAATCAAAAATCGCAAAAAGCAATAATCGGAAAAGTCAAAAATCGCCAATATCAAAATTCACAAAAAAGAATTCAAAAATGGCTAAAATTTTCTACAAAATGTTTTCCCAGATTTTTATTTCGTTACGGTGGGTGAAGGGAAGCTGACTTCACCAAGGGCATTGACGGGAATTGATGGCTTCTTCTTGCCATTGTACAGTAGAACTGCTATAAGACTTTCTTTGCCACGGTCGACAAATAATCTCCATGGACTTGCATCATATATTTGGCCAAGCTTTTCAAGAAGTCCACTTATGTTATAATTGTCTAAAGTATTACACATGATTGAAGACGACGGAAGGTACGGGGGATGATGAAATGACTTCACTATTTGTAACATGAATGAACGGAGCATTGGAAGTGTAAAACCACCAGTCTGAAATCGTGGGGTAAAAATATAGCATTTTTCTTCCGAAACCGCTTTTTGTACTTAAACAAAAGTAGCAATCGGATTTATGACTCACTATATCTGTTCACACCACAGTTTTTCTAATATTAATGTGTTTTCTGTAAAACATGGAAATATTGCACTTAAACTGAACTTAAGTGAGATTGTCAAAAGCTTTTTGCCAGTAAATTTTATAACGGCTGTGATTATAATATTTGTCAAAAAAAAAAATTTTTATTTGTTCCTCAAAAATGTACGAATTAAATTTGAGTAGAAGACTGATAGACGGATATCATAGATATACCAAAGGTATAGGTTTTTCGATAGATTTGAGTGAATATCAGAAGACTGCATTATATGGGGATTATGAATAAAGTTGATCCTATATCGCTTATTTTTTGCAAATATTATTTGCCAGTATGGGTGTAAGAAATCCATAATATTAATAGGCTAGGCGATTTTTTGTGACCGATTTTTTGTTCTACCGTTTTATCCCGACTTTGGCCAAACACATATTATTTGAAAGGTATTTCTTTTTAGCCGTTGTGCAGATTTACAGATTTTAAAATTTTTTCCTTTATTTTGAGTAAATTGCATTTAAAGTTGCTACTAACACATACATAAAATTATACAATGCTGTGTGCGCCTTTATTAAATTTGTTAATGTGTTTGTAATAAAAATGAGTTTGTTTTTTTTATGTTGATTTGTGAATTGGCTATAATTGAGTAGCATACCTTTAGGGTTTCTATTTAATGAAAAAATAAAATTTGCTAGAATTTGGAGGAGTCTGCTATATTTTCGGTTCATACTGTTCGTATTTAAAAAAAAATATTTATCCATATTAAAAACAACAGAATTATAAAAACAATGTTCATGTAATACATTTTTAATTGTCGACTAAATTTGATTAATATCTTACATGAAATTGGTGTAATTTTATATACTCGTAGTTTTATATTTAACATATTTATTAGAATTGGTTAAAGTTAATTGAGTATTTCAACATATTTAATATGTGGGAAGTACAGTGGAGATCAATTCTTTTCAAAGGAGCTAATGATGGCAAAGATAAAACCGAAACACAATAAAATATGTATCGTTGTTGGGAATTCTGAATGGTCCATTTGAAAATGTGGGGTTAACAGGTTTGTCTATGATAGCATCAGATAACAATGGTTTGCTCGAAAAGTCCCTTGTAAATATTTTTGCGGTATATATATTAACGGTATTTTTATTCATTCGTGATGACATTGAAGATATATATAGAACTGAAATATAAACCAATGTGACCAGTCCAAAAACCAAACAGTATCTTGTCAAGTATCAGTATCAGTTTTCACAAGGTTCCCAGAATCCCAATATGCAAATTGCTTATATATATTAAAAAATTAAAAACAAAATATTTTATGTTCTTGTTTTTTATTTTCTCTACTTGGACACGTTGTACAGGTATATTTTGTTGCATTTCCTTTAACCGTGTTTTATTACCGCTTTTCGCCTTTAAACTAAAAATTAATTTTTTCCTAATAGTTTGTAAGATTTGACATCATTTTTCAGACATATTAGAATTAATACTGTAATTAATTTGCAAATTGTGAATTTTGTTTCAATCGGACGTGGTGGAGAAGAAGAAAGCATATATTTCTAAAATTCAGAACTACACTGTACCTTTAATCAGACTAGTTTCTGGCATTTCAGCCTTTATCAGCGATTGTATTGAACATGTGATAATTGTTATGTTATAACTGTGGTTTTCTAGAATAACGGCGTATGTCATAAAATCAAAATGTTCAGGGGAGCCAAAAAACGTTATAATTGAAATTATGGTTTTTAGAGCTTTTTATATAACAGTCCTGTAGATATGGGCAATAAATAATTTACATAAAATTTTGAGTCAAAAATCTTCAGAGGAATAGATCCTAGAGAAGGACGAAAAAACATTATGTAAATAACACTTAAAGTGTGTGCAGATAAAAACAACTTATGTCGACAAACGTCGTTTTCTTTGAAAAAGAAAACTACCAATGCAACCAACCATGTAGACATAAGTTGTTTTTGCCTGAAAAATGGATTTTTTTGTTCGTCAACAAAAAGTAAACGAGTCTTAGGGTGAGAACGCAACATCGTATCAAGAATAATAGTGACAAAAAATAACAGAAATAAACACAAAAGTTTTTATAAGTGATTATAAACTGAAAACTAATCCAAAATTATTTTTCATTAATAACAACGTATGTCGCTATGTGTCGTTTTCTGAAAAATAATTTGTCAGCGATCAAACGTTGACATACGTCGTTAGTGCTGCAAATTAATTTAATAAACATTTAAGTCGTTATTTAAAGAAAAAATCAGCAATGGTCAATATTAAAAAAAAAAAAATTAACACATGTAAAGAGCGTTAAAAATTTATATATTTGGCATCGTTAACTCAAAACTGACAAAAATGGACTACGCGGTTATTTCAGAAAACCACAGATTTAGCACCTTAAAAAACACTAAATTAACACTTGTCGTTTTGCTTTTTCAGCGCTTTTATCTCCTTTTGAATTTTTTCTTTCATTTTCATTTTTTATTTTTAATTTTTCATTTTTCGTTTTTCATTTTTAATTTTTTATGTTTCATTTTCCATTTTTCATTTTTCGTTTCTCATTTTTTATTTTTCATTTTTAATTTTTCATTTTTAATTTTTCATTTTTCATTTTTCATTTTTAATTTTTCATTTTTAATTTTTAATTTGTTTTTCATTATTCATTTTTTATTTTTCATTTTTATTTTTTATTTTTCATTTTTTATTTGTTATTTTTTGTTATTAACATTTTATATTTTTCATTTTTCATTATTCATTTTTAATTTTTCGTTTTTCATTTTTGATTTTTATTTATCATTTTTCATTTTTAATTTTTCGTTTTTCATTTTTAATTTTTCATTTTTCATTTTTCATTTTTCATTTTTCATTTTTAATTTTTAATTTATTTTTCATTATTCATTTTTTATTTTTCATTTTTATTTTTTATTTTTAATTTTTTATTTGTTATTTTTTGTTATTTACATTTTTAATTTTTCATTTTTCATTTTAATTTTTTTTTTCATTTTTAATTTTTTATTTTTAATTTTTTTTTCATTTTTTATTTTTCATTTTTCATTTTTAATTTTTCGTTCTTCATTTCTCATTTTTTATTTTTCATTTTTTATTTTTCATTTTTTATTTTTCATTTTTTATTTTTCATTTTTTATTTTTCATTTTTAATTTTGTATTTTTAATTTTTTTTTTTCATTTGCAATTTTTTTTTTTCATTTTTCATTTTTAATATTAAATTTTTTTTTTCATTTTTTATTTTTCATTTTTTATTTTTCAATTTTAATATTTGGTTTCTCATTTTTAATTTTTTATTTTTTAATTTTTCATTTTTCATTTTTCATTTTTCATTTTTCATTTTTCATTTTTAATTTTTAATTTTCCATTTTTATACCCTATACCACTATGTGGTTTGGGTATAATGACTTTGTGCTGCTGTTTGTAACAACCAAAAATATTTGACCTAGACCCATCTTTAATTATACCGATCGAATCAGAATCACTTTCTGAGTTGATTTAACAATGTCCGTCCGTCCGTCCGTCCGTCCGTCCGTCTGTGTGTCCATGTAAAGCTTGTAATCAAACTGCAGGTCGCAAGTATGAATATATTTTGATTAAATTTGGTATGTACGCTTTTGTCGGCCATAGGATGAACGCTGTTGAAATTGGTGAGAATCGGTAAATGTTCAGACCTAGCCCCCATACAAATGACCCCTATGAAATCGACTTAAATTGCCACAATATCCAAATTATCACATAAATCTTTGTCAAATTGGGTTTGTATGTGTTTATTAGATCCATTAATCAGTAGTCCAAAAATGATCCCTATGGGACAACTCTTAGTCATAGGCCCTATATAGAGCTGCTTCCCGATCTTCACTTAAATCTATCAAAAAACAAAAATATTGCACTGATTCTTCTCAAATTTTGTTTGTATATATTTTTGCAAAGCACAAGAGACCTTACTAAACATGGTCAGGATCGGTCCATTTTTGGGCCTGGTCCCCATATAGATATAGCATCCGATATGAACTTTTTCATATCTGCAGTCAAAAAAATTTTTTGTTTATCATTTTTCATTTTTAATTTTTCATTTTAATTTTTTTTTAATTTTTTATTTTAATTTTTTTTTCAATTTTTTATTTTTAATTTTTCATTTTTCATTTTTAATTTTTCGTTTTTAATTTTTCATTTTTTATTTTTCATTTTTCATTTTTAATTTTTTATTTTTCATTTTTCATTTTTAATTTTTCATTTTTTATTTTTAATTTTTCATTTTTTATTTTTAATTTTTTATTTTTAATTATTTTTTTCATTTTTTATTTTTAATTTTTGTTTTTCATTTTTTATTTTTCATTTTTAATTTTTCGTTTTTCATTTTTCATTTTTTATTTTTCATTTTTCATTTTTTATTTTTAATTTTTCATTTTTCATTTTTTATTTTTCATTTTTCATTTTTAATTTTTCATTTTTCATTTTTTATTTTTCATTTTTTATTTTTAATTTTTCATTTTTTATTTTTAATTTTTCATTTTTCATTTTTTATTTTTCATTTTTCATTTTTTATTTTTCATTTTTCATTTTTTATTTTTAATTTTTCATTTTTTATTTTTAATTTTTCATTTTTAATTTTTTATTTTTCATTTTTAATTTTTCATTTTTCATTTTTCATTTTTAATTTTTCATTTTTCATTTTATTTTTTTTTTTTCATTTTTAATTTTTCATTTTTTATTTTTCATTTTTTTTCATTTTTTATTTTTCATTTTTTTTTCATTTTTCATTTTTCATTTTTTATTTTTCATTTTTAATTTTTTATTTTTTATTTTTAATTTAATTTTTTAATTTTATTTTTCATTTTTTGTTTTCAAACAGGTTATCATAATATCATAATTTTTTCAACAATACAATCACATTTTGTCTTACGACTCACATGTCACGCTTACATGTTACGCTGTTTTTGAAATTTACCCCCCTGCGCGTATAGATGTTTACACATCAAAAATTTAAATCATTGTATTAATTATATTTTTTAGAGCTCAAGCGGGACAATATCGAATTGTCAATCATAATAAGAACCATCTTCAACTACCTTAAATGAGATGGGCAAGCCGATAAAAATTCAACTCATATGGCTTGCAGGATATTGGTTGCATCCAGTGGACTTGGACTGTGTTGATAACGCTTCAAAATCATACAAATTTGATCTTTAAATTAACTCCGTAGGCCAGTAATCATACGAGGCTATTGGATCAACCTCTTAGAATGAAAAACAATTGCCACTGCATTCTTGTCACTCCGTTGGGATAGATTAAGATGACTATACACGCAAGTCTTGTAACGAAAAATGTCGAATAAATTAGGGACTGTATTGATGAAGAGGAAGTGATAATATCAAACTTTTTTCTTGTTCTCCGGACATAGATATCTTTAATGTTTTATGTTCTCTCTGACATCTCATATGTTGAAATAATACACCTTCGAATTTTCATATATGTTCTACTGTGAGGATGGAGCTGAATTAATCTGTAACAGTCAATGGACCCCAGAATATATGTGTTAATGCTTATACTAGCTGCGACATCTAACCTAACATAATATTTTGTTCCAATTTGTTATAAATATTATTTTTATCCTATAGAATAAGTATCATATATAAAATAACACTTCCGCTTTAACGCTATAGAATGTCATTGATCCTTGCTGAGTTGGAAACAAAATTAACGCTCAAGGTTTGGAGACCAATTTTCATATCAATATCTTTGGCCATATTCTCCAGAAAGAGTCTTAAATCATTTAGATATTTTGTAATTTATGCTCTACTGCCGTCAACATATTTCCCCTATTCAACATATTGTAAATTTTTTGCTTCGGAAAAATTTATGGTACCCAATAAATGTATCGGACAGGAATGTAGTCGTATATGAATGATTGCAAAGAAATTATGAAAAATAACAATTTAAGCCTTACAATATTCAAAGCCATAAACGACAACGCAACAACAACGACAGCAGCAGTAACATGATGTAGACATGTACTGATTTGCATAATACCGCGAATAAGAATGAAAAATGTATCAGAAGCCAGCATAAAATTGTATCAAAAAGAACAGTTTCGACAAAAAGAACTAAAAAAAAAAGAATGTACAAATTGGTTAAAAATGTAAAATATTGTAAACACTTTAATAATAATGAAAGAAAAACGTCTCTAAAACAACAAATAAGTATAAAAAAGAATACTACTTAAAATTCATTGCATTCATTTAAGGCTTAAAAAAATTTTTAACCAAAAAGATTTATGCCGCATTTAGACTGTACAATGCTTAAATTATAATTCAATGTCACTGTTTGTTTGGCAGATGGAAAACACTTCATATGGTTTTACATTTCTCTCAGAAATCTCTAGGCTAGAATTTTAATGAATCGTAAGCAGGGAATATGTTTACCCTTGAAACACTCGTTTTTGTGGATATTCTGGGTATATTTCTTTTAAAGGAAGACTAAAATGAATCTTGTAAGTGGATTAAAATATTCTACGAGAAAATTTCTCATAGAATTTCAAAGCGGACATCCAACAGTTCAGCACATAAGAACTGTTTTGGCCACCTACTTCTTACAGTGTTGGCAAAAAAAATAAATAAATAATAAAGCTTTAAAGGCCACTGTGTGTGAAAATTAGAATAGCTCCTAGCAGCTATAATTTTACCACGAGTTAAGTTCACAAACATTTCAGAATATTAAATTGATAAGAATGTGTAAAATTTTCGGGGTCATTGTCTGCGGGGAAGGGGCGGGGGTGTGAAATTCCTAGCCAAGATGAAAGTAATAGGCAAGTATATTTAAACCTCTACAGGGCACATTGGTCATAATCGTGGAAAACTTGGCATTAATATGAAGGACGCATCCAATGTGCATAAAGCTTACACCACTATGGTTTTTGGGGTTGCTGATTTCAAATTTGAAGTCAGATTTTTGAAAAACAAAAGGCGGACCCAAAATGGCGGACATTTTTTAAACTGCTGGAATTTCTTTATGAATGAGACTAAGGGGGTTTTTGGGATCGCTGATTTCAAATTTAAAGTCAGATTTTTATACCCTCCACTCCAGTGTGCAGAGGGTATATATAAGTTTGTCATTCCGTTTGTAATAATTAGAAAAAAAATTCTGGACCCCATAAAATATATATATTTGTGATCCTTATAACAAGCGAAGTTGATATAGCGATGTCCGTCTGTCCGTCTGTCCGGCTGTCCGTCTGTCCGTCTGTCCGTCTGTGGAAATCACGATGACGGCTTTAATCGGATAGCTAGGGTGCTCCTTGGTATAAAAAATGATTCACCAACATCCTGAGAAGTTTGCTATTTAAAATCGTCCAAATCGGTTAATCTGGTCCCGAGAATTGAGCGAAGAATTAAAAAGTCATGAAAAAATATGATTTGAATATATGTTCTTGTGATAACGCCCTCAATAGGGCAGATAGGACGCTTGTTTTTAGTAATAATGATTCACTAACATCTTGAGAAGGTTCCTGTTTTTAAATCATGACAATAGGTTTCATAGGTTCCGAGAAATCACTGAAAAGGTAAAAAAAAATATGACGTTTTCCTATATTGTTTTGCTAAATTTTGCATTTTGTCATAGCTGTGCATGTTGTTTTTGTGGTCGTTGTGTTAATAATATAAAAATTCATCAATATCAATATTTTTTGGTGTAATATTTAAGTTAATTAATTAATAAAAGAAACTATATAAAATCAATATCAATATTCTGCGATTTTTATAACATCACAAAATGTTACAAATTGATATATACTACTGTTGCCAATATCAAAATACTATAAATAATATTCATATATTCTGTAAATGTATATCCATAATAAGCGCATATTAAAATAAATCGGTATTTTATTTTATTTTTACAAAATTCTGAAATTTTTAGAGTTGAAAAAATAGTATGGTTTTAAGAGTTGTATTTTTAGTACATGTATAAACCCTGCATACTTGCTTTCAAAAGTAGTAGATAGGTAAGCCATAAAATATTTATTTACCCTGTAAAAAAAATTGTTTAGAAAAATACTATTTTTTGTCAGATGTTAATTACAATAAATTTTTAAACTTTGTTATTTAATGTCGGGACGGAGGCAAACGCCATTCCCAAAATTTTGTTTCAACAGTTATCCACATTAAGAATAACCGCGGAGCTCAGCTCAATCAATGTGCAATGATCGAGCCTTGCCCTGGGAAACATGCGTTTATGCTTCTCTTAACACAAACACCATTCCCAACTACCAAAAATTTTTGACACGAGCTATTCACATTATGAATAGTCGCGGAGCTCAACTCAATCATAGTGCAATGATGAAGCTTCGCCCTGGGAAACATATATTCATGCTTTTCTTAGCACAAACCGAACTTCTTATGGCACATTAAAAATAAACTAATTGAGAAGTGCAATTCATCATTACGCTGTATTATAATACTATTTTCTTATTTTACTAGTAGCTAGTAAACAAAGTGATCGTATCATTGTGAACGAAATAGAATTGAAATTGTATGCAGATTTGTTTTACTTAAAAAACCTGTTTCTACAGATAGTGAATAAAATCCCAGTAAACATTTTATGCAATAAATGATCATGTACAGTCTTTTTGACTCATATGTGCTATTAAAACAGTTATAAATGCGCCCTTTTGCTGATCACAAAATATTCTTTTGTTGGGATTAAATATTACCTTACCCGCGAATCTTCTTGAGAGTGCTTTTTATCCGCTTTTCTAATCAGTTTCGACTCATTTTTGAGTCTTATTTAATGTAATTTTTCTATAAATCACTTTCTAAGAGAAAGCAAAAATCATTATCTAGTCTTTTTCTAATAGCGCATGTGATTAAGCAGTTTTTAATCATCAAAAGTGCTCGAAGAAGACACAATAAGTTAATTTTTGTTAAAACAATCTTCGAAATGATGACTGGGATATCGTATATTTTTGTTAACACACAAACATATGCATAGCAGCACGAGTAAACCGAACTCAAATTGGCTTCTTATATGTATACAGCCGAACAAAAATGAAAATACTCACCAAAGAGTAAAGTAAGCAACAATTTCATTCAGTCTTATGGAAGCTTTTGAACAAAGCAAGTCGATGTCGCGTTGTCTTGTGAATTTTTACATTTTTTTTTAATAGGTACTAGTGATGCCAGGAGATTTTTTCAGAAATATCTACGCTTATGAAAAAAATTCCCTTTTTTCCCTACACTACTTTTTTTAAAATTTATTTTTAATTTGTACATTTTCAATTTCAATTATGTAAATATAAAAAATAAGATAAAAATATCATGAGAATTACATAAGAATAATATAAAAAACATACAGATATTATAAAAAAAATATTTTTGCAATTCTGTTTAATTCATCTATTTGATATGGTTAGATGTGCATTTAAAATTTACACAATTAAAGGTGTGTTTACACTATGTGTATTTTCCATATGTAAATTCAGTTTTACGATCCATACGTAATTCGGCGTGTGTGTCAAAATTGGCGTTTTATATACAATTCATCATTTTGCGATCAAACGTACATATGTATTTCCGTATGACATAACCTCTAAATGTAAACAACAGCTGATTTAATTTGTGAATTTACAAAAAGTTATTATTAAAAATAAAGTAATATATTTTTTATATTTTTTAATTGTTAATTAATATTAAACAATTTATTTTTCTTTCAATATTTATCTTTATAATTTACTCTGTTTTTCTTTCGCCACAAGCAGTATTGTATTTTAATATGGTTGTCATGCCAAAATAGAACCTGCTCTAATTGAAGAATTTACATATGTTTTGCCAAATGTGTTGTACATAAACAGTTTTTGAAAGGGTTCACACTATGTGTACAAATTGCACGTGCTAAAACAATAAGAAAAACACAAGCAAAACACATAGTGTGAACGCAGCTTAATTAAAATGGCTTGCAAATGAGATGTTACAACTCAAACAGAATATTTGTTCTTGGTTTTCAGTGTCGCCGTTTTAGCTTTTTAGTTGCTAGATTTAGCAACTTTTTTTTGTCGTTTAGCATCCAAAATTTATCAAAAGATGCTAGATGCTAACTTAGAATCTTTTATTAATAAAAAGTTGCTTTTAACATCTTTTTTTTATATTTTTTTTTCATAATTTTTGAATATATAATTTTAATGGTATTGATATGTTTTTATATCTCAAAGTGTAGTACAGTAATTTTGTGTACTACTCCTTTTACCACTCTGCTCGTTTCTTTCAACAAATATAACAAAACATTTTGAAATAGAAGAATGTAAACACCAACAACAGTTTTTAATGAATTTGAAAGTCGATTGCCAAAAAATATTATTGTATTAAAAAAATGCCAAAATTTTCAATACAAAACACATTAAAACGGGTAAAAGAACAGATAACCAATATATTAGAAGAGTTTAAATTTATATCATCTGAAACAGAAAAAATTCAAATCCAATGGAGTTATATCACAGAACAAAACTGGGATACAACACTGAATACAACCTCTTTATGGATTGAAAAATTCTATTGGCGAAAATCCATTTTAGGAGTTATCAATATTTGTATTGTCTATATTAGTTTTGTCTTTCTCAAAAGCCGAAGTTGAACGTTTGTTTAGTTTAATAGCTTTAGTTAAAAGCAAATTTCGAACAGAATAAAATCCGAGTTGTTATGTTCTGTAATACGTATAAAAGAAGGATTGAAATTGAACAATCGGTGCTGTCACACTTACAATATACCGAGCGATGTCGTTGATAAGAGTCGATCGTCAGAAATATATCAGAGCCAAGAAGAACTTGAACATGAAGACATCACAGAAATGTTAGATTCCATAAACCAATTATTCTAATATAATCGTATCTTTTGATAATGTAATTTCTGTTATATTTTAAATAAAAAAAAAATCCCTCTAAAATTAAAATTATTTAATTTAAGTTTAAAATAAACTCAATTTGATGTTAATAAAAATTTCAGATGAAATTCAAAATAATTTTAATTAAAATTTAAAAAATATAAATCGAAACATATGTTTTATATTAATTTTTCGATTTAAAAACCAAAGAATTTATTAATAAGTATATAATTCAGTATAAAGGTAATGAAATTTGAAAAAAAAAATTAGCATCCAGTACGTTTAAGCATCTTTTTTTGCAATTTAGCATCTTTACAATTTCAAATTATGGCAATACTGTTGGTTTTAAAAGATTTTTTATAACAGTGGTTATAAGCATGACATGTACATATACTTAGATCTGATTTATCGCATTTTAATATATTTTCAAAAGCCTTGCATTTGCATTTATAGTCGTCACCTTTGACCTGCTCCAGCCATCCAACTAACTGAAGCAAAATCTTTATGTTCTGTATTTCTTTAATGTGTTTTCAGCATCATCGAAAAACGAATCGAACATTTTTCTAAAATTAATTATGTTTCTAAAATTAATTATGTTCAAATTTATAATATTTTAATGTTATGCACAAAACAGTGTTTTATACTTGTCATTGTTATTAAAGAATCCACATATTTACTTCCTTCATATTATAGAATTATTACCAGACTTAAAAAGACTTTAAAGTTTAAAATTGAAAAAAATTATGCGATATTTAACAAATACATTCAAAATAGTTTTGACTGAATTTTTTGGCAGTTTTAGTTTTGCCTTGTATCAGTAAAATGTTCAGATATTAACTAAAAAAACAGTTTGTTAAATATTTTCATCTTAATTATCTTAATTAATTTAAAGACACAAAGATAGATTTAATACAATAAAAAGAAGTAAGAGTTGAAAGTTGATCTATGCGGACTCACAAATGTGCCCTATACTAATAGGTTTGGAAAATTGAAAAGGATTGTAAAAAATAAAATGCACCTTTATATTAAAAAATTTAAATTAAAAAGAAAATTACAAAATAAACCATTTACCTGGTTAAACTTAATATTGTTTGTAATTATCTGGATCAGGTTAGTATTTAAAATGGGATAAATCGGGAGTCATTGTGCCAATTTATGACCTAAAATATGTAGACACCTCTATAAAATGCTGAAAATTCAGAGCATTTGTTGTAATAATTCAGTAATAGGTTTATCAAAGTGTTTACATATTCAAATTTTTCCAGATATTAATGTAAACGTAAAACCCAGGTGGAGGGTATCAAAGATTCGGCATAGCCGAATTTAACACTCTTACTTGTTAAAAAACAAAATGGCGGACCCAATGTGGGGGACATTTTTTTGAAAAGCTGATTAATTTCTATACAATTGAAAAAGAGGGACTTAAATGCTTATAAGTAAAACAAATGAATTTTAATATCAGCACATTTTTATTTACTACTATTCAAAGGATTTATATTCTTCTGATTCAGATTCAGATTCAGAATCTGATTCCAATTTTGTTTCGAAGTTTTTGTCATCAGTTGTGTTCATTAATAGTGACAATACTTCATGTGGGAGTGTTTGTTTATTTTTGTGGCAAGCTCTCTTACTTAAATAGATACTTGACATTAATGGATCAGAAGAATCTAATGCGCGATGGAAAACATCTGCAAGGTTGTTTTGACGATTATCTTTCCTTGCGTGATTCAGTCTGTTTGATTTGTACAGTCTATGGCGCGACTCAGAAAAAACTCTTAAGAGAAGCTCTGCAATTTCCATTATTTGCTTCGTACGCACAAGCACTTTGTGCACTGTGGGCGTCATAGGTAACCAAGGATATTTTTCCTGTATCATGTTGCCAGTTTGAAAATAAATTATAGAATTTTTCAAAATAAAAAAACGTCGCTATGTCAATAACGGTAATCTAGCTTTAAATACATTGTTTTGTTTTGTTTCCTTTGACGTTTCCACTTTTCGTTAAAAGCATGATATAAAATACATTTTACATACATCAAACGTAGTCGTCTTTGGAAACTACACATGAATCTTTCGAAAAGCATGAAAATTAACGACATCGGGTACCTTCTAAAGATATTGCCCGATGTGGTCGTTTTTACATGCAAAAAAATTAGCAGTCTCAAAAAATTCCCTTTGCGGGAAAAAAAGGAAAAAAAAAAGGGGAATATGCTATGGTAAGTTAGAAGGGGGAAACAATACTCCCCCTCGTAGAGGTAAGGATTTGGTGTGCCTAGGTGATCCAATATAAGTTTAGCTCCTAGAAACATTAACGGTTTCTTTAATGATGTTAATTGGAAAGCTTCTCTAAAAAGCCATTATTTTCTTAATAGAGGAAAAAAATATATGTTTCCACCATATACACCGCGAAAGTAGAAGCTTTGAACTTTATTATTAAAAAAAATATATTTTTATTGAAAAACAAACAAGTTACAGTAACACAAACTTAGGCAATTTTTGTCTGCAACAAATACAAAAACAATGCTTAATGCAAATGGCGACTTTGAAAGGCTATAACTTCACTACAAAAGCAGCTAGATCAAATTTTTTTGGTTTCTCGGCTTTGTTCGAGTTTTGTATTTTTCAACAAATAATAAAAAAAAGTCAAATTGGACAACTTTTTTTTTTGGACTTAATGCCAAAAACATCCAAATATGACCAATGTGCAGGGTTGGGCGTTGTCAGGCCAAACTTTTTTGGACTTTTATATTTTTCCTTATCTTGATGTTTGTTTTTCAGCTATAACTCAAGCACCAATGATAATTCTTCTTTCATTCTTAATCAAAATTTAAGAAAACGCTTAAATATCTAATCTAATGTATTAATAGGCAAGGCGATATCTTGTGACCGATATAAAAATTGTAGTTAATAACCGATTTGGACCAAACATACCTCATTTTAAAGGTATTTCTTTTTAGCTGTCCACCAGATTTGCAGATTTGAACTGTCTGGATAATTTTTTTTTTTTTTTTTGATTAGTGCTCATTTTTATTTGCTACTAACGGTGCGTGTTTATTCTAAATAACAAAAGCCCTGAATTTAATTGTAAATTGGCTTACATTGTTAACATACATTTAGGATCATTAAAAAATACTTATTTACAAACCCATTTATATATTTTCCGTATGTTCAACATATATTTGTAATGAAATTTAATGAATTTTATTTAAAAAATGTTGAACTGTGCATTGGCAAAATTTTTTTTTTTTTTTAATTAATACAATTACAACTGAGTAAAACTCATTTGGTAATATTACAATATGAGGTAAAATAGTGTGACGAGCAATAATTCAGTAATTATCCTCAAAATTATAAATTTTTGAATGTTTTTCTAGTTGATGAGCAGGTCCAATGGAAGGGTCCTCAGTAGTCTTCTATTTCGGTTGTGAGAAAAGAAGATTTCATTAAGATCTTCATTTGTATGAAGCTGGAGTTTTGTTGCATGCTTTTGTGCATGACGTTTTTCCTCTTCAATTACGGTGTTGATCCCCAAGTCTCTATGCAGATCATCGTAACGAATAAACCATGGAGCTTTGACGATAGTACGTAATATTTTGTTTTGTGTTTTTTGTATAATTTGTACATTGGTTTTCTTTGAACAGCCCCAGAGCTGGATTTCGTACGTCCATATTGGTTTAATTATTTGGTTGTACACCATGAGTTTGTTACTTAGATATACTTCAGAATTACTTCCAAGTAACCAGTACAATTGTCTGAATTTAAGTTTCATTTCTTGAGTTTTTGATGTGTAAACATCTATACGCGCAGGGGGGTAAATTTCTATTTCACAATACAATCACAAAAACAGCGTAACTCATATCGGTGTGAGCTGAAGCAGATAAAGCTGTGTGACTTATGATTGTATTGGTGAAAAAATTATGATATGTTCTTTTCTAAACATTTTCCAATTGTCTTTCAAAAAACATCAATTGTATTGCAGAAACCATCAATATAATTTCAGAAAACATCATTTGAATTTCAGAAAACATAAATAGAATTTCAGAAAACATCAATTGCATTTCAGAAAACGTCAATAGAATTTCAGAAAACAACAATTGTATTTCAGAAACCATCAATATAATTTCAGAAAACATCATTTGAATTTCAGAAAACATAAATAGAATTTCAGAAAACATCAATATAATTTCAGAAAACATCATTTGAATTTCAGAAAACATAAATAGAATTTCAGAAAACATCAATATAATTTCAGAAAACATCATTTGAATTTCAGAAAACATAAATAGAATTTCAGAAAACATCAATATAATTCAGAAAACATCATTCGAGTTTCAGAAAACATCAATTGAATTTCAGAAAGCATCAATAGAATTTCAGAAAACATCAATAAAATTTCAGAAAACATCAATTATATTTCAGAAATTATCAATATAATTTCAGAAAACATCATTTGAATTTCAGAAAACATAAACAGAATTTCAGAAAACATCAATATAATTTCAGAAAACATCAATTGTATTTCAGAAACCATCAATATAATTTCAGAAAACAGCATTTGAATTTCAGAAAACATAAATAGAATTTCAGAAAACATCAATATAATTTCAGAAAACATCATTTGAATTTCAGAAAACATAAATAGAATTTCAGAAAACATCAATATAATTTCAGAAAACATCATTTGAATTTCAGAAAACATAAACAGAATTTCAGAAAACATCAATATAATTTCAGAAAACATCAATTGTATTTCAGAAACCATCAATATAATTTCAGAAAACAGCATTTGAATTTCAGAAAACATAAATAGAATTTCAGAAAACATCAATATAATTTCAGAAAACATCATTCGAGTTTCAGAAAACATCAATTGAATTTCAGAAAGCATCAATAGAATTTCAGAAAACATCAATATAATTTCAGAAAACATCAATTGTATTTCAGAAACCATCAATATAATTTCAGAAAACATCATTTGAATTTCAGAAAACATAAATAGAATTTCAGAAAACGTCAATTGAATTTCAGAAAACATCAATAGAATTTCAGAAAACATCAATTGTATTTCAGAAACCATCAATATAATTTCAGAAAACATCATTTGAATTTCAGAAAACATAAATAGAATTTCAGAAAACATCATTCGAGTTTCAGAAAACATCAATTGAATTTCAGAAAACATCAATATAATTTCAGAAAACATCATTCGAGTTTCAGAAAACATCATTTGAATTTCAGAAAGCATCAATAGAATTTCAGAAAACATCAATTGTATTTCAGAAACCATCAATATAATTTCAGAAAACATCATTTGAATTTCAGAAAACATAAATAGAATTTCAGAAAACATCAATATAATTTCAGAAAACATCATTTGAATTTCAGAAAACATAAATAGAATTTCAGAAAACATCAATATAATTCAGAAAACATCATTCGAGTTTCAGAAAACATCAATTGAATTTCAGAAAGCATCAATAGAATTTCAGAAAACATCAATATAATTTCAGAAAACATCAATTATATTTCAGAAATCATCAATATAATTTCAGAAAACATGATTTGAATTTCAGAAAACATAAACAGAATTTCAGAAAACATCAATATAATTTCAGAAAACATCAATTGTATTTCAGAAACCATCAATATAATTTCAGAAAACATCATTTGAATTTCAGAAAACATAAATAGAATTTCAGAAAACATCAATATAATTTCAGAAAACATCAATTGTATTTCAGAAACCATCAATATAATTTCAGAAAACATCATTTGAATTTCAGAAAACATAAATAGAATTTCAGAAAACATCAATATAATTTCAGAAAACATCAATTGTATTTCAGAAACCATCAATATAATTTCAGAAAACATCAATTGTATTTCAGAAACCATCAATATAATTTCAGAAAACATCAATTGAATTTCAGAAAACATCAATAGAATTTCAGAAATCATCAATTGTATTTCAGAAAACATCAATTGTATTTCAGAAAACATCATTTGAATTTCAGAAAACATAATTAGAATTTCAGAAAACATCAATAGAATTTCAAAAAGCATCATTTGAATTGCTGAAAACATTAATTGTATTTCAGAAAACGTCAATTGAATTTCAGAAAACATCAATTGCATTTCAGAAAACATCAATTGAATTTCAGAAAACAGCATAATCGACTTATTTTTTGTGCACTGGAAAATATGATGTTGATATTTTCTTTAATTATTAGATGTTTACACATCTCCCTTGTGATCGGACTCACATGATTTTTTTTTATGTGTTCCTTCCTTTGGCAGTATTAGCATATGGTATATTCATGTTGTTTATGTATAAAGGTATGTAATTTATTTTTTTTGTTGGTGTAGTTCATATGGATAGATTTGCTCTCATTGAGTTTCAACCTCCACTTTTTTATCCAAAGTATGGTATTTGAAAGAGCGTTCTGTACTTTGTTAGTGGATTCTTTCACATCTTTTGCTGTTGCTAGTGTTGCTGTGTCATCTGCAATTGTTGCGGATTGGGGTATGGGCAGGTATCTTGTATACAGCAAGTATAAAATGGGTCCAAGGACACTACCTTGTGGTACACCTGCTTCTATCTTTTTTAAATTTGAATATTCATTTTCCACTTTTACTCTAAAATGACGATCAGTAAGATAAGATTTTAAAATTCTGTAGAATTCTTTTGGTAGATCTTTGTACAATTTATATAGAAGTCCTTGATGCCAAACTCGATCAAATGCTTGACTTACATCAAGGAGTATGGCTGAACAAACTTCTTTATTTTCAAGTGCTGTTTCAGCAACATCTATAATACGATGGACTTGTTCTACTGTAGAGTGAATCCAAACTGATGTTTGGGTATCAAATTTCTTTGTTTTATTATGGACTGAAGTCTTTTAGCAAAAAGTTTTTCAAAAATTTTTGACATTACAGGAAGTAATGAAATAGACCTATATGATGTTATTTCATTTGGTGGTTTTCCTGGTTTTTGGATAACAATAACCTCTGCAACTTTCCATTGTAGTGGAACATGTTGAATGCGAAAGCATGCGTTAATAATAAATTGTAATTTCTTTAAGGCTTTTACAGTCAGCTTCTTTATTATCTTACCGGTTATTAAATCATAACCTGGTGCTTTTTTTGGGCTTAGATCTTTATATGTAACATTTTTTAGCTCCATGATGGTAATTGGCTTAATATTTTTGTTATCTAATTTAGGACTCTTCTCTATATTTTCATCAGCTGTTTGTCTTGACAATGGCTTAAATGTTTCATAAAAGTCGTTAGCGAACAGTTCAGATTTATTCTTGGCCTCCTTAGACCAGCTACCACTTGACTTACGAATTGGTGGTATATGCAGTGTTAACTGATTAAGTTGGTTAGTGGCCTTCCATAGGCTATAATTTGTATCTTTGTTTGCAGATAGATTTTTCATATATACAGACATAGTGTTATTTTTATTATATTCATAATTATTATTCATAATCTATTAAAAATATCTTTATTTTCCGTAGTGCGTTCAAGTTGCCACTTGAGTTTGTGGCTTTACGTTTTTTAGTTACGAGTTCCCTTATTTCTTTTGTGTATGTAGTTGTATATGTATATTTATGTATTTATGGCGAGCTTTCCCAGGCTGATGTTTGTATGGAATCGATTAAGTTATATAGCTCATCTTCTATATCAAATTTTGGCTTAAGAGGTGTCTGTAGATTAATTTTATCATTTAGCAAGGTTGTAAATAAACTCCAGTTTGTTTTGTTGTTTATTAAAGCTAGTGGAACTGGTTTTTGTATGATATTTTCACTGACTGTCAAAATGACAGGTGAATGATCGGATGAAAGGCCACAGTAATTTTCTAAATATAGATGGTTTTTAGATATACTTTTAGCAATATAAAAATCGATGAGATCTGGGTTGGAATTTGGATTTGAAGGCCAATATCTGGGTTCATTTTCAGAGAAGATGTGACATTTAAAATCGCAGCAAGCTCTATACAATTCAATACCTTTGGGTGATGTAAGCCTGTACCCCCAAATTTTGTTTTTTGCATTGTAATCGCCTCCAACTATGAAATGGGTTCCAATAGATTGGAGCATATTTAAGTATTGGTGATATTGAACATTATGTTTTGGCGAAATATAAATTACGCATAATTTAAATGAATTATGGTTTATAAAATTAACTGATATACTAGCCAATTGAAACATGTCAGTTTCAATTTTCGATACTTCATTATGTTGTATATTTTCTTTTATTATCACAGAGGCATCACCTCTTGCTCTTTCCGCTGGATGGATCGAATTATAAGTTTTTTAGCCTTTGATTCTCACATATGAGTGTTTTGTTAAATGGCTTTCTGATATTAAAAGTATGTCAATTTTTTCTTCATTTAAAAATAGGTCAATTTCGTGTAAGCGGCATAATAATCCGTTACAATTCCATATAGCTATGGCGGATTAGAGATTGGTTTGAGATCTAAGCTCTATCGAATTAATTTTTGTTGAACAACTTTTCGTTAGTATTATTTTGTAATTTTTTCTAGATTTGTTAAGATTTCAGCAAGGATTCCATTGTTATTTGGTTCCTGCGTAGAATGATTTCTCACTGTTTGGGAGTATGTTTTATTTTATGGATTTGCTAACCGTGGTATGGGTTTATATGATTCACTTTCGGTATGGTGTTTTTGTGCTTGCGGTTGATGTTGCGTTGATTGCATTTCTAATTGGGCTTCAATATTTGGTAACACTGATCTAGCAGAGCGATTTTTGTTTCTTATCTTTTGAAGTTCTTTGGCTATTTCGC
This sequence comes from Cordilura impudica, assembly GCA_963682025.1. Lineage (NCBI taxonomy): Eukaryota > Metazoa > Arthropoda > Insecta > Diptera > Scathophagidae > Cordilura > Cordilura impudica. The sequence continues at coordinate 29,337,998 of OY821518.1, read as the reverse complement.
ATCCTCTGTAGCTAGTAGGATGGTTTCCTTGGTAATTTACATATTTGGAAGTAATGTGTTTACCGGCACATTTACCGCACCTGGGTTCTACATTACAATATTGTTTCGTGTGATTAAAGCCTTGACACCTTTTACATTGTGGGATTATGGCAGTGGTTCTTCTAATCGCTTCAATTTTTACTTTTATATTGGCCATGTTTTGAATTTTATATATTTTATCACTATTATCTTCATGATTAAATGTAATCTTAAAAAGTGGTAAAATTGATAAGCATACCTTAAGTCCATTACAAAATTATTTAGTAAATGGAAAAATAAAATTTCCTAGAATTTGCACTCAAATTTCGAGGGCTGGGCTCTGGTAGTTATTATTAATATGTTCATGTAAAAAATAGAATTACAAATATGACGTATGTTTGATTTAATATTAAAAATATGACTCGTACGTATGTATCTTTTTTACTCTACTGAAGAATAATATTCATACGCCCTGAATATGTTATGTTTTTCAAAAAATTGGTTAAAATTATTGAAGATTTCAATTGATAATTGATTGATAAAATTAGCTAAATTTGCTGAAGTAAGAAGTGAGAAAGTGTCTATGGTTCTTGAATTATAGCTGAAAATCTTAGAAAAAGAACATCAAGATAAGGAAAAAATATAAAAGGTCATAGAAAAAAAGTTTGGCCTGATAACTGCAAAGCATTATGAGCTTTCATTGCACTGGCCTAATATTTTCACACTGACTTGGAATTTCTCACCCCCCAGAATGGCTATTGGACTGTGTAGGTTTCAAGAACCTACGGATACTCTTCAAAGTATTGAATAACGATCAACATTTTCTTTGATTGGGTATTTTTTTTATAAAATTTTTAAACTTGAAGTTCTCATGCCAGTTTAAACACTGTATTCACAAACGAATTATATTTAAAAATACTAACAAAAAGGCACAATGGCAAGTTAATGCTAAAAGACAACAAAATGGCTGAATATTTTTCGAATTGGTATATTATTTTTTAAACTTTTGTAATTTGTATTTGTAAATTTTATGTGACCCGAAAATCGAAGAAAAAGCTTAATAAAATGAAAATAATTTACATAATTGTTGTCATCAATTGACACGGCTATAAAAATTCATCAGCAAGTCTCGATATGTTGCCATGACCCAACCACCACCCGCTGCCGCCTTATTAATTCACGTACGTGTTTCTGAAGAAGTGTCAAAAAATTGGATTAACGAAATGACAGCTTATTTAATCGATTTATGTATTTTTGTTCAATGCATTTATACCAAAAAAAAAATTGTTTATGGCATTTTAATTCTTCTTCAAAAAAGTTGGAATGGGACTTTGTTAAATGTGTAAATTTGTTAAATCTTTTTATTGGTGATTTTGAAATGAAAGTGTTCTTTGTTGTTAAATTATTCATCTAAAGATAATTTCATAGAAATCTTTTAGATGACATATTTAAAAAAATTGGTCGAGTATTTAGCCCCAACTTAAAATATTTTATAGAAAAAACTGGTTTGTTGCTGGCACCATTAATGGAATTTTTACAAGAAAATGCTGTTATTTACGAACAGTTATTAAAAAATGAAATATTCTTTTTACTACTTAATTCATCATATTCAGTTGTGTTATATTCCTTTGGAATTATAGGGATTAGTAAACCGTGTAATTTAAATATTTTGGTTATATTTAGTTGCATTGGATTCTTTTCAGAAACCCGTTAATACTGTATCCAAGGCTGCTGCTTCCAATTTATAGTACAGTACCACCAGCCGAGCCAGGTAAAATTAAATAACTTACGTCAGATTTAGGGTGTTGGATTCGGTTCTCTTTAATATATAGTATATATAGTAGAATGGTCCTTAAAAATGTAATTGCGATTTTGGGGTGTGTCGGGATCCAGTTTGTTTCTTTTCTATATAAAACTAATAAATGTGAAGTTTGGGGATAATTGGATAAAGAAAAGTCGCGCCGGAAATCGGTTGAAAATTTAAAGTGTGTTTATATGGGGAAAATATGACTTTTTTCAGATTTAACGAAAATTTTTTCAACAGTTTAATTGCTTCAACAAGTAGTTATATGAATCGATATCAGTACTAAAGTATCTTTTCAAAATCGAATAAAAACTCGCCAAGAAATACCAAATGCCATAGACTATTTTTGTGCCAAAAACTACAAGGTCAATAAATTTGATGGAAAGTTTTGCAACTAGAAGAAATTGATTAAAATCATAAATTTTTTTTTTGGTCTCTATACTTATAATTATTTAGATATGAAGTATTATTCTATTACCACGTTGTTATCCATTGCATAATGAGAGCAAAAATTGGAAATTTTAAAAATTTTAAATTTTAAAAAATTTTCTTGAACAAAACTTAAAAAAATGGATCTGGCACTTTAACTTCTTGTTGAATAGAAGTTAGAGAATAAACTGATTAAATTGCACTGCCAGAAGTTTTTTACCAGGATTTTTTTTTTCAGATTTTGCGTAAATTGAGATTTTTGTGAAATATTTAGCAAATGTACTCTTTCTAAATACTTTCCATCAAAATTTAATTACTTTTCTACTTTTAAATGTTGTATTTTATCATAATATCACATATGACCCCAAGCTTATATCGATTCATATAACAACTTGTCGATAAAATTAAACTATAGAACGGAATTTTCGTTAAGTCTGAAAAAAGTCACACAAACACATTCGAAATTTTCGATCGATTGCTTTATCCGATTGTCCCCAAACTTCACATTTATTAGAAAGGAAACCAATTGGACCCCGACACTTCCCAATATCGCAATTTAAAAAATATCATTATAAGGCCGAGGCCACGCAATGAGCGGCAAAGCGGCCAGCGGCAGAGCGATGAGCGGAAAAAAATTAAAACATATGAAATACTACTGATGTGGCCACACAATGAGCGGCATGTGAGCGGCATTTCTGAGTGTCTAAGCGGCGCCGCACAGTGGACCATATTTTGAGAAGGCGGCCAAAAATCATATTTTTTTTTGTTACCGATTTTAGAGTTGTGTCATTTGAAAGTAAATACTAGTAAACCTCGGGAGCCAAAAAATTGCGACTCTATGTCAACCATATCACAGCGAACGGGGTCTTCGAAAATGGGCTTTCTCAGTATTTTGCTAAAATTAAAAATTTCTTTGTAAATTTTTATTTTTGAATGACTGTAACTTTTTTGATTTAAAAGATTTTGAAGTGAAATAAATTTTGTATAATTTTGTGGCTTCCATGCTATTAATGTTAAAAACGTAAAATCACTCAGTCATTCCGAAATTTAAAAAAAAAAAATTTTAAAAAAGGTCAAATTTTTCCGAAAATCTCCTACTTAATAGAGCATAACTCCTGCCAGTCAAAAGCAGTCAGAAAAAATCTTGCATTCTTCTATAGTACGAACACTCCCCTATACTCCTATAACCCATTATACACCCGCCAGTTTCCGCCCGTGTACACCAGAACAATTTTTCTGACCCAAGGTTAGATATTTTCTGCAAAATTTATGAATACAAAAGTTGTCCACTATGTGGTTAGGATATATTAAGTTTGAGGTGATGTTTGTAACTGTTAAAAATATTGGACCTTTATCCATCTTTTATTATACGGATCGACTCAAAAACACTTTCTGAGTCGATTAAACGATGTCCGTCCGTCCGTCTGAGTGTTATGAATACAAAAGTTGGTCGTACCGGTGCACCGCGGTGTATTTTTTTGCGTGTCGGTAGAGTTGTCAGGAGTTGTTATATACTTATAAAAAAGGGTTGAGATATAATGCGCTTAGTTGTTACAGGTACATTTACACAGGTATCTTTCAAAATTCAAAAACATGAATTAGAGTTATATAGTTTAAATACCTGACAAAATGGGAAACAATTTAAATTACAGGTGAATGGTAAAAAAAAACTATTGCGACATAGCCCTTTAAGATATGTGGTGTGGGTTTTTTATGCTTCTAAAAGTGGTAATAAAAGATAAACATTTTTATTTTACATAATTGTAAGAAAGAGTATTTATAATAATGTTTCCACAATTATTATTCATTACAATTTGTGCAATGGCTAAGTACAGTTACAGAGATCTGGCAGATATTTTGTTTCAACGAAATGATGTAGACGATGTAATTTTGCACTTACTGAGCAACGACTTCTTTAAGAATTGATATGCACAAAGGAAAAATTACTAATTTTGCATCGAATTTGAAAAGACGGTACATTGAATGCTCTCATAGCAAGGCAAAGGTGTACAAACGTTACCAAGACTGGTTAATAAAAGAACTTATTTTTGAGAGTGCATCTACAACTGCCAACGAAAGTGGAAAACAGGGTCAACCAGCAAAACCAATTGACGGATGTAGTGAAAGATCTGCATGCGCAAGCTGGAGAATATCAATGAAGAAATTTCTCATAGAATTATTAAGGATTCATTTTTGCACCAAATTCAACAAACCCAAAATAAAAAAAATAAAATTGAAATAATTGAAAAAATAATAGAAGCGAGCCCAAGGCGCACAAAGAGGATTTTGAAAAGCATTCCTACACCAAGTGAAGATAAGAAATTTACGCCGGAAGAAACGTTCGCCCTATTTTTGGATTTGAAATTGACCAAAAAGCAATATAAGGAATTGTGGAAGCGAAGCAATGAAAAGAATTGTGAGATTTTTCCTAAGTATCGAGATTTAGTTTCTGCCAAAAAAAGAATGCTTACCTTCACAATCTGCTATTAGTGTCACTTCAACATCAGCAGAAATAAAATTGCAAGATCTCCTTGAACATACTGCAGAACGATTGCTAAATACGCTTGATACTGATCATTAAAAAAAATTGGTAATGGCAGCATTACTTTAATTTCTAAATGGGGATGTGATGGATCCTCTGGTCAGAAACAATACAAGCAATTTAATGCCGAAAATTCATCAGATGCTAATTTATTTATGGTATCTTTCGTTCCATTGCGCTTAACAAAAAGGTATAGCGTCTTAGAGCCGTCAACTAGTAGAGCAACAGAAATTGATATATAGAAAAATGAAATTCCTTCTTCAATAAAGTATTGCAGACCAATAAAATTTGCATTCAAAAAGGAAACCAAAGATGTCATAACTGAAGAAGTTCAAAAAATAGAAGATCAAATTAAGGAACATCAACCAGTAATATTTAAATTTGATGACCAAGACATTGAAGTACATTATAAAATGTGTCTCACAATGATTGATGGAAAAGTTGCACAAGTTTTAGCTGGAACAAAGTCAACGTCAAGCTGCATTATATGCCAAAAGACATCAAGTCAATTAAGCCAACCCCCACCAGAAGACGATAGTTTTAAGGAAGCTTACGAATTTGGAATGTCCCCTCTTCATGTTAGAATACGTTTCATGGAGCATATTCTTAAATTGGGTTATGATTTGGAATTTGGTCCGTTAGGCAAAACAGTGAGAAAAAACAAAGAAAATGAAGAAAAAAGAAAGCAAAAAAAAAAACAAATTCAACAAAAATATCTACAGCTAGGCCTCGTAATCGACCAACCAAAACAAGGGGAAGGAAACACAAATGATGGAAATACAGCAAGGAGATTTTTTTCCGATCCGGAAACTGCAGCATCTATCACTGGTATAGATCATGAATTAATAAGACGATTCAAAATCATATTACAAGTTTTAGCATGGAGCAGAAATATAAATGCAAAAAAATTTGGAGAGTACGCCAATAAAACAGCTATACTTTATAATGAAAAATACTGTTGGAGATATATGCCATCCACAATTCATAAAATTTTGTACCATGGGGAACAAATAATTCAAAACAATATGCTACCAATAGGAGATCTATCTGAAAAAGCGCAAGAAAAAAGGAACAAAGACTACATATTCTTTCGCGAGCACAACACAAGGAAAATGTCCAGATGTTGTACTATTGAAGTCCTTATCACTTTTTTGTTGTGCACTTCAGATCCATATATGTCCAACATTCGTCAAAAATGGAAAACTACCTCTATTGAAGCTAAACAACTTCTAGAAGATGAAAATTTTATTTATTTATTTATTTCATTTTGGTAACATCTACAGCAAAACATGAGTCTTAAAGTAGTAGAAGTACAGACATTGTTAAATGTAAGTTATTTTGAAGTATAAAAATAAAAACATAGAGAAAAATAGAAATAAAATAATGCTATAAGATAATTTTAAACATATGTTATAAGTATCATGATAGATAGAGTTATACAATGTAACAGTTATTAAACGTTGGAAAGTTATTAAATAACAATTAATAAAAACAAAAAATAAAAAATTTATTAATGTGTGATTTAGTTTTGAAGTAAAAATATTAAGAGTAATACTCAAAAATTCTTTTCTTAAAGTGTAACGCGTTGCTGGTTGCCCTAATAATTGGTGGGATATTATTCCAAAGACGAATTGCGTTAATGTAAAATTGCCAATTTGATATTAGCGTATGATGTCTTATTTGAATTATGGTATTATTTCTACTGTGTCGGCTGAAAGTGATTCGATTATACAGATGATGAGGCTCACGAGTGTTTATAATTTTGTGTAAAAAAATTAGAGTTCTAATCTTCATCAGGTCATCAAGCTGGACACCAAAAAGTTTCTTTGCATAGGGGGTATTATGTTCATAGTTACCATAAAACTTAAGGCCAAAAACGTACCTTGTAATATTATTATACGTTATGTTTAGTCTCGATTTGCTATTTGTATCACAACTTGAAAAAATTTCACAGGCATACATTAAAATAGGTATTAAATACGTTTTCGCGAGCAGCAATCTGATTTTAAAAGGGGTGCAATGTTGAGTTGGCCATAGAGTTCGTAGCATCGAGAAGGTTTTTCCACACGCGTTTGTAACATGATCCGACCAGGTTAATGTATTATTAAAAATTACTCCTAGATTTTTGGCTTTATTGACTATTTCTATTTTTTGGTTATTAATATAAATGTTGGGTATTTCGACAACTTTCTGCGTTCGCTTACGTAGTAAAATGCATTTTTTTTTTAGATTTAGACTTAGGCCATTTACAGATGCCCAAAAAGAAACGCGTTCTAAATCATCATTTAATTTTCGCGTACATTCTTCAAATTGCTCCTTTTTACTGCTTATGTACAATTGAACATCGTCAGCATACATTCTAATATTGCAGTGCATCAGCTGGTCTGGCATATCAGTTGCATAAATGGAAAAGAGAAGAGGTCCAAGAATGGAACCTTGCGGTACACCTCTAGAGATGGGAAGGAAATTTGAAGTTATTGATGAGTTGATTTCTACATACTGTACTCGACCATGAAGATATGAATAAATCAATTTGGAAGACGTTGGGGAAAAGTGCATGATCTTCTCTAGTTTTTGAATCAGAATAGTGTGATCAACTGTGTCAAAAGCCTTTGAGTGGTCTAATAAGACTAGCATTGCCATACAGCCATCATCTAGTTCTTTTCTAAGATCTTCAGCTACATCAGTAAGAGCTGTAATACAACTATGCTTGGCACGAAAACCGGATTGTTTACAAGTAAGAAGATTATTATCATTGATATAATTAGTTATTTGCTTATGTAGCAGTTTTTCAAATGCCTTTGACAGGTACGGTAATATGGCAATTGGTCGATACTCGGAGGACGATTTTGGTATTGGAAGAACTTTTGCCTGTTTCCATCTGTAGGGGTAGGTGCTCGTCTATTTAGAAGAAATTTTTACTAAAATTGGATGATTTAAAGTACTTTTTCATTACAGTAACAATAAGTTTCACTTTTTTATATCTTTAAAAAAAAAAACAACCTTTGGCCCTTGTGCACATTAGGACTAAAAAGTTTACGGGGGCCAAAGTTTGGCATTTTCTGAAAAAATTAACTTAAAAAATTGTTAAAAAGTATTTGTTGTAAAATTAACTGAAAAAATAAGACATTATATTAAAAAAAAACTTTTTTTTTTACCTTTTAACACTTCACTTTTGTACTAAAATTCAACTACAAATGAAAATGTATTTATTTTCGGTCGAGAATTACGTTTGATAGCAAAACTTAAAGGCTTTAGTCTCACCTACCAAACAAAAAAAACCGCATATCAAAATTCCAATCCAATCAAAAGTTATAGATTTTTGACCGCCTTCTCGTCAAATGGTCCACTATGCGGTGACTCTTTAATGTGACGAATATACAACGCTTTACGTATCATATGAGAAGCTATACGTAGACACACAGAAAAAAGATTTGTTGCAACCGAATTTGTTGCCAACCGAATTTATGAAGCCCCATGTACCATCACATTATTCTGTTGTGATCAGAGAATTGTATAGTCCATTTAACTGTCAAGGAGTAAAGGCAATTGATTTTAATATAAATCTGACATTTAGTTGATGCAATAGAATTATTCATTACATATGTTCATTTTAACAGCCATTTATCTTAATTTTACTGATGTAAAATAAAAATAAAATATTTTTATTAAGATTTAATTATTTATTAAAAACTTATATCATATTATTCATTGAGCTATACAACAGACATAATATAAAATAAAATTAATGGTTTGTTTAATTACAACATCTGCTAATAACAATATTGGAAATAAAAACATATTGTTGTTTCACCGACTTTAAAATTATGACGTTTTTCCGCAAACATTTCCAAGAAAATAAATATTAAATAAAATGATTTAAGCAAAATTATGGAATCATTCTTGAGTTCATATGAAACTTACCCAGTAATAATCCATGCACTCAATTAATCGGCGTTGCTTCTTGTGTTACTGAACATAATGGGTGGTTACCAATGTACCATACTTTTCAAATTATCTTATGAAAATGCATATAGAGCTAATTGGTGTCTTCCATGGTAATTTCTTCCTTCTTTTTATTTTTATTTATTTATTTATCAGAATATTACACTTACAATTTAATTATTAGTATAATGTAATACGAAAAGCTATGACAGCGATGGTCTTAAACTTTGTAAGATCTTATAGGATTTTTAAATGGAATAATAAAGGTTAGATTGTTTTAGAAAATTAATTAAGGTATTAATAATGTCATCGTTCATTGTGAGGTCGATTAATTGAAAGAAATCTTTATTCTTGAGTATATAACTTTGAAATGTCTTTATATGTGGACAGTTCGAAAATAGATGATTAATGCTGATCGGGTTAAATCCGCAGAAGTGGCATTGTTTTGTTAAGTTTTTAAAAATAAGGTGTGAGTGCGATATTAAGGTGTGTCCGATTCTTAGGCGTATTATTTTTATTTGGTCTTTTCTTATAAGAGTGTTGTTGTTGGTGGTTTGGAATATGTTACAGGCGTTGAGTTTTTTAGGATTATTCCTTTTATACCAGTCATTGGTTAAGTTGCAATTGTCAATTTTGCATGCTCGAAATTTAGATCTTATAAATTTTGAGATATCATGGGTTGATAAGTTTGGGGTAGTTGTAAGAGGTGCGGATAATGCGGCTTTAGCACATTTATCCGCCTCTTCGTTACCTTTTATTCCTGAGTGGCCAGGTATTCAAATCAGTTTAATGTCAGGCTGCCGCTCAATCATTATTTGTCGGATAATGCTAGGATATAATTCTTCATTGTTTAAATTATGGATTGCTTCTATAGCCGATAGAGAGTCAGTACAAATTGTATATTTTCCTCTTAAGTACCTTATGTGTTTGATGGTTTCGTATATAGCAATAATTTCTGCAGAGAAATTAGTGGTATATTCTGGAAGAATAGAATTTATCAAAATTTTTCCGTTATTTACAACGCCGTAGCTAACACTGTTTTGGGCTCTAGAACCATCCGTATAAAAGAAATTGTGATCACTTAAATCTTGTTGGAGTTTACCGAATATCTGATGATATATTTCGGTGTTGGTAGAAGATTTTTTTTGTTTAGTCAGCGATGAGTCAATTGTTGAAAGATCAATTTTCCAGTTAGGATACTTAATATGATATTGTTGATCTATATTAATAGGAATGTTGTGAGTTAAGCAAAATTGGGTAATACGAGTTAGTGTTGAAGGAATTTCATAAAATTTTTTTTGGTGAATTGATTTTTTCAATAAAATGGAAAGTAGGTAATGGTCATTTATCATTATGCATTTAAAAAGTTTTGAAGTAGCAAAATCTCTATACTGTTCAATTGACATAACGTCCGCTTCATAAATTATATTTCTTATAGGGGATGTTCGAAAAGCTCCTAAGGAAAGGCGTAGGGCAGCGTTAAAATTTGTTTTTAATTTGTTTAAAGTGCTCTTGGGCGAATACCCATATAGATATATTCCGTAATTAATTTTTGATATTATGATAGATTTGACAATTTGTATGAGAGAAGATGTATTGCAACCAAATTTCTTTGAGGAGAGGCATTTAATTATATTAAGTCTTTTGGAGAGGGTCGAGTTAAGACAGTCAATATGTGAACTCCATCTGTAAAGATGGTTGAAAACTATTCCAAGTATCTTGAGACTATTTACTGATTCGATTGATATGTTGTTGGTATGCAGTGCGGGTGAGCAATTGTGTTTCCTACAAATGTGTAGATGTTTACATTTGTTTAGGGCTAATTGTGCTCCGGATGAAGTGCACCAGTTTTGAATGTCTGATATAATAGCATTAAAGTTTATACTTTGATTTTTTGTGTTCTTAAGTTTTTAATTATAACGTAGTCATCTGCATAGGCGATAAAGTCAATTTCCTTATGTAGGGATATTATTTGGGAAAGTTTGTTGTAGGCTATCAAAAATAAAATTACAGAGAGTGGTGAACCCTGGGGGATGCCGTTATATAAAGGTAGTATTTTCGAATAGTAGGAATTGTTTCTTACCATGATTTTTCTGTTGGTTAAGTAATTTTTTATGTAATTATACATTTTAGGACCTATTTTCCATTCTTCGAGCTGGTTTAAAATGGTATGTAAACCGATTTTGTCAAATGCTTTCGCAAAATCTAGTGAGATTAGTGATAAGTGGTTTTTGTTCCTTAGAGTTTGATTTATTTTAAAGTCCAAGTAAAGTAATGGATCTGAAACTGATTTCCCCTTTATGAAACCATATTGGTGGTTGTTGATAAGCTTGTCTGTGGTAAGAAACCACCACAGTCTGTTGGCTATGATTTTGTCCAAAACTTTGGAACAACATGGATTAAGTGAGATAGGACGATAAGACGAAACGATAGTTTTGTCTGCATTCGGCTTAAGTATGGGGATAATCAAACTGGTTTTATAAATTTGAGGTGTATATCTATCAAAAATATTATTATATAAATTAACCAATCTATTATGTACCTGATTTGATAGATTTTTTATCATTGGATATGATATCCGATCTAATCCAGGTGTTTTACCTTTCAGTTTGTTAAGAGCTATGGAAAGTTCTAACACGTTTATCTTTTCTTCTATTGTCGTAGCATTTTTTCCTGCAATGGTTTGATGTGTACTCGAAATTACTGAGTGCTTGGAGTGTTGGAAAGTATGTGAAAAATTTGAATCTTTAGATTCTTTGAACCAATAGTCGCAAAAAATATTTGCGATGTCGCTTGAGTTAGTTACTCTATTTTGGGAGTTGTTAGGGGTTTGAATGCAATGGGTTGGGGTCTTAGGTTTTAAGCCGCAGAAACTACGAATATTGCTCCACATTTTGTCTGAGGGTGTTGAGGGGTTTATTTCAGATGTAAATTTGTAAATTGAATTTCTTTTGGAAATTTTGATTTCTCTTCTAAATAGAGCATTGGCTTTTTTGTAATTTAATTAATTTTCGGTTGAAATGTTCCTCCTAAATTTATTCCACAGATGGTTTTTTTGGGCTTTTAGTTTTTCTAATTTTTTTGACCACCATGGGACCGATTTATGGTAACTGAGCGATCTATGTTGTAGTATGCTCTCGTTGGCACTTTGCAAAATTATTTTATGAAGATTAGCTGCTTCTTTATTTATATTTGGGCTAACTGGTCGCAATATACTAAATTTTTCAGTAAGTATTTTATAATTGGTCCATTTCGTTGTTTTCAAATTGAAACGTGGTCTAATATTTTGACCAGCTGAAGTTTGGTTATTTGAGAAAAGAGATGTAATTATTGGGAAGTGGTCACTGCCAAATAGGTCGTTTCAATTTCCCAATTCGCGTAGATGAACAAAGAAGAATAGATGATAGTTAAGTCAATGTTTGTAAATGTTTTATGTGTGGTAAAATGAGTTGGAGAACCATTATTTAATATACTCAAAGTTGAGTTGGTTATATACTTTGACAGAGCCAGACCTCTTCTATTGTTTGAGCTAGATCCCCAGTTAACGTGCCAACTGTTAAAGTTATTAGTACTGGGTGTCTCGTTTCATATAACTGAGCAATGTCATTACCATTGAATGATTTTGTGGGAGGTATGTATGTACTAAAAACTACAAATGTTTTTTTGAGTGTATAAGTAATGCTACCGAATCGAAGTTGCTATTTGAATTTAATTTTTCATGTTGAATGGAGTTACGAATTAGTATGGCTGAACGCCAAATGAGTTGTGTGTTGACGGGGATAAATAGATTTTGTAAAAGTTTGGAGTTATTATATTTGTGTCACATTTTAAATGAGTTTCTTGTAATGTCATTATTTTGGGGTTGTGTTTTTTAATGAGAACTTGTAGTTCATTGTATTCTTTACTAGAATACTAGGAGGTTCTTGTCTGACACCAAGACTGGCTTACAATACATTGCGAGATTCTAAACGAGCGAAGCAGTGGGAAGCATCTTCGTCTGGTCATTGAAATTTCGAGTTATTTCGTCAGCCTGGTGTAAGGCGAAGCATTTGATATTAATCGTTGGTAGTATTGTGATTAATCATACCAGGTTCCAGGTTACGTGAGTCCTCAAAAAAATTTGTCATACAAACACAGGCACGAAATTTCATATACAATGACAATTATGACTGGCCATTTTGATATCTTTTTATGTAACAATCAAGAACTCGACAAGTTCTGAGCATGTTTACGGTCATATCGACATAATTACAACTTCAGGTTCAGTCTTTCGTTTATACACCAGAATCATATATATATATATATTTTTATAATATAGATCTTTTGCACAATTTTACATTGACTTATAACTTTTTATTTTTATTTTGTTTATAAAAACATTACAATTAAATTGAAAGTCCGGTCTGGCTAAACATATTATTATATGCTTTTGGTATTTGCAACAGAATTTGATTCAAGCTCTTTCGGTTCCATATATCAATGCAAGTTAAAGTTTGGTTTTCTGTTCCGGAAAATAACTCATAGCACACATATTATTTATAGTATTTTCGCAATATTTTGTAACAATACTAGCAGATTCCAGCTCTCGAAATTAGAGTGCAAATTCTTGGAAATTTTATTTTTTCATTAAATAAAGACCCTAAAGGTATGCTAATCAATTATAGCCAATTCACAAATCAACACGCAAAACAAATCTTTTTGTAACACATTAACAAATTTAGTAAACACACACATAGCATTGTATAATTTTATGTATGTGTTAGTAGAAACTTTAAATACAATTTACTCAAAATAAAGGAAAAAATTTAAAAATCTGTAAATCTGCAAAACGGCTAAAAGGAAATACCTTTCAAATAATATACGTTTGATCAAAATTGGGATAAAACGGTAGAACAAAACATCGGTCACAAGAAATCGCCTAGGTTATTAATATTATAAATACTAGCTAGTAAACCTCATCAAATTGGTTTCCGGGAAAAACACTGGACTATTGATGGAGTGCATGGAGTAGTAGATAGAATAGAAAATATATTAGAACAAAGACGGTATGTTCCACCATCTTCTTAGATGTAGCACAAGCTTTCGATAAAGTCTGGCATAAAGAACTTCACAACAAACTGAAAACCCAACTACGCATACAATATACAGTTATACTGGAATAATATATGAAGGACAGATTTTTCGGGGTCAAACAGGGTCAAGCATACACAATTAAAAAAAAAAAAAACATGGAGCAGGAGTCCAATATTATATATATTATATACAGCGGGCATACCATTGGCAATCAACAGTAAAATAGCTACCTTCGCTGATGATGTATTTTGTCAAAAGGAAACGATAAAATAGAATCGACTAGAAATCTTCAAACAGCAATTGTTACGATAGTTTACTGGACAGAAACTTGGAGAATAAAACTAAATAAAAGCAAATCATTTCACGTTGACTTCAAAAACAAAGTCATAACTCTGTGGTCACAAGCGATAACCGCCTAAGTCGACTTAAGAATGATTTGAGTTATGTATGCTAACATATTCTACTAAAAACGCATTATATCTACGTGAAATCCCCATTCCTCTATCACTGTTTATTTAAAATTTATTACTGAAAACATGCTGACCTAAGTCGTAATGAAGCCCCAATACATCTATAATATTAATAGGCAAGGCAATTTCTTGTGACTGATGTAAGTTTCACAGTTTTCCCCAATTTTGACAAAAAATTTGAAAGGTATTTCTTTTCAGCTGTTACCCAGATTCACAGATTTTCATCGTTTGAAATATTTTTGTGGAGTTATGATCGTTTAAAGTTGCTACTAACACAAACATAAAATTATAAAATACTATGTGTGTGTTTATTTAATTTGTTAATGGAATTGTGAAGCATATCTTTAGGGTCTTTATTTAATGAAAAAATAGAATTTCCTAGAATTTGCACTCGAATTTCGAGGGCTGGAATCAGCTAGTTTATATAAAAAGTTGTTTTTCTCAAAAGCTTGATATTCGACGATTTGGGTTATGTATGCTATCATGTTCTACTAAAAACGCTTTATATTTGCGTGAAATCTCCGTTTCTCTATCACTGTTTATTAAAAAGTTATTAGTAAAAATATACTGATCGAAGTTTCAATGAAGCCTTATTACATTTATATAAAAAGTTACTTTTCTCGAAATCATGATTTTCGACTTAGGCGGTTAATGCTTGTGACCACATAACTTATAAGCCAATGAAAATCTCCAGCTCTAATGTTCAACATGAAAATTATACAAAGTGTCTAGGCATGACATTGGATGTTAGACTTAACTGGAAAGATCATATAAAAAGAAACTAACAGAACTAAATTTAAAATATAAAAAAATTCAATGGATTATTGCAAGACACTCAAAACTTTCAATGGAAATTAAATTGGTGATATACAATCAAGTAATAAAACTAGTATGGACCTATGGATCGTAACTATGGGGAAGTGCAGCTAAAATACACACAGAAAGTATTCAACGATTTCAAAACAAAATCCTTAGAGACGTTGTTATCGTACCCTGGTATGTCAGATATGATGAGATTCATCGAGACCTTGGAGTAAGCAAAGTCGCTGAAGCAATAAAAAACATTGTAACAAATCATGCGAATTGATTACAATGCCATAACAGCCCAGAAGCTTCCATTTTATGTAGTGAAGAAATCTACTCAAGAAGACTGAAGAGAACCAAGCCACATGTTCTAGTGACTAATATTGTATAAATTTAAATTAGTTAGGGAAATTAATCACTTGTTAGCCTAAGCTAGGTGAAATTAAATGAAATTATTAAATATAACATTTAAAAAAAATTCTTAGAACTTTTGTGAAGAATTACTTTCTCTATTAACTCTTCACAATTTTTTTTTTTAATATATCGTTAGGTCTTCCTCCACAATTATAATGTCACTTTTCCAAAAATAGTACGTCTGATAACATTTTCGTTGGAAAATATTTTTGTCCTTAATATTTTAAACATTACGCTAAACATTTAAACAAAATTCATATAACAATCCAAGCAATTACAACATATTATTAAGTCAACCAATACACATGTAAATTTAAACGAATATTTCATCTCAAAAAAATTTTTCAAAAAAAACAACCATAAAATCATCATATTGAAAGTTATAAATAACCGTTTCATAAAGCATAAATTTCATTTTTGAGATACACATCAAATAATTGCAAAATTGCAACAAAAGGATGCAAAAATGTAAATGAAACTAAAAAACACACATACTATCAAATGTCTTACACTACATACATTCAAATACATAAACACCCAAATGTCATTTATAATTTCATGCCACCTCTCAGAAAATACAAAAACAAAATAGAACATTCTGATCAACCAAAGGATTCGTTGTGTTGAAATTGCAATGTAAATAACAACTAACAAACACAATGAGCTTTCGATAAATTGAGTTGTTGTTGCTGCTGAAAAATGATACAAATACTAGTACATGTCCATGTGTGTGTTCAGTCTATAAAGCGACAGACAAACATTTCATTTCACATCTGAATTATGGGCGATGCATGCAAAGAAAAAAAAACTCAAACATATGCATTTAACACAACAAACACACACACACACAGAGGAAAATGCATGTGCGAGAATGATTGCCATTCATAATGTGAATGCGAGTATGTAGTGTTGAGTGGTCTATAACTCTATGAATTTCATAAATTTGCACAACTCTTATCCAATGAATACAATACACTTCAATGTTCATGTTCATTACTGTTTATTTGCGAATTTGCAGTACGACAGTACATATTTGGTATGTAAAGGAATATTATTCATGATTATGAACTTTTGCAACAACACACTACTACCAAACACACTCATACAAAGATACAATTGCGAAGATACCAAATGAAATGCATTCATGAAACAATAGAGGCCCTCTAAAAAAACAAAATTCCATAAAATTTTAATCTGCATAGATCGGCTTAATAATACTCTACGGAAAATACAAGAGAGAATCAAAAGTTAAAGAAAATTATTTGTTTTTCGTTGTCCTCACTGTAGCGTATGCTATCTGTATAAAAAAACCTTGCTGCCGTTAGGGGAAGAATGTCAAGCTGGCTCAACTTGAAGTCTCAGAAATCGACAAAAAACATTTCATCTTAGGTATAAAAATGGAGTTTTGTATGTTTGTTTGTACGATTGTTTGTTTGTAGCTTGTAGGACACTACACCACTGGATCGATCGTCGTGAAGTTTTTAAAGTAGATAATAATAATAGATATTTATTGGATTTTCAAGTGGGGGTGGAACCTCCCATTTATAGAGAATTTTTAAGATATAATTTTAACATATAATATATGGAGTACCATGACAGCAAAATTTCTGAAACTATTTACATGTACGTACATATTAAAATAATTTGAAGTGTTGCGGAAAAAATGGGCGGGATCGGAACAATGGGTGTAGCACCCACCATACAAAGTAAATATTTAATGTCATGTATTTAGAGTACTGTAATAGATAAAGTCTTGGGACTTAGGGTGAGTTCATTAGTTATTAATATGAGTATTCTGACAAAAAATGGGCGAGATCTGAACAATGGGCGTTTCACCCCCGTACAAAGTAAATATTTAATATCATATAACTCGAGTACTATAATAGAAAAAGCCTTGGTACTTTGTCTGACTTCATGAGTTATTATTAATGTGAGTAGTTGGCCAAAAAAAAGGGCGAGATCGGACTAACGGGCATGCCACCTCCTATACAAAAAATTTGTACTATGAAAATGAAAGTCTTACAACTTTGAAAAGTATATTACTGATTAATGTGATTAGTCGTGGTAAATATGGGCGGAATCGCCAAAATAAAAAACTAGCTAAAATTGAAAATCGCGAATAACAAAAATCGCCAAAATCAGAAATCGCGAATAACAAATATCGCAAAAAACGAAAATCATCAAAAAAAAAAAAATTGCCTGAATTTAAAAATCGCGAATAACAAAAATCGCAAAAAACAAAATCACCAAAATCAAAAATCGCCAATACCGAAAATCACTAATGACATAAATCGCCAAAATCAAAAATCGCAAAAAACAAAAAACGCTGAAGTCAAAAAAATCACAAAAAACAAAAATCGGCAAGTCAAAAATCGCCAAAATCATAAATCGCAACAAAACAAAAATCGATAGAGCCAAAAATTGCCACAATCAATAATCGCTAAACTCAAAAATCGCAAAAAGACAAAATTCGCCAAATCAAAAATATGAAAAAATCCGGAAACACAAAAATTGCCTGAACCGAGCAATCGGAAATAGCAAAAATCGCAACAAAAAAAATTGCCAAAATCAAAAATCGCAAAAAACAAAAACGCTAAAGTCAAAAATCGCCAAAATTAGTAAACAAAAATCGCCAAGTCAAAAATCTCAAAAAAAAAAAAAAACAAAATTCGCCTAGACAAAAATAGCAAAATCAAAAATCGCCAAAAACCAAAAATCGCAAAAAACGAGAATTGCTAAAGCTAAAAATCGCCGAATTCAGAAATCGCAAAAAACACCAATCGATAAAGCCCAAAATCGCTAAAATCAATAATCGCTAAATCAAAAATTACAAAAAGGCAAAATTTGCCAAAATCAAAAATATCAACAAAATCGGGAAATACAAAAATTGCCGGAACCGAAAAATCGCAAATACCAAAAATAGCAAAAAAAAAAACAACAAAGCTAAAGTCAAAAACCGCCAAAATCCAGGATCAAAATCGGCGAGTCAAAAATCGCAAAAAACAAACATCTCCAAGTCAAAAATAGCAAAGTCAAAAATCGCCAAAAACCAAAAATCGCAAAAAACGAGAATTGCTAAAACTCAAAATCGCCGAATTCAGAAATCGCAAAAAACACCAATCGATAAAGCCCAAAATCGCCAAAATCAATAATCGCTAAATCAAAAATCGCAAAAAGACAAAATTTGCCAAAATCAAAAATATCAACAAAATCGGGAAATACAAAAATTGCCGGAACCGAAAAATCGCAAATAGCAAAAAACAACAAAGCTAAAGTCAAAAACCGCCAAAATTCAGAATTAAAATCGGCGAAGTCAAAAATCGCAAAAAACAAATATCTCCAAGTCAAAAATAGCAAAGTAAAAAATCGCCTAAAACCAAAAATTTAAAAAAAACAAGAATTGCTAAAGCTAAAAATCGCCAAATTCAGAAATCGCAAAAAACCAAAATTAGCCTCATCACAGAAGAAGCGCTATTATTTATATTAGAAAACAACTTCACTATCAAACTTCACTATCAAATCAAACTATCAAACTTTCTTACCGGTATCTGTTGCATAAATTTGGAACACTTGGAACACCAAACTTACATTTTTTTTTTAGATCTACCCGAATCTTTTGCTAAGGGTCTTCTTATTCCAAAAACGTATTTTTCAATTCGAAATACTGTTATTAACTTTGGCCAAAAAATTTAATAATTTCCCCATAGTGCCACATGAAGCTGCCCTTCAGAAAAAAAGGATTTTTCAAATTAAATCCAGCAAAACTTAACGATTGACCTTGAATTTGATTCTTTATTTGTTGAAATTTCGTGATTCTTGATTTGGGAAACTTTTTATTTTTGTTTTTTTTTTTTCGTAATTTTCGGTTTTTGGCGATTTTCGATTATGACGATCTTTGAATTTAGCGACTCCACCCATATTTTCCCCGTCTACTCACATTGGTAATTAATGTACTGTTCAAAAGTTTCAAGACTTTTGTTTTCAAAGTACTTAATTTTTTCTTTGGCATAGGAGGTGTCACGCCCACTAATCCTATAACGCCCATTTTGTATCACATAAACATCTAATGGACTCTTCAAAAATATCAAAGTTTTCCCTTTTATAGTGCTCCAGTTATATGACATTTCACATTCACTTTGTATACTCGTATCAAAATCAAATTGCGAAACTTATATTATCCAGCCATATATAACATATCTCTGGAAATAGTTAAAAAGTCCTTCACTATATGCAATAATAATTTATTCTTGCAGATAAATTCTCTGTAGTAGATTACAACTTCAACTAGGTAACAGAAACTATTACATAATGCATTATTAAACCATATGTCTGATGTAGGGTACTTATAAATAATAAACAATGCCTTAATACGAATAACAACAATGTTACAAGGTACTTGCTGCGCTTTTGTTCTTGCTGATGGAATTATTTGTTCGCACATTGTCAAGAGATGACTTTTACAGCAGCACCAACCCAACATCAACTTTATACAGCAGCATTCATATGCTATTAACTAAGGCGTTAACAGCCACCCACCCATCAACAATACACATACAAACATACATACAATAGCAACACAAACTCATATGCAACATCATTCATAACACAACAGCAACTACCTGCATTTTTTCGAACCACTTTTGTAGCGGCAGCCGGCGTTTTATGCAAAAATGCAATTTTTATTTTCCATAACCAAAGGGTCTACAATTCTGTTCTCTTGCTCTTTAATGTTCCTTTGCATTGGTCTGATCTGTTTTCGATTTGTTTTGTGTTGCTGCAGTTATTGTACTTGTTTTTTCCTTATCTTTCTGCTCCCATAACATTAAGTTACATTTCCTTTTCTGCAGCATACTGTATAAAGTCTGTGACTTTATTGGGTTAAAAAAAAAAACACTGAATAACAGAATTTCCAAATGTTTGACCACAACTACAAGTCTACTAGAAATTTGTGAATAGAACAATAGAGTCATAGATCAAGATTTTTTTGTTGCAGATGCAATTGCAACTGTGTGCTTTTTGTGTCCAATGCATTCATTCATTCATTGTTTGCTTGTTCATAGAACATTTAAATTTTGGGGAAGTGTTTTTGGAATTATCGGAGTGGGTTAAAATGAAAACATTCATCATATTTGTATGAATTGTATCTGAAATTGAGTTGTCATATGCAGTTATTATTTATACATAAACATGAAGTTGTTGTAAAAAGTTTATTTATGTTAGCAATTTGTAAACATTAATGATTTTTAGGTTTATATGGGGAAAATGTTTGAATTTAGCATGAAGAAATCTTGACTGCCACGATTCTATAAATTTAGCTATCATAACTTATTTGTTCTCTCAGAGCCATTAGTAGTGAATGCTCCCAGCAAGTTTAGAAACATTGGAGAAAATTGATCATGATTGGGTTTTTGTCTAACCAATATCAAAGACGAACTAGATGCCTCTCAGGAGTGGTGTAGTCCTTCGTTTGGTATAGTAAAACTTCGAGTGGAAAAATTTAAATGGGGCTGTATGAACTCCAAAGGCGAACTTTCGACAAACACAGGTGGGCATACCAGATATAGTATTGAAAATCATTAAACTACTACTAAATGACTGTCAACTAAAATTGCTCGACATAATAGGCATTTCAAAATATTTCTATACTTCGATTGAATAATTGTATTGGAGAAATCTTACCGGAAGCTGCCGCTTTTTCTCTCAATTTCAATGGGATTGTTTGGCGAAGTTTCATAGCAAAGCAGTTGACAGAAAGGGAGGAATCTAGGGCCGAGTCGTCGCATTCGTTATCAAAATTTTTCGATCAAAATTATTATTTTTTTTTAATAAAATACTAATGCCGTTTTCATTTCTGACAAAAAATGTCGCCCTTTTTTTGCCCTTTTTTGGAGAAGTGTATTTTTTATATATTCTGAATTAAGAGCAACCTTATCTTATATATCAATCGAAAGGTATCAGAGCTCTCATAAATCACAAAAAATTCGAGCCATTGACTTCTTTCAGGTCATAGTGGGAGAATATTTCCCCATTGTTCCCCTTTTCTGAATATTTTCGCCCTATGACTTCCAAGAGGATAATAATTAAATTGTTTTTGTAGTTATGAACACAGCACTTTGAGACCTTTCGATTGATATATAATACAAGTTGCTCTTAATTCAGAATATATAAAAAAAATACACTTTTCCAAAAAAGGGCGACTTTTTTGTCAGAAAAGAAAACGGCATAAGAGTAATTTTACTCTGGCACAGCTAACGAGTTATGGTCCATAATTAATAGTAAAAGTGAAACGAGGTCTGACGATTGTCAGTCTTCTTTAAATAATAAACTAAAATCTAGAATTTCGATTGATTTTACTCGGTATCAAATGCGACGATTTGCCCCTTGGCCGAATTAAGGCGAAAGCAGGTTTTAACAATTTTCTATAATTATCTTCAAAAGGAGGATGTAAAGCTGTGTTTGATCTGATACATTCTATGTGCCTATAACCAAACCTCCTCGTGGTACACCTGTGCAACGCTAGGCAAAGCTAATTATTTGTAGTGATTATTCCGAGCGGCTAACTAGTTAGGGTTAAGTCTGCCAGTGCTATATTTTTTAGGGGGATAACTGATAGTAGCATGATTTTTGATTATGATACAAGATCTCACCAAAGGCTATAAATTGGTACTACGGGAAGTTGTTGTTGTCCAAAAGAGGATAACTCATGTAATTGTCTATATCTGAAAGAGTACGAATTTGATTACACAAACTGTGGAATAATTGCCAACTCCCCCTCACATCCCACAATTGTGTAATTTCCCGTGATGTAACATGAGTAGAAAAATCTGTTTGGAATGTTGTCGACGTCAGTGCCACTCCTGGTTTCGTCAGCAGGAAGAATGTATGTAGTAGACAAGAGTATTGAGGGTGAAAGTTGCATGAGTTGAACTTAAATTCGGAGGGCTGTTGATGTCATCTCGCATGTACCTGATGCCGTGCGAATGCAGATACATAGGAGGAAGTAAGATAGTGTAGACAAGAGTGTGTATGACCTGGTATATTGTGTGGGGTAAGAGCTGTCAGGAGAAGAGTGTGTGATTGATCTTGAATGTGCTGTTGGTGATTGACATGGAAGTGTTGAATCTTCAAGATGACTTAAAGCAAAAGGCCCTCTCGGGGGTAGTTCGTAGTGGCTGTGGTTGTCTAAATCACAGGAAGAGCTCAGCTTGACATGAAGTTGCATTCAACCGGGTTCTACGACTCATACAGTGGAATTGTTTTAAATTAGATATTTTTCTTAAATTTTTTGGACGGAACATGATTAGTGGGTGTGTCATCTCCTAAGCAAAAACAAGCAAGAAAATTATAGTCGGTCTAGACCGACTATACGATACCCTATACCATGCGTTTAGAGACCCTATCTCATAGGCCCAACTAACTGGACATAGAAAATAAGCAAAAACCAAATTGAGTGGGATTTTTATTAATTTTTTTGGCTGCAGATATGAAAAGGTTCATACCGGATGCTATATCTATATGGGGACTAGGTTCAAAAATGGACAGATCCTGCTCATGTTTGGTAAAGTCTCTTGTATTTTGCAAAAATATATACAACAAAATTTGAGAAGAATCAGTGGAATATTTTTGTTTTTAATAGATTTAAGTAAAGATCGGGAAGCAGCTCTATATGGGGCCAAAGGGATCATTTTTGGACTACTCATTAATGGATGTAATGAACGAATACAAACCCAATTTGAGTAAGATCTATATGACAATTTGGATCTTATGGCATTTTATGTCGATTTCATAGGGGTAATTTGTATGGGGGCTAGGTCTGAACATGGACCGATTCTCACCAATTTCAATAGCGTTCATCCCATGGCCGACGAAAGCTTACATACTAAATTTCATCAAAATATATTCATATTTGCGACCTGCAGTTTGATTACAAAGTTTACATGGACACACAGACGGACGGACGGACGGACGGACGGACGGACGGACATTGTTAAATCAACTCAAAAGGTGATTCTGATTCGATCTGTATAATTAAAGATGGGTCTAGGTCAAATATTTTTGGTTGTTACAAACAGCAGCACAAAGTCATTATACCCAAACCACATAGTGGTATAAGGTATAAATATGAGGTACTATGAAAGCGACAGTCTTGAAGCTTTTGACAAGTACTTTTATTACCAATGTGAGTACTTTCTGCGACATATTGGCAGAATCGCCAAGTTCAAAAATCGCCAAAATCAAAAACACAAAATAAAATTTTTCAAAATTAAAGATCGACAAACTCAAAAAACGCAAAAATCGTATATCGCCAAAATTGGTAAAAATAAAAAATTACCAAATGGTATCCCAAATTCAATGCCAAAGTGTTGCCAGATTTAAAAATTTTATAATTTTTGCACCGAAAGAAAAAACAAAAAAATATTGTATTCGTGGATTGTATTGTAGTTGGGGAAAATAAGGGCAGAATTGCCCAATTCAAAAGTCGCCAAAATCAAAAATCGCCAAAGTCAAAAATCGCCAAAACCGAAACTCAAGAAAAACAAAAATCTTCAAAATTAAAGATTGGCAAAATAAAAAATTACAGAATAATATTCTAAATTCAAGCCTAATCGCTAATTGTTACTGGAAATATTTTGGAAAATTCATGTTTTTGCCACGTAGCTTGTTGCAGAGTAGGAACGTCGAAAAATTTTATAATTTTTGTACCGAATGAAAAAACAAAAAATGTTCTATTGTAGTTGTGGAAAATAAGGGTGGAATTGCTAATTCAAAAGTCGCCAAAATCAAAAATCGCCAAAATCAAAAATTGCCAAATCCGAAAATCGCAAAAACAAAAATCGCTTTAATCAAAAAGCTACAAAATCAAATATGGGCGAAATCAAACATCAAATTTCCAAATGAAATTCTAAATTTAAGGCCAATAGTTAAGTGTTGTCGGATTTAATCCGGTAATTCCCAGAACTTTTTATACCCTATACCACTATGTGGTTTGGGTATAATGACTTTGTGCTGCTGTTTGTAACAACCAAAAATATTTGACCTACACCCATCTTTAATTATACCGATCGAATCAGAATCACTATCTGATTCGATTCAACGATGTCCGTCCGTCCGTCCGTCCGTCCGTCCGTCCGTCCGTCCGTCCGTCTGTGTGTCCATGTAAAGCTTGTTATCAAACTACAGGTCGCAAATATGAATACGTTTTGACGAAATTGAAATTGGTGAGAATCGGTCCATGTTCAGACCTAGCCCCAATACAAATGACCCCTATGAAATCAACATAAATTGCCATAAGATCCAAATTATCATACAAATCTTAGTCAAATTGGGTTTGTATGTATATATTACATCCGTTAATCAGTAGTCCAAAAATGGTCCCTATTGGACAACTCTTAGTCATAGGCCCCATATAGAGCTGCTTCCCGAACTTCACTTAAATCTATCAAAAAACAAAAATATTGCACTGATTCTTCTCAAATTTTGTTTGTATATATTTTTGCAAAATACAAGAGACTTTACCAAACATGGTCAGGATCGGTCCATTTTTGGGCCTAGTCCCCATATAGATATAGCATCCGATATGAACTTTTTCATATCTGCAGCAAAAAAAATTAATAAAAGTCCCACTCAAATTTGGTTTATGCTTATTTTCTATGTCCACTTAGTTGGGCCTGACAGATAGGGTATTTAAACGCATGGTATAGGGTATCGTATAGTCGGTCTAGACCGACTATAATTTTCTTACTTGTTTGGTCTTATATTTTTTTTGAAAAATTGTGCACTTTACTATTTCGAACTCATGAGCACGAAAACTGAACTCAGACTTACAAAAACTTTATTTGTTTTGGCAAGTCACAAATATTTTGCATTAAATAACTGTTTTAACTTGTAATATTACTGTGCTCCTTTGGATTTATTCGATATATGTAACGACATATTTTGCATTACCATATGGTAATCGTGAGTTTTTTCGGGTTGTTCTTCTCATGGATAGCTATATGTAGCTTGATCCAGATTAGGAACGTCGCAAAATTTCATAATTGAAAGAAAAAAAAATTTAAAAAAATAAAATCTTTTAATTGAACAATACAAACTTCGTAAGATAAATTGATTATGAAAACATCATTGTTAATAAGTCTCGGCAAGTCGCACTGAAGCAGGACAGGGCATGCTAGTTTGATATAAAGTAATGTTCATCAATTTAATTAATTTTCAGGTTTAGACTTGATAATCATTTCATTAGTATACAATTTTTTACAATGTGCATTATAGAAATGATTTTTAAATGTTAGACTTTTATGCGAAAACTTTGAATTACAAAAATGGGTGGTGGCAAAACAGGAAAATAACAATTAAAACAAACAAGATTTATAACTTTGAACTAGAAAAAAAAAATTAAACCATATTAAAATATCTCTTCATAGAAAAAAAGACGAATGCCAACCAAAAACTTACTTATGTATGTACTGATTTAAGAGAAATATAATATTAACCTTCTGTTGTCAGATAGTTAAACGAAGGGAACAGCGGATACCTTCAAATAGGAAAATTAATTGATGTTTATTAAATTGTATATCACTAACTAAAATCTAGAGATAGTATAACGCAATATTTTTTTTAAGCTGTAATCCTAGTTAGAAATTCTATCACGAGCTTCAAAATGGATCCTAGATCCTTTCCCCTCAATACTGGCTGATGTCATTAATGAATATAGAGAATACGTGTAAACGAAATTTGATTATGAATTGATTTGTTGCCTGCAAATATGTTTAGTTCATATTGCAGATGTAATTTAACATTATACGGGGCCTTGTTCTAATCATGGTCTGATTATGATGCTAATGCAGTACTGTTAATATGTCGCTTTTGCTATAAAATTAAACGCCTTTAGTTATTCTTCCAACGTTTTATTTTTTCAATCCTTCAAACTATTATTAAATTCGATATCTAAAATGCCGCACTGATTCGTCTTTTATCTCTTTAATCGATTCTAAATGGTATTACCAGACTTAGCATTTTAAGGCAAACACGGTGGTTGTGGATTGAAGTTAGTCGAATTTTTAGCGATGTGGCCCTGAGTGGCCCAAGTTAACGGTGCATTATCGTGATGCAAAAACAAGGAGTTGTGTTCCCATAATGGCCTATTTCAGCAAATTGCATGATTAAAATAATATTCCTTGCCATTTAGCACGGTTTGACCCGTACTGATAACAGGAAAAGAGGTGGCAGCATTTGTGGATATTTGACCTAAATGTATCTACATATATTGTAAGTGACAGCAAAGATCGCAACGAGAAGTTTATTCCGCATAAGGCTTGTGTGGCAAATGAACGAAGTTTCGCTGTAATGCATTGTGGGATGAGATCTACTAGATGAGCGAGTGGTGTGTAGAAAGATATGGGCTCCAGAAATGGGTCCACTAATCTCAACAGAACACTTCCTATTATTAATATCCAAAACAGAGTGTAACACGACGATTTGTCAATAGAGTTGATTACCCAACTGTTATTGATAAGCACCAACGGCCACCTCGAAACATGGCTCAGAAGCTTAAAAATAGAATGTAAAGTCTCTGCCCATATATGGGAGTTGTATTCCATTTTTGATCGGACATAGGTGGTATAAGTAGTAAGGAGGTCAGATGCAGTGAAGTATTTCTTACACCGGATTAGGAAGCCTAATCCCCTAAAAAACTCCTCTCGACAATTGAAAAATTTGTTTATTCCAGCGAACATCATAATGAATGTTTATGTCCAGAACATCTACAGCGCCTGTTCCCTCAATATTTTCACCACCCATTGATACAGACTAATGGCCCGTCTATGAGTCAACAAACAACACTGGGTCTTACGTGCATTTAAATTTACTTTTTTCACTCGCCCCATTCAGGGATTCTCAAAAGGTCTTGATTGAGTGTGTCCCTCATGTATTGCCTCACCCGGAATCGGCCTGAGACTTGGCCTTTGATTAAATGAATATGAATGGCAAATATTGTTGCCGTCTGACGAGGAGGAAAATAAGATAAAAATAAGGAGAAAATGAAGAAGAAAGAACAGAGTTTTGTGGTACCCCTGCGTTTAACTAAAATTCTTTAGATGAGACCCCATGTTAAATAACACGTAGTGCGATCTCTGAGAAAACTCGGTACAAGTCGACAGAAATTATTACCCACACCAAAATCAACCAGTTTTGACATCCTATTGAATACTTTGAAAATATCAAGAGCAACACACTTTGTTTCATCGAATCGGTGAATGGACTGACTCCAACGTTTCGAAAGATGCGCCATCAGGTCAGCCGTAAAATAACTTCTACGAAAACCATACTGTTTATCGTGAAATGATATGTTGGTGTCTAGAGAGTTCACAAGATGGCAATTCACATTACTTTTGAAAGCGCAGAGCAATTTGGCGGCAACTTTCAGGTTTTTTAGCTGCACCATTTTTGGGATTGGCTCAAAATTGGCAATCTTCCAATAAGATGGAAATGCGCTCATATGGTACGAAGCGCTAAAAAGCTTTATCAATGGATGCGATATCGGCGAAGAGCACTGCTTCAGTACCAGTGCTGATATGGCATCTGGCATAGTATGAGGTATTATTTCATGTTCGGGCAGTGGTTGATAGCTTTCCGACAAGAAAGAAGTGCTTGCGAATTGTTCAGCCTAAAGGTTAGCTTTATCAACCGGGTCAGTGAATATTAGCTCATCCCTTACAATTATAAATATTTGTTATGGGTTTGTTATTAAATAGTTTTATAAGAGCCTAAAGTTATGGTAATCAATTTCAGCCAATTCACAAATTTAATAAACACACACTCATCATTGTGTTTATGTATATGTTTGTAGCAACTTTAAATGCATTTTAGTAAAAAAAAAAAAAAATGTTACAAAAGGTTCAAATCTGTAAATATAGTGGACAGCTTAAAAGAATTAACTTTCAAATGGGGTATGTTCGGTAAAAATTTGTTGGTAACTAAAATTTTTATATCGGTCACAAGAAACCGCCTTATTTATTCATATTATATTTTTTTTTTTTATTCATACCTCAATTACTAATCGTTTCCTCTCTGGATCTAACTGAATTTTTGGTTAAACCAATTGGAATTAGTTAGTGAATGTTTTCATTCCTACAAGAACACATTTTTTACCACTTTCGCAGTAGCATTAATATTAATGTCGAGGAAACAAATAGTTCAAATAAAATGCCGATAAAAGTAGTTTAGTTCAGCCTGACGAGCTTTTTATACCCTACACCACTATGTGGTAAGGGTATAATGAATTTGTTCTGATATTTGCAACTAACAAAGATATTTGAGTTAGGCTTATCTTTTATTATACCGATTCTCAGAATCATTTTCTGAGTTCATTTAGCGATGTCCGCCCGTCTGCCCATCTGTGTGTCCATGTAAACTTTGTAATCAAACTACAGGTCGCAACTATGAATATATTTTGATGATATCTAGTACATAAATTTTCACAGCCATAGGATGATGGCTGTTGAAATATGTGAAAATCGCTGCATGTCCCCATACAAATGACCTTTATGAGGTCGACTTTATTTGTCATAATATCAAAATTATCTAATAGATCTCGATCAAATTGGGTTTGTGTGTGTTTATTACACCCATTAATCAGTAGTCTAAAAATAAAGCATATAGGACAATTCGTCTAGATAGGGTATCGTCTAGATCGACTATAAGTTTCTTACTTGTTTATATATAAATATAGGGTATTTCGTAACTATTCTTGAAGCGCTTCGTAGTTCGGAAGGATGAAGAAATGGTGGTGTGACCCGAGTTGCCGACAGGTGCATTAATATTTGCTTCGTACCTGTTAGGAAAAAACGAGAGTACTGTGAAATTTCGCTGCAACACACGTAATGTGTGTTGGGTAATTCATTAGTTATGTTAAATGATTATGCATGACAGAAAGTTCAACGGGAGTTGTAAAACTCGAACGGCGAAGCCATGAATAACTATGAACAATAGAATCACTAACAACATCGATTTTACTGTTCGGACAATTCTCCAGGATTTTGATATGGACTGTGAAAGGCCATCAAACCTATAAAGGAAGAGATCCGCATCCAGATTTGGGATTTTATAAAGAAACTCGAAATTAATGATATGTACCCTGATATCGAATTTAACGAAAAGATAGTTAAATTGTTCATCATTGGTGCTAAGTTTTTGATACACAACATCATGGCGAACGCAAACGGCAAAGATCCTTTGAAAAACACCTTTAGATATGACAAAGTTAAGTGCGAATACTATTTTTATGGAGACCAGTTCGAAAAATGAATCGACCGATAACAACATCTATAAACAATATGTGAGAAAAATCGATGGAATAATTCTGTTTTTTGATAGATTTAAGCGAACATCTGGAAGCAGCTTTATAGGGATGCTAAGACTAAAAGTTATCCTAAGAAGTATATTTTTGTACTACTAATTAATGGTTGTAATAAACAAACATAAATCAAATCTGACCAATATCTCATAGGGGTCGTGATAATTTATGATCACCGTAATGCAATGCAATACAATACTTAATGGTAATATATTAACATTAGCGAGCAGTAGCTTGAGAAAAGGTTCACATGGAGGCTAGAATGGTCCTTAAATGTGTAAAAGCGATTTTGGCGAGTGTCTCGGGATCCAGTTTGTTTCCTTTCTGTATAGAAATAGTAAATGTGAATTTGGGGACAGACATTCAGATAAAGAAATCGATTGAAAATTTCAAGTGTTTTTATTTAGGTAATATATGAATTTTTATTCAGATTTTACGAAAATTTGGTTCTATCGTTAAATTATTCTTTCCCTAAACTATAGTTGTAACGATGAAACAAAACCTTTGAAAGTAAAATCTTGGTTAATTTATGATACAAACTATTCAGAAAGAGAACATTTAGTGAATATTTCACAAAAATCTAATTTTTATCGAAATCCGGACAAAAAAAATCTTGTAGGGAAAATTCTAGCACATGGATTTACCTAAAAAACCACATAATTAATCTCTAACATATATTTAACAATACTTTAAAAAGTGCTAAAACTATTTTTTAAAATTTTTTTAAGACAATTTTTT
This sequence comes from Cordilura impudica, assembly GCA_963682025.1. Lineage (NCBI taxonomy): Eukaryota > Metazoa > Arthropoda > Insecta > Diptera > Scathophagidae > Cordilura > Cordilura impudica. The sequence goes on along the minus strand of OY821518.1, from coordinate 29,307,411 downwards.
AGAACTCGAAAACTCCTTTTTCAACATAGAAACACACTTGAAATTCGATTTTCGGAGCGACTTTTTTTCATCTGATTGTCGCCAAACTTCACATTTATTAGTTTTATATAGAAAGGAAACAAATTGGACCCCGACGCTCCCCAAAATGGCTGTTTAAAATATGGCCACATAACGTAGGACAACGCTAATGGGCACATAGATAGGCAGACAGACGGACGAACATCGCTAAATCGACTATTATGATTCGATCGGTATACAAAATGAATTAGGTCAACTATTTCTGGTAGTTTCAAATATCAGCATAAACTCATCATAACCTGCCAAAGAGTAGTTACGATGTCAAAAACCGACTACCAACCTAAATGTCCCAATTAGAGAAACACGCTAAGCTTAAATTGAAAAGTCAGCTTTTTATTTCGGCAGGTTATTGTATGGAGATATTGATATTTAATTTAACCATACACTTTTTGTTTTTGGACTGATGATCTATTGACATTGTAAACACACATTAATCAAATTTTAAAAAGAAATATATGAAAATTTGGGTCATACAATAATTTTTTTTTTTGTTAACCAACACTCAGGGGATGCCCCTACAAATGCAGTGCATTGTGTTGATTTCAGGAAAATAGGTTATGGGAAAGAGGAGAGAGGGAGGAAAGTTTGTGGATATTTGACTTAAATTTTATTAGATTATAACTGTCAGGAAAGACCTCTACGAGGAATATATTCCACATACGGTTAGTTCCACTGATAAACGAATTCTCTCTGTAATGCGTTGTGCGGTAACTACAAATGGATGTGATCTACTAGAGAAGCGGGTAGAGCGAACCGAATCTCGCGCACTTGGAATAAGTTCGCTAATCTCAGAAGAACATTTCCCATGGTATCTATGGAACCCAGATTCCGACGATGTTCTAATGAGTCAATAGAGCTGAATACCCTACTGTCATTTATGAGCGCCAACGCCCTCCTGTGCACACGGTCCAGTAGCCCCAAAATAGACTTTGAAGCTCTGGCCCATATATGGGAGTTGTATTCCATTTTTGGTCGGATATAAGGGGTATAGATTTTAAGGTGATCAGAGTGAGTGTAGTCTTTTTGCACTGTTTTAGAAAACCAAGACACTGGAATGCTTCTTTCAACACTTGAAAAACATGCTCGTTCCAACGAAGACCACATTGAATTCTCATGCCTAGAACATCAAGAGTATCCGATTCCTCAATACCTATACCATCCATATATACAGATGACATTGCTGAATCCATGGCCTTATGGGTCAACATAAAACATTGAGTCTTCAGCGCATTAAAATCAAACCTATTCACTTTACCCCACTCGGAGATTGTTAACAGGTCTTGATTGAGTGTGTCATTCATTGTCCGCCTTTTGCCCCCAACCACCAAGAGGCTTGTCCTACAATTAAAGGAAAATGTATGACAAATGCTGCTATCATCGGCGACAGAGTAGGAAGAGAGAAGGAGAAAGAACGGAACCTTGGGGTACCCCTGAATTAAGCTGAAACTCATTGGATGAGACCCCATCAATAACAACACGTATTGTTCGATCTCTGAGAAAACTCGGTATAAATCGAGAGAAGTCATTACCGACCCCAAATGCAATAAGCTTAGATATCAGTGCACCATGCCACACACGATCGAATGCCTTGGAAATATCTAGAGCAACCACTTTACTTTTGCCAAAAATTGCGAATGGATCGACTCCAGCGCTCAGAAAGTAGAGCTAACAGGTCTTCCGTGGAACAATTTCTAGGGAAGCCATGCTGACGATCATTAATAAGTGAGTTGGCCTCAAGGTAGTTCACAAGATGGAAATTGATCATGCTCTCCATCACCTTTGAGAGTGCAGAGCAGATTGCAATTGGACGGTAATTTTCAGGGTTATTAGCCGCACCCTTTTTAGGGATTGGTTGGACATTAGCAACCTTCCAGCAAGAGGGAAAGACTCCCGCACGGTACGAAAGGCTGAATAGGTTGGCCAATGGACTGGCTAGCGTCGAAGAGCACTGTTTCAGCACCAGTGCTGGTATAACATCCGGTCCCGGAGACTTGTTAATGTTGAGATCCAAAAGAACCTTTTTAACTGCACGTGCTCGGAAGAATATTTTAGGCATAGTACAAGATACTCTTTCGAGTTCGGGCAGTGGTTGATCGCTATCCGGCAAAAATGAATTTTTTGCAAAAAGTTCAACTAAAAGGTTGGCCTTATCAACCGGGTCAGTGAATATTTGGTCATTCATTATAAGAGTTGGGATAGCAGAACTAACATTATTCGTCACTCTTTTAACAAATGACCAAAAGCTGTTGCTGCGCCGAGGAGCAGAAAGAACTTTAGCACAAAGGCGCTGATCGTGAAGAAACTTTTCACGCCTTAGTACTTTAGCACATTCGTTTCTCGCCTGTTTGCGCCAAAGTCTGAATGCTTCCTCTCTGGATCTGACTGCATCTCTGCAAGTCTGGTTAAAGCAAGATTTTTGATTAGGTTTAGCCGAAATGTACTTTGATGGAATGAATAATCTCATACCAGGCACAATTATTTTTTCCACCATTATCGCTGCAGCGTCAATATTATTGTCCAGGAAACAAATTTTCCAATTGAAATGCTTGAAGAAATCGTTGAGCTTGGCCCAACGAGCCTTTTCGTAAATAAAAACTGCTCATTTCATAGCTGGTGTTGAAACACTATGAAGTACAGAGTACGAAAAAGATGAGGAAATGGTGCAGTGATCCAAATTACCGAGAGATGCAAGAATTTTCACTTCATACTTGTCAGGGTGTGAAGTTAGAAAAAGGTTGAGAATATTTTGGCTTTGCCCTTCAATGCATGGAATGTGCGTTGGTTCATTCACTAGTTGCGCTAAGTGGTTATGCGCGGCGAAAAGCTCAACGTAACGGGCTTCGGGAGTTGTTCGACTCGAATGGTGAAGCCACGAAGAGTTGTGAATATTGAAATCGCCGGCAACTACGACTTCTCTATTCGGGTAACTTTCTAATATTTTAGTTATAGATTCAGAAAGGGCATCGAAGCCATTATAGGTATGCTCCCTTTCTATGTTATAGTATAATCGGTCCAGACCGGCTATAATTTTCTTACTTGTTGTTTTTGGATTGCTACACATTAAACAAATTTTACAAAGATATTTATTTATGAAAATTTGAGTCATGGGATTGTTTAAATCAAACTCAATGTTCCAATGGTGTAGAATACTGCATTATAAGTTGTTCTGGTGGACCCAGATAGTAAAGGGTGGGTGTAGATCAAATATTACTGATATTAAATAAATCAATAAAAACTCATGAATACCGGTAACATCAAGTGCTGGGGACTAGAATAAAGTAACTATAGTTTTGAAATATATTGGTACTGGTAACAGTTTTATAATTTCAAACTCTACTTTTGCAATTTCATATTTAAAAACCACAATTTAGATATTACTACCTATTTAAGGGTTAAATAGTAGATATTTCAAAGAATTTGTAATTTGTCTAAATGAGTTATTAGGCGACAATTAAAATCTATGAAGCAACATTTTTGCTATTCAATAAAGGAAAGTACAAACAAGTGGTGGAAAGCAAAATTTCAAGAAAATCATGAACCTCTTCTAAAACAGTGGTGCAATCATTAATGTTTACGAGCACATATGTGTTTTAGCGAACACACACACACACACACAGATACATTTGATTGTGCTCATACGAGAGTACCTTATATACATCTAACATTTTAATTTATGAACGTGGCTTTAAGATGCCATGTTTCTATTCTGTGTTAACTTAAAAATGTACTACAGTTGTTGACGTAGCGTGCTAAACACATTGATTTATTGTGCGAAATTTATAATAATGTTTCTTTTATAAAAATAAATATTTAACTACCAACACACTGAGACGGCCAGAATCTATTTTCATTTATCATGCTAACGTAAAAAGGTCTTAACGAGGTGCATAGAATGTTAACAATACCAAGAATTCACATTGAAAAAAACTAATTTATTTTTTAATAGTTGAAAATTATAGTGAGATGAAATTACGAATCAAAATTCATTTTATTTCAAGTTGAATTATATTAACATATAAAATGAAGTTTTTTTTTTGAACAACAAATTTAGAATTTATAACAACAAAATATGGCGCCTTTGATAAATTAAACATGTCCCCTAAAATGTCGGCCATTACTGCCGCTCGTTTGAACATATTCAATGATAGGCCAGTACATAAGTAAATTAATCGCATTTGTCATTGTTCTTTTAAAATGTGCGTGTCTAGATCACTCCCTTTTTATATATGATGTGTTTATTTATTAAATAAAGTGGTTAGTTTTTGAAAATTGCACTGCAAATACTACATTGCTAAAATAAGTGACATATTTAAAAGTTTGATACTTATTTTTCCATAAAAAATAATAATTACCGGAAAAAATTAATTAATAAGAACATTAATTGAAAACATTTTTTCGGGAATTATTTTTTATTACCGTGAGGTACCCAGATATTATAATAGCTGGTGATTTGAACAATAAAACTACAACAAAACACTTTTACATCAACTCGAAATCGCTCCTCGTTATATTTCTCACCAATTGTCTGTCAAAAGTTCTTTGTTTCAACAGATGTCAGCGCCTGTGTTTTCTGAACAAGATATTTATATTATATTATATTTATATTTACTAGCAGATTCCAGCCCTCGAAATTCGAGTGCATATTCTAGGAAATTTTATTTTTTCATTAAATAAAGACCCTAAAGGTATGCTAATTAATTATAGCCAATTCTCAAATCTACACAAAAAACAAACTCATTTTTATTACACACACATAAACAAATTCAATAAACACACACATAGCATTGTATAATTTTATGTATATATTAGTAGCAACTTTAAATATAATTTACTAAAAAAAAAAAGGAAAAAATTTAAAAATCTGTAAATCCGCAAATCGGCTAAAAAGAAATACCTTTCAAGTAATAAACGTTTAGGCAAAATCGGGATAAAATGGTAAAACAAAACATCGGTCACAAGAAATCACTTAGCCTGTTAATATTATAGATATATTTATATTTATTTATATTTATCACTTACAATTTTAAACCAGACACAATTGATGAAAGCTTTAGCTATCTGTACTTTAAATGTATTAATTAGTTATTTAGCTTTATATGATAAAATTTCACATATTGATTGGCATTTTACATTAGGGTGACAGCCATTTTTTTGGAATTTTAAGACGTGCGGGTCGGATTATTATGGCACTGGATCTAAAATTTTAGTGCGCAAAATTTGAGCCAAATCGGGCAATGCTCTCTGGACGCGCATTGAGTTCAAAGTTCGAATATGAATTTATTTGTAAAAAATATCAAAAAAAAAAAATGGTTTTTCACAAAAATTTTGATATTAATAATTGCGTTTCGATTAAATTAATTAATAAACCATAATTTAGAGTAAACTCTCTCTCTCTCTAATAAAACAACAAAATCTTTTATCGGTTGAAAAACAGCCAAGTTATATCAAGTTCCCCAGGCAATAAATACGTCGCAGACCTCTTTGATTATGAAAATTAAGCGGACATTTTTAAAGACATTGAAATAATTTACAACAACAATATTTTTGCATTCTAATGATCCCAAAATGATCCTATGTAAAGTATTTTGCATCTCGTCTATTGCTATGCCGTTCTAGAATAATGTCAAAACTGTACGTATTTTTTTTTTAGCACTATTTCAAAATTTCCAATTTTACTTTTTTAAAAATTTTGTTCAAGAAATTTTCCGAAATCAACGACTGGACTTTAAGGTCTTATTAAAAAAATATATTAAAAATGCCAAATATTTTAGGTATCCTGGTTTTAATTTGGCGAGGCCAGCGTTTTTATTTCAGCGGATTTGATGAAAAATGTGATTTTTCATACTTTTTCAACTTTTAGGCTACATCTTTTTGGTGTTTTCATATTTCAAATATATTTTGTTAAAATATTATACCACTTGATACATGTTCTCAATACTGGAAATTAAGGTTAAATTAAAACATTATAAATTGTCCTCCTTTAAGGTCAAAAGTCAAATTTAAGGATATTTATATTTTTTTAAAACAAATCATCGAAATATTATATATTTGTGGAAGGATTTCAATAAAACTTGTTGATAATATATTAATAATTCTAAAAATAATATTTTGGACTTATTTTGTGAAACTAACCCGTGGGGTATCAATAACCATAAAGAAAAGAATTTGTTTAAATCACACTATCTTGGTGGTCAATTAACTGGAGCAATCTATATGTTTATCAAAAGTTTCTTTGAATAAATTATATGTAGCGTGCGCTGTGTGCCATATGCTCCATCCTGTTGGCACCTTATGACAGTAAGATTAATGCCAGCAAATTGACGTACGAAGAAACTTCTCTCAACTGTTTACTGCTGACAGAAACATTCTGCCCAACACCGTTGTTGAAGACATATGGAACAAATGAAAAGAAGAGCTTGTAGAATATTGAAATTTGGCCCAGAATCTTTTATCAACTCAGTTAAGAAAAATTTTAAATTTAAATTTAATTAAAAATTGACCACACCCATTGCCCATAAAACCCGAAAATATTTTTTCGCCTCAAATTCTTATTTTTCCACCAAAAGTTATGAAATGTGGATATGTACTTGAAATATCTGGGTAGTTTCATGAAAATCGGCCGCGCCCATCGTCGACAGCCCATATAACGCGAAAAGATTTTTTCGCTTCAAATTTTTATTTCTTTACCAAAAGTCATGGAACTTGCAAAACTCATCAGTTTTGTAAAGTTAAGATGTCTGGAGTTTCATGGAAATCATCCACTACACTCATCGCCCACAGCCAATATATCCGAAAATGAATTATTGAACCCGAATTTTTGTTTCTTCATTAAAAGTTTTGAACCTTGATTCAAGTTATCAGTATTATGAAGTAAAGATGTTTGCTAAGTTTTACAGTAATATGACACCCCCACCGCCCATAACCCAAAAAAGTTGTTGGTAAATTTCTATTTCAGAATACAATCACAAAAACATATTAACATATGAGCCGTAAGCCGGTGTGACTTATGACTGTACTGGTGAAAAAATTATGATATGAAAATTAAAAATAAAAAATTAAAAGTGAAAAATCAAAAATTAAAAGTAAAAAATTAAAAATAAAAAATCGAAAATGGAAAATGAAAAATTAAAAATGAAAAATGAAAAATGAAAATAAAAAATGATAAAATAAAAAATTAAAAATATAAATTAAAAATGAAAAATAAAGAATGAAAAAGAAGAACAAAAAATGAAAATTGAAAGATAAAAAATGAAAAACGAAAAATGATAAAAAATTAAAAATGAAAAACGGAAAATGAATGAATAAAATATTAACCGGTGGAAATAATAAATAATAAATATATTTATATGCAGAACCCCTGCAGTTGATTCCATGAAAATGAATGAATTAAAAATTAACCCCTGCAGTTGATTGATATAACTGATACATAGATGACACTTTCTGTCTGATTTTAAAAAAGTGCCATCAAAAAATCTTTAATTACTAGAAGTTTACACATCTCCCCTCACATGATTTTTTTATTTAAAAATTTTGTTTTTGAAACAAACTGAAAAAAGTCGACTTAAAACTAACAATTTTTTTCCATGAAAAAAACTAACTGAAGCAAGATAAACGATACAATGACTGATGCAAATGTAGATTTTATTCATCTTCAATCATTTCTTTAACGACATCATTTAATTCCTGTAGTGTCCGAGCTTTAAATGAAAGGCACGATAGTTAAAGACAGACTAAAACCAGATTATTTCATTTATTAGAATATTTGCTTAACATATCCTAACGGTGCTTAAGAACTAGACTTAAGGAAGATATGATTATGAGAGAGTAATGTTACAGGGTGCTACAAAACATATGTATCATTCCCTCCCCAATTTAAATAGTGAACAATTATAAATTAATACTAGTTATGAAATACTACAAACAAAGTTTATGAATATTTAAAAAAAATGAATAATGACAATAATTTTCTATATTTAAATTCACAATTTAACATTAATTATAAGTACAGAAATTAGCAAAAATAATTCCAAATTGGTATAAGAATATATGTCTAACAATAAAAATTACAAAAAATACCACTCTAAGGGCCATTATTACAACTTGCCAATAGCTAAAGTTAGGATGTTATCAGGCAGATTATTAGTTTTTCGTTATTATAACTATACTTTAAGCTAAAAGTGACCGATAAGCTAAAGGGAAGATATTGTTGCCTTTAACTTTTAACGTGAGGTTTATGTATTTAATATTGCCACATTTTTCAATTTAGTTTTGGAAATAAATTTATTTATAGATACTTAAATATATGCTTGTATATTTTTAAAAAGTTTTATTACACATTTACAACAATTATGCAACTTATAATAAAGTTTTTTGGTTTTTATTCTATTGTTTTTATTGTTTATTTGCGAACAACTAAAGGAACGTTGCCACTATGTATTGTGATAAATCAATTCATTTGGTCAAAAGTAATCGGTGTTTCCTTTGGTGCTGCCACAATATCAAATATATTAATTTTATTTTAATGGAAAGTTGTAATAACGAAAAGAAGTTAAAGGTAACTTTATTGTTCACTTTAGCTAAAGTTACCTTTAACTAACATTTACTTTAAAGGCAAGTTGTAATAATGGCCCTAAGTAACTATAATAACAAGAGCATAAAAATTTCAAATTCAGTTCCTCCTCTTCTCTTTTTTTCTTTTCTGAACGTCTTAGTTCGATTTCACAAGACATATCAATACTTCTTCTACGTTTATTATTTTCTTTACAATATGCCATATTATTGGAATAACACCTAATATTTCTTCTAACAAATTTCTTAAGTTGATTTACATGGGCAACTCTCTTTTTGCCATTTATATCAATACAATATCTTATTTTGCTTAATCTTTTGACAATCTTAGCGTGAACCCATTTACAATAATTGTTTAAAACATTTCTATATAGAACTATTTCATTTTGCTTAAACTCTAAGATTTTCAAATTTTTCCAATTCATATTAATAGAATTTTCTCTGTTATTATTCTTTTCTACTGTCCTTTTCTGTTTACAAATGCCTTGCTTATTAAATTCATTCGCACATATTCTAGGATTTAATTTATCCATCAATGTTTTAGGTTTATAACAAAATATTAGATTTGATGGTGTGGTACCTGTAACTGTTATTGGGGTTGTTCTATACTTTAATAGAAAATTGTTTATTTTAAAATCCCATGATTTATGTCTGTATTTCGGATCAAATAAATATTTTGTCAAACTGTTTTTCAGAGATTGCACAGCTCTTTCTGCACTTCCATTACTCTGCGGATGATAAGCAGGCGATTTCAAACATTCAATACCACTATTTTCACAAAAATTTATAAATTCTTTTGCTCCGAAAGGAGGGCCGTTGTCGCTTACCATTTGCCGTGGTAATCCAAAAATTGAAAAGAACGATCTCAAAACTTCTATAAGACTATTGGCAGTTGCGTTTTTTAATACCTTAGCTTCTATCCACTTTGAAAATATGTCAAATATTACTAACATAGTTACCTTTTCAATTTTGCAAAAATCTAAATGGATTCTATCGAATGGGTACTTGGACTCTGGCCAAGATGTTAATATAGGTTTTGAAACATTTTGATTGCTACTACAGACAGGACAAGATTTTACATAATTTTCTATGTCACTTTCGGTAGCCAGTGATATACGTTTATCCTAATATTTTCGAATATTTTCTGAGATATACTCAGGCCACCCAACCATCACAAATAATCATTTTTCAGTTCTTTTTGAACATCTTTTATGTCAACTTGTAAATCATTTAACTAATTGAAAATATTAATACTATCATTTTCCTCTTCTATTTCATCGGGTAATGGCAACCTCGAAAGAGCGTCTGCATGACACATTTTTGATCCCTTTTTGTAACGAATAGTATAATTATATGAAGAAAGGAAAATTGACCATCTCTGCAACCTGTTTGATGTCACAGCGGGTAAATTCTTTTTAACAGAGAATATTTCTCGCAATGGTTGATGTTCATTCTCAATTATAAAAGACAATCCATAAATATATTTATGAAATTTACGTATTGCAAAAACAATAGCAAGAGCTTCTTTATATAATTGCGAGTAATTACGTTCTGCTGGAGTAAGAGTGCTTGAAACGTACATTACAGGTCGTTCTTTACCAATACTACGTGAGACAAAATACCACCAACACCATAAGAACTAGCATCACATGAGATAATTATTGGTTTATGTGGATCGTAGTGGGTTAAAATATTTATATTTGTTAAAAGACTTTTACTTTTTTCAAAGACAGCTGGATGTTTTTCAGACCATATCCATTTTACGTTATTTTTAGTTAGGTTGTGTAATAAATGCAATTCTGATGATAAATTTGGTATACAATGGTTATAGTAATTTATCATACCAAGATATGATCTTAATTGGTTTTTGTTTGTTGGGGATGGGGCGTTTAATACTGCTTGAATTTTCCGTTTAGATGGTACAAATCCACGATTACTTATAGTATAGCCCAAATAATCAATTTCTGTTTCAAAGAACTTGCATTTGTCAAAATTTACTTTGACATTAAATTCTAATAATTTATCTAAAGTATTTTTCAAATTTTCTTCACACTCAACTAAATCTTTTCCTCCGACCAGTATATCATCAAAATAGACTAACGTTTTATCTAAACCTTTCAAAATTTCACATATAATTTTTGAAAACAATTGCGGGGCTGTTTTTAATCCATAAATAAGGCGGGTATATTGATATAAACCACGATGTGTGTTTATGATTAAAAGCTTTCTAGATCGTTCTGTTACCGCCACCTGAAGATATGCACCTGTTAAATCCAATTTACAAAAGAAGTTCCATCCAGCTAAGCTAGCTATGATGTCATCAACCCTAGGTATAACATAATGTTCCATTTCGACAAATCGGTTTACCGTCCTACTGCAATCTACACAAACTCTAATCGAGCCATCTCCTTTATTTGCAATCACAAATGGACTAGCCTACCTGCTTCTACTTACTGGAATTAAAACACCTTCGCTAACCATTTTTTCTAATTCGTCTTCCACTTTCTTTCTTAAACCATAAAGTACAGAATACGCTTTAGAAAGTATAGGGTGTGACTCGTCCTTCAAAATAATTTCTGCCGAATATTCTTTTATTGTTGAAAAATTAGATTTTGAAAAAAGTGGTTTATATGTTTCGAAATTAAAATTTGTGGAAGGTATAATAGTTTTTATATCGCAAGTCAAGTTACGCCAATTTGGTACAAATATGTCCAACCAATCTCTTCTCATCAAAGTTATAAGTTTTTCTTTTGAATTAAGAATATACAATTTCATATTTTGTTTTCTATTTTTATATACGTTAAGGAAAATGGAACCAACAACATTTACACGCTCACCGGTTACAACTTTAAGAGATTTATTATCATTCTGCATTTCAATATGTGCAAAATAATAATTGTAATCTGAAATATGTATTACTGAAACACAGGCTCCAGTATCAATTTCCATTTCAAAATCAACATTTTCTACTTTAATTCTTATTACTAAACTCTTTGTATAATTACATGTAATTAAGTTCTTCAAATTATTCAAATAATCACTATCGTCACTACTATAATCAATATTATTAACTCTATATTTATTCTTACTTTTGCGATCTCTATCATAATTTCTTTTATTCGCCTTTTCGTCATTCTGTTTTGCCCAGCAATTTTGTTCGATGTGTCCTTTTCTGTTGCAGTAGTAACACATTACATTAGTATTGTTGTCGCGTTTTCTCTCGTTTAACTGACGCCCGCCTCTGCCTGTCTCAGTTTTTCTGCCACATTGCTCTTGGTGTTGACAGTTTCCAGAAGTGGAAGTTTTTACATAATGTAATTTATGTACCGCGTTATTCCTTAACATCTCCACGTGATTTTGATTCATATCTAAAGACAATGCAATCTGGCATGAGTTGTCGAACGATATCAAATTACTATCATTTAATAGTCGGTTTTATATGTGTTCACAAACAAATTTAATGAGTAGAGCCTTGTCAAGAAAATTTCCAAACTCACATTCCTGGGACAACTGCTTCAATTCAACGATGTAATCTGAGATTGTTTCGGATAGTTGTTGGTCTCTTTTGAAAAAGTTGAAACACTCAGCTATCACATTTTTTTTTTTTTTTGGTTTAAAGTGTTGAGATAACTTTTTGACAATCGTCTCACGTAAAATCACTTTCTGTTTTTGGTGACAAAATGGAACACAACGTCTTACATAACTCTGATCCACCAAGACTTATAAGGAAAGACGTTCTGTCTTTATCGGTTTTAATTTTATTTAACGATAACAGATGATTCAATCGATTTGTATATAAAGTTAAAATCGTCGCCAATGTTATGGGCTTCAATAGTTCCAATCAGTGCTATTGGTGTTTCAGTCATTTTTTTGTGTACTTAAACCACATTTAAATTATTATTGCCAAACTATTAACTTTTCACTTTTGCCTCGTCGCCAAATGTAGTGTCCGAGCTTTAAATGAAGGGCACGATAGTTAAAGACAGACTAAAAACAGATTATTTCATTTATTAGAATATTTGCTTAACATATCCTAACGGTGCTTAAGAACTAGACTCAAGGAAGATATGATTATGAGAGAGTAATGTTACAGGGTGCTACAACACATATGTATCAATTCCAAAGCATGTTTATGAGGTTGACGTCTTATGCTAGTAATCTGACGAAGGCGATGAAAAACATCATTTTTTGTTGCGACTCTGTGGCACTTTAAGGAGAACATTAGGTTATACCTTCTATAGTCCTTACCTCGAGCTTCTTCAGCTTCTTAAGACACATGGCCTAGAAGTATTCACCATTTTTATCGTGTTCCTTTGAATTACGGAAACGAAATTTCGTGTGACTTTTTTTTTCTAAAATTTATAACTTTGTGCAATAGTATACAATATTATCCGAATTTTATTTATTAAATCAAAAGAATATACTCCCACCTTTAATTTCTTTGCAACCAGAACGCGAAGGTAGATAAAGCTTACCTTTTTTTTGCCCAAGAAAACCTAAAACCACTGAATTTTTGAGTGTCATTATAAAAACATGAATATTTCGTAAACTTTTATCGTTATCCAATAATTTTTTTTTTCAAAATTATTGCTGAAATATTATATTTTTGCAGTATACTTACATCAAGTAGAAATGATAAAAATAAATTATTTACCCGGACCATTGAAATGCAAGAAAATGTGAGGCTGTTACTGCTGAGTTTCGTTTAGGTGATTTTGCCGCGTTATTTGGGACAAAAAAAGAATTGATTGAAAGAAAATTTTGATGCATTCCACTTGCATAGACCATCCTCTATAAAACTGCATCATTATATTTTTGATATTTTACAGAGGAAAAACGGACTTTTTTTCAAACAAAAATGGGATTCATCGCTGAAAAAAATTTGATAGGGTAAATTAAAATTAAAACATCAATTTTTGCTTTAGCCCATTGGCCGCATTGGCAACGTTTAATTCTTGCAGAAGTTGATTCCTAAAACTTCGTATAAGTAGATGGACACATTCTCAGTTGCTAACAACGGCGCCTAACTGATCGATGTGGGTCTACTTCAATGCTTTGCTGCACAGCGGCCACAGCTTCGTTGTGCACTTTTTAGACGATTATGACTACAATAAAATGGATAGGTTAAGGCTTTAAGATCTACCAGTGCCATACTTCTTGCGGGATAACTGGTAGTAGCAGAACTAGATTTTGAAACGAAGCCTTACCAAAGGCTTCAAATTGGTACTACGGGTAAGTAATAATTTGCCAAATGAAGATGATTCGTGGGTTCTCCTGATGGAGTTGATCCGAATAAGAACATATATAGATAAACTTAGCTGAGGAGGTGTTAAGCCTCCTAGAAGAGATGGGTGATCACATCCCATATATTGTGGTGCGAATTGAGGAAGCATGAGTCGAACACTAATTCTATGCTATTTAAGCGAAAGTCCTCAGTGGCGATAGCTGCGAACGGTAGTACTTGAAGGGGAGTATCTGAGTCAGCTTAACTGGTGGAACTACGGAGCATTGTCGATATCCGCCTCGTCACCTGATAGAGACGATCAGTAAAAATGAGTTAAGTAAACCTTTCTCTGACAAGATTACATTATGGATGAATTGGATATAGAAGCATTGGTTTGATTGGGGTTAAATAGAGGTGTCAGAAGGTAGTGTTTGTTATTGTCCGGGTGTCAATGCTTAATTACCTGTGATAAATCTTCAAAATGACTTTATGGCGAACAGACCATTCGGGGTAGTTTAGTAGTGGCTGTGGTTGCCCACATCGCGGGAAAAGCACATCTCGTCGTGGAGATGCAAAGGGTGCAGTGTATGCCAAGTACATCCCTCCTAGATTGCAATCTGTCTTTTTCAGGGGGCGCCGGTGGACGCATAGTATACCATCCGGTCTTAGGAGCACCGGACTTGGAGCAGGGGACTTTGTCATAAAATGGACGAAGTGCACATTAGTTTGACGAACAGAACCATTATTATGATAGAAAGTTGCAACAATATTCAAACGTTGCTCTCCTTTACGTCTATCCAAACCAATTTAAACAAAAACCAACTATTATCTGTTAAATCGGTTCGAAAATAAAAGAGTTTTGCCAACTCAAAATTGTGAACCTCTAAAAAAAACACTCTTTAGGTGTTTCTTTTACACGATTTTTTTTTTGTCCTTCCAGGACCTTTTATTTTTGTTATACGATTGATTATGATTTTATTTGTTCTTCGAAATCTGCAATTTCCTAACTGAAAAATAATTTTTCTAATAAATATAATTTATATGAAACATTTTTCCAAAATTAAATTCATTAACGTATATAAATTTTTCTTTTTAGCAGCCATTATTAAGCTACCACAACCAGTTACATTTTGTCAAAGTTTATCTGACGTAAATGGTTGATAATAGCGTTGTAGTACAAGCAAGTAGTTGTGTTTTTGTATCTTAACAAGATACGAGGACATAAATGCAACAATAAATGAGGCTTACATATATATATATGAAATTAAAAAAAATAAAAAAAATATGTAAATAGAGATCGGCTGCAAATAATGGCATTTTTCTTGTTTTCCCAAATAGAAACAATTTTATGTACCACTTTTAATTACCCTACAGCATACTGCAGGCTTGCAATACGATCTACTTATTCATTCCCGTCTTATTTTTTATCAATTTAATGTTCAATTGAACAGTTAGTTGATGTTGTGCTCATGTTATAACATCGTTGTTACTAAACAACTTAACTGGTTGTTTAATTATGCCATACAGCATTAGGTGGCCTCTCGATATTCACTTCAATATGTCTTAGAATTGTTTTTTTTTTTTTTGCAAACCTTAGGGTAAACAAAATTCGCGTTAGACTCTTTACATTTTTTTTAATGTAAAATAATAAAATAAACAAGTTTAGAAACACGTACCCTCTATTAACTTTCAACCAACTAAAAAAATAACAGAGAAACAACTTCATACTTAGTTCATTGGAGAAAAAAATGCATTAAATATAATATTTTGGTAACATGTTGACTTAATGCATTTTAATATTATATTAAAACATAAAAGCCAAAACAAAAACGAACATTTTGCAGTGATTTCATTGCACTTGCGAAATTGTAATTTTCATTTTACATAAAGCAATTAATAGTTTTTTGTGTTCGAAACGTTTTATTGTAAAGTGTTTAATTTCCATAAATTAAGTTGTAACATAAATAAGTTTATGTATATTAGGGCGCTCATCACTAACGTTTTTTTCTCCCAACTTTTGCAACTCTTAAAGCGGAATAGGAATCTTTTAATCTCGGAAGTTTTTCGAGAATTTTAACAAATCTTTTTCTTAAGTTGGTGTCGCTGAAATCGATTTTATGCAAAAATTACGTGAGAGTGTTAAATTCGGTATTGTCGATTACTACCGATTGCGTCTTAAACTCAATATTATAACCGTTGTTATGTACAGGTACCATTTTAATACAGTGGCCGATAAGTAATCCTTAAATGCTGATACTATTTAAATTTAAAGTTAATTGCTTTCTTTTATCAGTATTTATTGTAATTTTTTTTTTTTATAAAAACAATGATATTTTTTATTGAAATATTTACTTCTATCTGAAAAATTATTTTTCTATTAATAGAGTAGAAGGAGTATTAAGATATCAGACCGAAGATAAATATATTTTAAAGCAGCCGGCCTTCTAATATCCAAGTCAAATATCTGTATATATCTGTAAAATGTCCAGATATTAACCTTTAAAGAGGATATAATTGTAAATTATTTTGATTTCAATTAGCTTGCAAAATAATAATTTAAATACTCAACGATTCATTTATATAGGGGGGTTTCATGTCAAGTGCACCAACTTTTGAAACCGATGTCTTCCGATCGGGATGAAATTTGCACCAAGGTTAGTCCTATTGGATAGTAGTTTAAACACAATTTTTCAACAAGATCGGTCCAGATCTCTCTGTGTTAGAGGGGGATCGAAATTTGACATTTTGGCCAAACAGGTGTTTTTTTCTCATCCATGTAACTTATTACCTATTGTTCTTAGAAAATTTTCTCTCAAATAGTTTAGATAGCTATTCCTTCAATATTTCGGAAAAAAATACTTTAAAAAAAAAAAATTTTTTTTTACTTTTTTTTGCTAAATAAAAGCATTTTTGCCTTTTTTTTTTTGAAAAAGGGCTTCTTTTTTTTCATAAGAAAGCTTAGGATTTTTCCTTTAAGAGTTTTTGGTCGCTTAGTGGGATGGGAGTGGGATATCTATCAAAATAAATGTTTTGTAACTCAAGACATCGATTTTTCAATTTTTCACAAATGTACTATTTTGAATTTTTTCCTATTTGTGTGTAAAACCTTACAAATAAAACTTATACTGAGACTCTAGACAAATTAACCTTTCCGAAGGTATGTAACATACCTTCATAACATTACAGACGAGAATGGTTCTCTGTAACCTGAAAGAGTTATTTGCAACATTTTAATCTGAACACGACGATGTTAAAATTGGCTTCACGAAATTTACCCAAATGAGGCCAAAATATTGCTTGTTGGCAGGAAGCAGCGGAACTCACACAGTATGCGTTTGCATTTACCATGAAAATGTTAAACTGATGTTGAAGGAAATCAACTTAAAGTATTTAACAGATGATTCGGCAGAAGATTTACACGATTACCGCGATTGCCTTAAATTGGCTATGTGTCCTAATGCAACAACTTCTTGCCACTTAGGTGAATGTACCAATTGCCCGAAAACCACATTCATCAAAGAAAATTTAATCAACTCTTTAGATCGAGAAGATATAGAGGAGGTCAAATTTGATTCTTGGATTCAGACTGACAGATGCACATTGATTTGAATCTGAATCTTCTTCAAATATTGAGTTTGTCAGTGTAATGATAAAGCTTAATTATAAAATCATTTTCATAACCTGTTCGCATATACCTCCTAATTCTCCCGAAGAAATATACCTTGAACACTTTCAGGCCATCAAATCAGATGGAGATTTTAATTTACCATCTATAATATGGGAAAATTCGCCTGATGCTCCGGATTTTATTCCAATTAAATCTAATAACTGTGATGATTTAATATTGAATGAGATAGTTGACCTTAGTCTTTACCAGATGAATGGCGTATTTAATGAATACGGTAAACTGCTAGATCTGGTATTTACAAATAATCCAGAAGATTGTATAATAACTCGCTCTGATCCTATCACCTTGCCGGAAGATCGCTTTCATCCAACTATTGAAATTAGCTGTGTTTTGCCTACTTTTGGTGGATCCAATATTCGTATTAATAAAGATTAAATTTTTTGTTTTAAACAAACCAACTATAGCAAATTGATTGATCTAATTTCTAACACTAACTGGAATGATTTGTTGTGCCATACTTCTATCGATTTATTGGTGGAGGTCTTTTATAGAACTATGTATTCTTTTATGGATGAATGCATCCCAAAGCGTTCTGTCTACAAACGAACTGGCCGGCCTTGGAACTCAAAACAATTATCAAGATTAAAAAATTTGAAGAACAAGTATTATAAAAAGTATAAAATTTTTGGTTCTCTTGTATTTTTTGAAAAATACTCCATTCATCGTGCCGAATATAATATTCTTAACAATTATTCATACAAAAGCTATCTAAACAAAATGAAGGAAGATTTCAATCGTGATCCTAAAGCATTTTACAACTTTGTTAATTCAAAAAGAAAAACTACTGGTTATCCATCTGTAATGAAATTTAACGATATCGAATCTAGTGATGATACTATAATAAGTAACATGTTTGCAGACTTTTTTGCTAGTACATATTCTATTGCTCAATATTGTTCCAACAGCTATTCATATCCAATAAACACAAATCAAGCTATATCTTTTCCCCTAATTGATAAGGCAGAACTTGTTAATAGCCTGAAGAAACTTAAAGTTTCATTTACTCATGGACCTGATGGAGTACCTAGTTCTATACTCAATTATTGTGCTACTTCCTTGGCAACACCACTGACTCTGTTGTTTAATACGTCAATAAAAAACGGTTATTTTCCAAAATTTTGCAGAGCTTCTTACATCATTCCATTATTTAAATCTGGAAATAGATCGGATGTTTCTAATTACCGTGGTATTGCTAAACTTAGTGCAATCCCTAAGCTTTTCGAGAAATTTATTACAGATTTTTAGTGCTATCACTCATCGTCAATTTTGTCACAGTTTCAACACGGATTTCGGAAAGGATGCTCTACCGTTACAAACGTGCTTCATTTTACGACAATAATTAACGATGTTTTTGTCAAGAAAAAACAAACAGATGCAGTATACACCGATTTTAGTAAGGCTTTCGATAAAGTAAACCATAACCTTCTAGTGATCAAATTGGATTTATTAGGTTTAACACCATTAAGCTTTAAATGGATAAAATCATATCTTTCTGAGAGAACACAACGTGTAATATATAATAATATGTCATCTAAAGATATTACTGTGACTTCTGGTGTTCCTCAAGGCAGCCATCTTGGACCAATTCTTTTCTCCCTTTTCATCAATGATCTTCCAAAAGTGATAAATTTTTGCAACGTTTTAATGTACGCTGATGATGTAAAAATTTTTTTAAGTTACTGTCAACATAATGATCATATTCATCTTCAATCAGATCTCAACAATTTCTTTTCGTGGTGTAACCGTAACCTAATGGAACTAAATTTGAAAAAATGTAAATGTATGCGTTTTTCTAGAAATAATGTTTTTCCTGCTAACTACTTTTTGGGCGGATATCAGCTTGAACTTGTTGATACTTTTCTGGATTTAGGGATTCTAGTTGATCCTAAATTAAACTTTGTATCTCACGTCACCATGACAGTTAATAAAGCTAGAGGTAGACTCGCCTTTATTAAAAGATGGGCAAAAGAATTTATTGATCCTTACATAACCAAACAACATTTTACATCTCTTGTAAGACCTATTTTAGAATATGGGTCAATAATATGGGATCCCTTCTATAACTTTCATATTCAACGAATCGAGTCTGTACAGAAACAATTTCTACTCTTTTGCTTATGTGGCTTACCTTGAAATTCTGCAATTAATCTACCTTCATACGTTGATCGACTTAAATTAATAAAATTACCTACTTTGGAAAGCCGTAGGACTATGCTTAAAGTAACATTTATGATCAACCTAATTAATGGGACTTTCTGCAGAGGTGCACGTAGTGCGGAAAGTTTCTGACCGTCATTCACTTGGGAGTGACCAGAAATGATTCCTCTGTTGACTGTCCAAGCAGCTCACTACTTCCGGTCCTAGACCAAGTATTTCCCGGGCAATGGCTTACCAGCATCCGCTAGAAGCTAGCTAGAGTGAGAAGGCGACCAGTCATGTAGCCTGAATGGTCATGGTAGATCCTGACGTCTCAGGCCAGTAGGTAAATAAAATTTTGCTGAAGCATGACTGCAACGTGGGATTGGACGCGAAGATAGCAGCCCTATCACCAATCTAAGAAAGGAGGGCTAGCAACCCACTTTTCCGAAAACTTCATTGCTAACGAATCGCCAAACAAACAGCCTCTAAATGATAAACCGAAACCTTTGATGACGACCTTTGCATATCGAACAAGGACTATGATTGGATACTGGAACGTAAGAACCCTAAGGGACAGCGATAACATCAGCGCTAATATGAACTCCAAATACCTGCAGGTGGAACGTGAAATGAGTAGGTATGGTCTTGCTATTTTAGGATTGAGTGAAGTGCGATGGACAGGCTCAGGAGAATTTTCGTCCCCTACTTCCCAAACAACCATGTTATATTCGGGAAAAGAGATTGGTTGCAAACATGAATCTGGTGTTGGATTGATGGTTACAAAAAATGCTCTAAAAAGTCTAATTAGCTGGAAGCCTGTGTCTGACTGAATACTGCTAGCTCGCTTTGCATCTAAGATCAGAAATATTACTATTATTCAGTGCTATGCCCCAACTGAAACTGCCAAAGATGACGTAAAAAATTCCTTTTATGGACAGTTAAATGCAACTTACGATACTGTTCCACGGGGTGATATTATTATTGTAATGGGTGATATGAATGCTAAAGTGGGAAATAATAATGAATCTTTAGAACATATTATGGGTAAGCATGGCCTTGGCACTCGAAACGATAACGGTGAACGTTTTATTGATTTTTGCAATGCCAGAAAACTAGTCATTGGTGGCACACTATTTGAACATAAAACTTGTCATAAACTAACCTGGCTGTCTCCTGATAGACATAACACTGCAAATCAAATTGATCACTGCGCTATAAGCCACCGTTATAGAAAATGTCTCCTAGATGTACGCAACAAAAGAGGTGCAGACATAGGCCAATCCCGAGATCACTATTTGGTGGTTGCAAAAATTCGCCTCTGTACAGCAGCAATTCAAAAAACGTCGAACAACATACGGCCTAAAAAATATGATATTGAACGCCTTAATAACAATAATGTCAAAATAGACTTTACAACACAGCTTCGTCAAGCATTAAATAGACCCGAAGTCGAATCACTTACTACAGTAACTTCAAAATGGGACCACATTAAAACCAAAATAAAATCCTGCGCAGACCGTGCAATCGGGCCAGCACCCAAGGGGAAACAAGAATGGATGACCGACGAAACGTGGAATATAATTACAGATCGACGAAAACTTAAAGAAGAAGTAGCATCAGCGGATAACCACGAAGTAAAGACCAACCTGGAAATGAATTACCGTAACCTGCATAAAACAGTTCAACGAGCGGTACGAAGAGATAAACGGAACCATATTGACCGCATGGCTGAAGGAGCCGAAAATGCAGCACAAGCTGGTGACACGCGAACAGTATTTAAAGTCACAAAACAGCTAGCAGACCGTAAGTTGCGTATAGAACACCCTGTGAGAGATTTGCTAGGGAACCTGCTCAACACCGACCAAGAACAACTCCAGCGATGGAAGGAGCATTTTTCCACTGTGTTAAACTGTGTTATAGATGAAACCCTTGAGCCACCTATTTTAGTTAATCCACAACCAGTCACAAATTCGGGAATAAGAATAACACCCCCTAGTATAGCAGAAACTATTGCTACTATAAAACAACTCCCAAATGGAAAAGCAGCTGGAACTGATGGTATTCCAGCAGAAATCTATAAATGTGATCCCGAACTCTCAGCACAACTTTTACACCCTCTGATCACCGAAACCTGGGAAACCGAATCCTTTCCGGAGGAATGGAAAGATGGCATCATTGTCAAAATCGCAAAAAAAAAGGAGACCTCAAAAATTGCACAAACTGGCGGGGTATTTGTGTCTTGCCAACTGTAGCCAAAATAGTTGCAAAAATAATATTAAATCGGATCAAAGAGCATTTGGAGCAAACCATCAGCTCATGCCAAGCCGGATTTCGCAGTGGTTCCTCGTGCGCAGACCATGTTAACTCTCTACGCATTATTATAGAACAAAGCGTTGAGTTCAATTCCAAATTACATCTTCTATTTATAGATTTTGAAAAAGCGTTCGATTCAATTAATCGAGAATGTATTTGGTCCGCCCTGCGAAAGAGAAATATACCTCAGAAAATAATAGCTCTTATTAAGGAAAGCTATAACAGTGCAAAATGCTTTGTTCTCCATAAGGGAAAACTTTCTGAGCCGTTCATGGTAGAAAGTGGAGTTCGTCAGGGCTGCATATTATCACCACTTTTGTTTCTTGTTGTTATGGAAGATGTCCTCAGTAGTATTGAGAATAAAAGGCAAGGAATACAATGGAAAATCAATAACCAATATCTAAATTACCTGGCCTATGCTGACGATATCTGTTTACTTTCGCATAATCTTAATGACCTTAGACACACAACTAAAGAACTGCAGGAAAAACTACAATACACAGGACTCAAAATCAACGCTGGCAAAACAAAAACACTAAGTGTTGGTACAACAACAGTTCCAATGACCATCAACAGCCAAACTTATGATGCATGTGAATAATTTTGTTATCTTGGATGTGAAATCTCACCTAATGGAGGAACCGAACTTGATGTTGATGCTAGAATTAACAAGGCAAGAGCGTCTTTTGGCATACTAGCTCCAGTAGGGCAAAGTAATAAAATTTCTCAAACCACTAAACTTAGAATTTTTGAGGCAAATGTCAAGTCTGTCCTATTATATGGGTGTACAACCTGGAAAGTCACCAACAGGATCACAAAACGATTGCAAACATTTGTCAACCGCTGCCTAAGAAGGATATTACGTATCTTTTGGCCTCAAACAATATCGAATGCCGAGTTGTTACTAAAAGCAAAGCAAATGGAAGTAGCAACTGAGATACGTAAACGGAAATGGCAGTGGATTGGACACACTCTCCGTCGAAATGATGATAATGTATCCAAGCAAGCTCTTAGATGGAACCCATTTCATCAAGATGGCAGAGAAAGTGGTAGGCCACGTATAACATGGAGACGTTCAACAGAATCCGAAATGAATCAACTGGGTGTATCTTGGAACGAATTAAGGTCTATTTCTCAAAACCGAGTCAGATGGAGATCTGCAATTATTGGCGCCCTATGCTCCAGCGGGAGTTAGAGGAACATATATATATATATAACTTTTAATGTTCCTCAACGAGTATCACGCCAATTCCAACCACTCTTTGTTAAATCTTTTCAAACCAACTATGCTCTAGCTGATCCTTTTAGAAGAATTTGTTGTGTTTATAATAATCTTTATCAATTAATTGATATTTCGTTGAACACTGATGTAATTAAGCATAATATCATTATTTTCTTAAATTCCTAACTATTTGTTTTTTTTTTTAAATCATTTAATTGTTTCAATATATGTACATATGTAATTATATCATTTATACTGGTCTGTAAGGATTTATTCCATTGACCTAATAAATAAATAAATAAATAAATAAAAAAAGATACATTTGAAGTCTGGTGAATTCGTTATTTCATATGATTTCGCAGAAAACTATAAATATGTTCTTCAGGATGTTCCACAGTATATTCAAAGTAGTTATTTACTACATGAAATATGAAAAACTGGAACACAAAAGTATGGCAATCATATCCGATGATTTAAAACATGCAGTTTATGAGTACCAGAAGATAATACTAAAAGATCTAAAATCTAAATTTACAGTAAAGAAGGTATACTACGTTTCGGACGGAGCTCGTCAACATTTTAAAAACAAAAGTAGCTTCGCAAATCTTATTGTTTATGAAAAAGATTTTGGAATGCCAGCTGAGTATTGCAGCAAACCTTAAAATAAATGCAGCGAAGTGTAGCCTCCAGTGCTCTCATCAAGATCGCATCTTAGATGCGACTGCTTTATTCCATTGGGCAAAGAGTTATTGTAAAGAAACTAAAATAGTTTTTAGTAGCAAAGAGGATCATCAGGAAACATTGAAAACACTGAAGAGCAGATTCGATGCTGCGGATACAATCGATGGCACCGCTCAATACCATGCTTTTATACCGCTTGTCGATGGAAGACTCAAGTTGAAAAAGTTTTCTGCCTCTTTTCAATGCGATTGCTTTCCAAAGACAACAAATAAACCAGCAGCGAAATCAACACCTGAACCTAGTAACGCCAAGAAAGGATTGACAAAAAAACGCAGTAAATAAAGGCGACAAAAAAGCTGGATGAAAGACTGGGTATTTAAAAATTTACAAGACTTAAATACTTCATCAGCTATAATAAATTAAGTATAAAAATAGTTATGATATAAATGGATCTAATGCAATTAAGATTAAATTTTAATAAATTATTTATCTTTTTATTTTTAATATTATTATTATTATTATATATTAATTTAATTATTATTAAAAATAAATAAAAAATAATAATTTTTCAACATTTCTATAGAAAAAAAGCGATTTTTTTCCTGAGGTTAACATATTCTGGGAATTACAGTATCGAGAGTATAAAATTTTAGTTAGGTATGTTATCTAACCTTCGGAAAGTTTAGTTTTTCTAGTTTCTCAGTGTATGTTTTATTTGTAAGGTTTTAGACACAAATAGGAAAAAATTCAAAATAGTGCATTTGTGAAAAATTGAAAAACCGTTGTCTTGAGTTACAAAACATTTATTTTGATAGATATCCCACTCCCATCCCACTAAGCGACCAAAAAGCTGTTAAAGGAAAAATCCTAAGCTTTCTTATGAAAAAAAAAATGCCATTTTTGAAAAAAGAGGCAAAAAATGCTTTAATTTAGCAAAAAAAAGTATAAAATTTTTTTTTTTTTTTTAAGTATTTTTTTCCGAAATATTGAAAAAATGTCTATCTAAACTATTTGGGAGAAAATTTTCTGAGAACAATAGGTAATAAGTTACATGGTTGAGAAGAAACACCTGTTTGGCCAAAACGTCAAATTTTGATCCCCTCTAACTCAGAGAGATCTGGACCGATCTTATTGAAAAATTGTGTCTAAACTACTATCCAATAGGACTAACCTTGGGGCAAATTTCATCCCAATCAGAAGACATCGGTTTCAAAAGTTGGTGCACTTGACATGAAATCCCCCATATATAAAAAAATAATATTTCAACGTTTCTATAGAAAAAGAGTGATTTTCTTCCCAAGGTTGTCATATTTTAGGTATTACCATATTGAGGTTATGAAATTTTAGTCAGGTATGATACATACCGTCGGAAAAGCTAATTTGCCTAGTTTCTCAGTATGTGTTTTATTTTTAAGGTTTTAGAAGTACTTACACACTAATAGGAAAAAATTTAAATTAATACATATGGTAAAAATTGGAAAAATGAAAATCGATAGATATCCCACTCGCATCCCGCTAAGCGACCAAAAAGCTCTAAAAGGAAAAAATCTAAGCTTTCTTTTGAGCAAAAAAATTTTTTTTCTTTTTTGAAAAAAAAGTGAAAAAAATTTTTGCTTTTGCAAAAAAAACCAAAAAATTTTTTTTTTTTTTTTGTTAATTTTTTTTCCGAAAGACTGAAGAAATAGCATCTAAACTATTTGGGAAAAATTTTGCTAAGAACAATTGGAAAAAAAATACATGGATGGGAAATAACACCTGTTTGGTCAAACTGTCAAATTTTGACCCCCTCTAACTCAGAGAGTTCTGAACCGATCTTGTTGAAAAATTGTGTCTAAACCTTGGTAGAATTTCATCCCGATCGGAAGATATCGGTTTTAAAAGTTTGATCACTTGACATGAAACGCCCCATAGATTTAAATAATATTGAAAGAAACAAATTTAATGAAAAAATTAAACTTCTTAGAATTTGCCCTCGAATTTCTGCTATTATATTTTAAAGCGAAAGCATATATGTTTGTTTGAAGCTTGTAGGATGCTAAACCATTGGACCGATCGGCCCGAAATTTTTACTGAGTCTTACTCTGTATCTGGAAGGAATCACGGCTGTGGAGTTGGCGTCGGAGTTGTGGAGTCGCAGTCGCGAGTTTTTGAAGATTTTTTGGGTAAATTTTTTTTCAGGGAGAATATAGGTAATTTTTGCAGCAAATGTGCCAATATTTTTGCATTATTTGTAGTAAAAACACTTGATCTTGAGCCTGCTTAATTTCTAGTTTAATCATGAAATGATAAAGTCCGAAAAAAAGTTTTTTTTATTTTTATATTTGTAAAAATAGAAAAAAATAAATTCAAACAATTTTTTATATATTTACCAAATTAAAATTCTTCGCAATAGGCGACGTAATATTTTACAGATCTCATACAAAGTGGATTTGTAATACCATGTTCAGTGGCTCCATCGAATAATCGAACAAGGATTTTTTGATATGTATTTGCTTGAAACTAAAAAAAATTACTATATATTATTTATTTGATTTTATTTACACTCTATATCCTCTATATCCTAATCTTAAAAACAACAACAATATTCATGGTATTGTTAGATTTACAAAGAAAAACAACATTAAGCATTGAGCATTTTTGTGCTCAACGAATAATTGAACAAATTAAACTATCAATGCTAAAACTGTCAAAAAAAATACAATTATTATTTTATGGCGTATCCTTTGTTTTCAAGAACGGCTGTTAAACGTATTGGAATGGATTTTACCAAGTGTTGGCATACTCCATGTTCTTCTATAGGATCCCATGCTTGCTCTAAAGACTCCTTTGGGCGACCTAATGAGTAAAATTTTTGTTGGTATACTCTTCTAGCTAGCTCCTGTCGAAGAAGTTCAATTACATTAAGGACTGGTCTCTGTGCCGTGGTTTCTATAAGTTTGAAGCAGTTATGGATCAACCAAGGCTTTGCAATACCCGAAGTGTGGTTGGGATAATTTTCTTGGTAAAAAGTATAAGTGTTCGCAACCCCCAATTTCTCCGCAGTTTCCTTTACATATTCTTCCAAAATGATGAGACAACTTTGTCCATTTCGCCATCAATAAAATGCAAATTGCCACTCCAGCACTGTTTTATGGTTTATTCAATTTTAGTAAAAAAATTCGTTTATATTTGTTCATTCAGAGAGTAAATAAAAAAAATGAATTTTTTGACTTAAATTAAATGAAATCGATATAGGTGGTATATGGGTACCCCACACAATTTTCAGCGCTGAATATTTTGGGCTATTTTATATATGGGAATGTGAAAGATTCGTCGATTTGCGCAACAATTTCGTAAGTTTTCCCTAAAAAGGTGAAAAAATCCACAAAAATGCACGAAAACGCCCCGTCAAGAATGGATTTCCCGACATTGAAATTTTGGTAGGCTCGAAAATGATTTTAGAGGTATGGTTCCTTGGGCAAATATCCTTGTTATGGACCATAGCACCAGAATCGCGATGAACACATAGAAATTTTTTCGTCCCTCTACAATTTGACCCACCCTAATACATATTCATTAAGCATATGTTACAAATACAATGCCAACAACAATAACAATAATTCACATCTTCATTGAAATCTTGACACTTCTTTAACCGATTTTGATGATTTTAAACACCAAACACCTGCCCAGGATGTCAATAAACCATTTTCACTAAAAATTAGACGGACAGATCTTATTAAAAAAAATTTAACTAGCTAAAATTATTAGTTCAAGAGGCATTTTATTCAAAATTTAAGTATTTACCAAGTTCAAAAATTAAATACTTTAAATAGATCTATGAAATACATTTTATTGCATCACATAATTGCGTATTTTGAATTCCTAATTAACGGATTTCATTTTACCTATAAATATATTGCATGTTTCTCGATTACTGAGGTTTGAGATTATAAGATCGTTATAATTTCCTTTACATTAATAATTTTTTAGCGAGGATTAGTTATTTTCTTAAGTATGTTAGTACTCTGCAAAAGCAATTTATCTGATTTTGTAAAAACGAAGCACGAGAGGATATAATAAAAAAAAAATATGTTTCAATATAAAAATCTTTTGGTTAAGCACCCTAATGTATGTTGGTACATAGAAAAGTTTTATTTTTTATTTTGCCAAATGACCGGAGCCCCTCAGAATTAACACTTGGTAATGTGGCGAATTTTTTTTATATTCTGTCGTATCGAATGTACTCGTACTTTCGCATTAAAGTTATTACAATTTTTGCATAGACAAAACAAAAGAACATACACAATACAACAAAACCAAAAAAAAAACTCCCTCAAACGAAAGCGCGAATATCAAATTATCAATTGTGGACAAAGTCATTTTGTTAAACATAATAGAAAAGTAAACTGAATTATCTTCAAAAAGAAGGCCAACGTTTGGAATGGGTGTTAAAACACTTAATGGACAAAAATTATAAAGAAAAACAGGTATCAAAGCAAAGAATAACACAAAATAAATATTCATAAAAATTTTAAGGGAGATTTTTTATATAAAATTATTTCTATTTGTATTTTTATTTTTTTCCATTCTTAATTCACCAAAGAAAATCTAATTTTGTGTCTTATATTACACTCAATGATGGATGAGTGTCAGGTTCTAAATGAGACGGTAGATGCCGAAAAAAACCCCGCTTTTAATTCATTAAAGTGGATTAAAATTAGAAAAAACGTAATTTTTTTTTTTATTCATTTTAAAATGTTCTTTAGAAGGTTGAAGAAAGTCACAAAAAATAAAGAAAATATTAAACAAATAAAATTAAGCTAAAATGAAGAAAAAAAGGCAAAAAATAGCTAAAAAAAAAAGTTTATTTTACTATAATGAGGAGAGAATGCTTAATTATGTATAAACAGAAGGAAGGATCAAGTTTATTATGAAAAATTAAATTAATCAAAAGAATTAAACAAACAAAAAACCTTTTAAAAAAAGTAACGTATTTTTCAATTTAAATCCCAAAGCGGAAGTGTCTTTACAATATCCATAATGCCATCTATGTTGCATTGTTATGGTTGTGGTAGTCTGTGGCATACTAACAACCAGGTTCCAAATTTAAATGACCTTCAATGGATGGTGTCATTTTCATATAAGTACATATTGATTTTGAAACTAAAACAACAACCAAGTAAAGCCGTTATTCTTTGTTGAATGAACATTCTAAGAACAAGTGTCAAAATATACTTATTATTTTGCATATTTTTCTTTTGTTCAACTTCAGTCAAAAATTCACTTCATTAAGACCACCACACAAAAGTAAGAAAGTTAAATTTGATCTACGCCGAATATATAATACCCTAAACCATGAGTTTCGAAAATGGGTTTTAGATCTGAAAGGTTTATATTAATGTTTAGATTCATATATATGTATGTGATAATGTGTATGCAGGATGGTTCCTCTAGTGTTTGCATTTTGAACTATTGGTTACTTAGAGCACATTTGTTTTGTAAAGGCACTTAGGCATATGCAGTGTATTTTAATACACACACAAAGCACTCAGCACCAAGTAATACAGAATATACGAACAATTTTGTGTTTTTCGTTTTTTTTTTCTTGCTGATACCAAAGAGCAAAGCAAGAACACTTTCGTATGCTTTGTTAGTACACATTAGCGACCAACATATTCAATGTAGATTTTGTTGTTGTCTAACTTCTGATTCCGTTTAAAAAATAGTTTGCAGCTTTGAATTAAAAATAACTTGGAAAAATCAGTGTAAGTCTTAAGTTTAAAATTCAAATTATTATTTTAAAAAATTAACTACAGGTATTCAGACGAGAAGTGAGAAAGCGATATTTTTTCACTTATAACTTTAAGGCTAAGGCAAAATGTTTGATATGTTTTCAAGTTATTCAGACTAACACAAAATATCATATAGAAAAGCACTTAAAGACATTTAATTTCAGATAAAATTTTTCCTTTTTTTCAGCGTACATGTAGGGAATAAATATATAAAAAAAAAAAATAGCTTTCTTCATATTTATTAGTGTTTGCACTTTCATAAGAAACTCTTGGACATCTCCGATTTAGAATATGGCAACACCAGTGTCAGCTGTGTTATAACAAAAAGTTTTTATTACATTTACGCTTTATGAAATGCGTCGATCAGGCTTGAACAACTCTGGGAAATATAAAAAAGTTATTGTTAATGTGTTGAATCTTCTTCTT
The DNA here is from genome assembly GCA_963682025.1 of Cordilura impudica. Taxonomy (NCBI): domain Eukaryota; kingdom Metazoa; phylum Arthropoda; class Insecta; order Diptera; family Scathophagidae; genus Cordilura; species Cordilura impudica. The sequence continues at coordinate 29,277,298 of OY821518.1, read as the reverse complement.
CTTCCAGGCAATATGTGGACAATTTTGTCGAACGTAAGCATGAAACTGGACCGTTTTTAGATAAAACAATAACAACAACAACACGTGCTCATACAGTGCGTACAGATGAAAACATTCCTGCTGTTGCCCAGAGTATGCAAGAACAACCAAGCACCTCAGCTTGACATCTTTTTCAGGAATTGAACATTTAACGCACTTCTATGATGCGTTCGTTATTTGCAAAAAGATCTCCTTGTGACACCAATGACAATATTTTCGGTTCTCTATTTGAGCTATACTCGTTTTCAATTATCTCATCTGGGTCATAGACATGGGGTCGTGACTGCTGAAAAGTCAATATATCCTGAAAGTATTATTTGGTGTGGTATATGGGCCGGAGTGGTATTTAGTGTGGTATATGGAAAATATGGCCGGCGTTATCCTTGGGCCATTTTTCTTCGAAGATGCGTAGGACAAATGTGTTACAGTGTGCGGTGTACAGATATACAGACTGGCAAAAGTTAGGAAAATTCCATGAAGTCTGCGAAATTTTGTTATGCATTTTTGAGATTTATTAACAAGTGTGACACCCTAGTTATATAATTAGAAACTACGAGCCACCCAAGCAAAGGTTGAAGGACAAATAGCCGGCCTTGGATAGATTTGCCAATGTTTTAAATGGCTTTGTATCAAAGTATTTATGCAACCCTTAAAAATATGCATTTGTTTGAGGTTAATTAAAGGTTTTATCCAAAATATCTTCTTCTGAAGCATGTAATTAAGGTTGGGAAATAAAAAAAGTGAAAAGTGGTTAAATCTAGCTTAAACGCCAATTCATATCACAATTCATGCTTTTGATGCCTTTCAGATTTTCCAATGTACAATAATATGGAATGATATTCGCAATTAATAGTTGCTGCTCTTTAAAAATAAATAAATCTGGATAAGTCCGCGTACATCCCGAAATACTAAAGCCGACCCCATGTTGGTCGACAAAAATTTGAACTATTCTTTAGTCTGTGATTTGAAGTTCGTAGGATGATACTTAGATGGCGTTGACAGTTGTCTGACAATAGGTTCGTCAGATATATCACTTTGAGTGAAGATTTTTTTTTATTGTGAAACATGGATAAAAAAGAATTTCGTGTGTTAAAAAAAACTGGTGAAGTCATGGTTTGACTTGATAGACATTACTCAGACTCTGCACAAGGAACATAAACCATTGAGACGTGGTTTGCTTAATTTAAACGAGACGAAATGAGCATTGAAGACGATGCACACAATGTACGTCCGAAGGATTCTTTTACCGACGGAAACATGAAGAAATCCCACAAACTAATTTTGAGTGATCGTAAAGTGAAGTTGATCGATATAGCTGAGAATATAAAGATATCAAAGGAACGTGTTTGATATATTTTGCATGAATATTTGGACATGGCAAAGCTGTCTGCAAAGTGGGCGCTGCGAATTATTCAGTACATATATTCATTTTGTTTAGTTTCCTTAAAGTTGACTACTCCAAAATGTACGCAGAAGATGACACACACAATAACTTTAGGTGTAACTGCCCACCACATGATGAGAGGTCAGATATTTCCATAAATGATTTAAAGAGCAGCAAGTCGCCTGGTTTTGATGGTATAGCAGCAGAGCTGCTAAAAGCAAACCCGCACAAAAGTCCGCGACTCATTATGCCTCTAATAAGAAAATTCTGGTCGAGTGAAGAGTTATCGGAAGAGCTTAAGGAAGGTATTATAATAAAGATACCCAAAAAGGGTAATCTAATAGATCGTGGCAACTGGAGGGAATAGCTTTTCTCAGAATGGTATATAAAGTAATAGCACACATTATAACAAAACGGCTTTCAAGAGAACTAGCGCCCGAACTGGAACCAGAACCAACTGGATTCCGACAGCATAAATCATGCACAGATCATGTTAACCGCCTTCGGATAATTGTGGATCAGTTTGTTGAATGACGGTCACCATTGTATCTCATATTTATAAATTTTAAGAAGGGCGTTTGATGCGCTACCGCACGAAGTTATTTGGTACTCCCTTGCATGCAAACAAGAAAGCTCCCAGAAAGCTGATATCTCTTATCGAAGTACTATATAAGTACTGCATGAGAATAGCCTAAGCAGAAAGATATCCATTAATAAAGGTGTAAGAGAAGGGTGCGTAATGTCCCCAATGCTTTTTTATATCGTATTAGATTTATCTATGAGGTGAGCTGCAAGGGAAGGACGTGGAATAATGTGGGGTCTACAAGCGCGACTGGACCCTGATTATGCCGATGATATGTGTCTATTATATCACAGCTTTACAGACATGAAAATCAAGTTGGAAGCAATTGTCAACTCAACAGCTACAGAATGTCTAATAATAAATGTAACCAAAATCAAGGTGTTACGCATAAATTCGGATATATTCCAAGATTGTGGAGTTCAGGAAAGAATCATTGAAGTGGTCAATCCTTTTGCCTATCCTGACGAAAACTGGAAGGTCTAGTGCGGGTATCGCAAATAGAATAAAAACTGCTTAGCAAACCTTTGGTTGCCATGTGAAGATGAAAATATATAATTCTAACGTAGAATCGATCATGTTATATGGATCTGTAACCTGGAATGCGGCCCTCCGTGATATTGGTTCACTGCAAGTACTCGTAAATAGATGTTTGCGAAGAATCCTCAAAATTTTCTGACCGAATACCATATGGAATTGGATTGGACATACCATCCGAAAAGCGCATAATGATATTGCACGAAACGCATTCGAATGGACCCCGCAAGGAAGCCGTAGAAAGGGACGCCCTGCGCATACATGGAGAAGGCAGATAGAGAATGAAGTACCTAAAGCCGGTAAAAGCTGGGGTGAAATTAAGCAATTAGCATACAATAAATTACAATGGAGAACACTTGCTGAGGCCCTATGCTCCTCACTGGATCAACAGGAACTTATATATATCTACATATATTACATGACTCCACCACTATACTCCTGAGTCCAATCGACAGTCAGCTGATTGGAGCAAAAGCGATGAACCGTTCCAAGTCCTGCGAAGATCTGTCGGTCGGCTAGAAAGCTTATAGCAACATTTTGTTGTTGTTTAAATAACGCATTCACGAAAAAACTGACCTATGTAAAGAAGAAAAAAGTCCTGCTCCATCACGTCGACGCACCGAGTCGCAAATCAATGAAAACGATGGCAAAATTGCGTGAGTTGGGCTAGGAATTCCTTCTCTATCCACCGCGTTCTCTAGATTTGGCGCCCAGTAATTTTTTTCTGTTGGCAGACCTCAAAAGAATAGTTGCTGTAAAGAAATTTAGCACTGAAACTGAGGCCTATTTTGAGGCTAAAGAGATATCGTACTATACAAATGGTAGCGAAAAATCGTATAACCGCTATAATCGATGTAATGCCCTCGAAGGCAACTACATATATCGATTAATAAAATTTAATTTTACTTAAAAAAAAAGAGTTTTACTCTGTTTGCCTGCGAACCTTTCAGCCCGGCTGTTAATATGCTCATATTGTACTTTTTTGATATTATCTAGTAAAGTTACTTTATTTAGACGAACACCTGTAAGGTCGTATTTAAGTTCTGCCTATTAATTTTTCTTTTTTTTATAAAGAAGGTGTAAAGTTTCCATAAATTTCGTTTTAGGTTTTCGCTCTAAATTTTGGAATTTTGACTGGTGTCATAGAAAGAGTTGAATTCAGTAGAAAATACTGTTATATATCATTTAGTCCTTGTATATCGCAGCTGAAATAAAGGATAGCTCTGCTTTAAAAATTAAAACTTTCGGACTTCATATAGCATCTGGGAGGTTCGTTATATAAAAAAAAAACACAGCACTGCTATGACAGTATGAAATTTTATTAAAAATCGACCAGCCAATACGAAATTACTGAACTGTCTCCAAAATTTGTTTAATATACGCCATTTCCGATAATTAAAAGTGGGGTGGATTGATATTATTTTAAAAACTGATAATGTAGGTTTTCTTGGCCGAAGCCATGGTCCCATAGTAATCCGTACTACCAGTTCATAGTTCACATAAAACTGAAACAGAGTTGTAGGGTGCTCGTCAACACAAGAAAAAGAGTTAATCATATTGTTATTAAACCACACTCCTGACTGGCGCCCTCTGGTTTTCTGCTCAATTTAAGTTGAAATTTATAAGCAGTACAATAATAGTAGGAAATATCGAGAAAAAATACTCCCCATCTATAATATGACACCTCATACGAAAGTTCAGTGTGTTTATGTATAAACGTAAGCATGTGTATTTATGTACGTACATATATATATGTACGAGGAGCGTATATTCGAGTTCACGGGAATATATCATTTTTCGTGTTAAGTAGGTCTTCTTAACTGTTTTTTTTTCTTGGTCGAACAAAATTGCCTTTTAATGTGAGTTAATGATAGTGTGTGTGTGTGTGTGTGTGTGTGTGATGGTTAATGATTTTTTTTTACATGACTTATTTTATTATCTTTTGTCTGGCCATGTGTCACCTTAACTTGTTGTTTAGTGTTAATGTTGTTTTTTTAATATTTCTTTTAAATAAACTTTTTTGCGGTATGTGGCGCCGCCTTTAGTTTCCTTGGTTGGTTTTTTTTTCACTATAATGTTTTTTTCTTTTTTCAAAGAAACCCAAGACATGTGTCACTTGTTGTTTTGTCACATATTGACTGTTGCTTCGATTTAGTAAATCAATACCAATTTAATATGGTTTTTATATAAATTGTTATTCAAACAAGTTGCATCAATTAGGGGTTGTAAACAGAGCAGCATTGTGGGTTTTGGTTGCCTGAAACAATATTTTTGAACGATGTACGAAAATCAATGGTACCTTAGAAAAGCAAAACGTTATTGGAGGACATTTTGAAAGTCCAGAAAAAAAATTCTGGGACCATCCAGTGATTTCAGCTAAAGTATTTATTTATTTATTTATTTATTTATTAGAATTAACTTACAATTTAAAATTTATAAGCTAATTTATGGTACAAAGAGCAATAGCTTCTAAGGCTTTCAGCTCGTCTTAAATTAGATAAATGCAATTTTAAATAAAATTATAGAAGCTGGATTTTTTAAGAAAATCAATTACAATATTAATGTTATCAAAGGTGGGAGCTGAGATCATGTTCAAGGGATTTTTTTCCTTAAAAATTTGTTATCTTATGAATTGGTGTTGTGGGCAGTGAGATAGGAAATGTTCGGGAGAAGAAGGATATATGATGTTACAACTGCATCTTGGTATGTTTAGGATCTTAAGAAGGGGTCCTTGTGTGTATTTGTTATGACCTAAACGAATTCTTAGAAATTTGGTTATATCTCTTCTTGTTAGTTTGTTAATATCTCCGCTTATAAAATGTTTTATATTGATTTTATCTTGGTTGATGACTTTATACCAGTTTGATGTCATATTATAAGTTTTGTCTTTTTTTGTGTAATAATTTTTGATATATTTTTGGAGGTCTTTTGTGTTATAATTATCCGTAGTTATTAGGGGGGATCGTTGTGCAGTTTTTGCTGCCCTGTCGGCATATTCGTTTCCGGGTATGTTGCAATGACTTGGAGTCCAAATTAGGGTTAAATGAGTTCGTTTTTGGATTAAAATGTTTCTAATGTAACGTGTATAGGGATTGTTGTTGGAAATGTTTAAAATCATTTTTAATGCGGATAAGGAGTCTGAGCATATTGCATATTTTTGTTTCTTGTTTTCTACGAATTTAACTGCTTGGTAAATTGCAATCAGTTCAGCCGAGAGTATTGAGCTGTATGATGGTAAAATTGAAGTTTTATTGGTGTCCGTATCGATTGTATAGCTTACTAAATTTTCTGATTTTGATCCATCTGTAAAAATGAATTTATGGGAAGGTAGGTTTTCTCGAATTTCTTCGAACAAAGTTTGGAATTGTGTGGGGTTGTGTTGATCTTTTTTAAAAGTATGTAGTGTGAGGTGGGTATTCTCTTAAACTAGATTTGAGTGGTTTTGTGTTTAATTCAAGATTGTCACAGGCTTTTATAATTCTAGATAAAATGGATGGCAGTTTTGGAATTCTTTTTGCTTTAGTAATTTTGTGCATAATAAGGCTTTAGAGCCTTATTAGGATTGTTGTTAAATGTACTAGACAGTTTGGTCAAAGTAATATTTAGTTCGGTTTGTAATGTTGGTATGTTAGATTCATGCAACATGTTTTTGCAAGGGGTGGATCTAAAAGCACCTAGAGAGCTTCTAACAGCCGAATTCACTATTGTGTGGACTTTGTTAAACTTAGTTTTGGAAGAAAACCCAAAGAAAGGTAAGGAATATCTTATTTTTGATATTATCAGTGCGTTTATAATTGAGACTAAATTTTTTGTGTAACAATTAAATTTTTGATTTGATAGGCATTTGACAATGTTAAGTGGTCCATTTAAGGATTTTAGTAAATTATTTATGTGTGTATCCCATGTGTATCTTTTATTTAAGTATAGTCCGATTAACCGCAAATTCTCCACTTCAGTGAGTTGACAATTTGAAGCAGTTACGTTACATTTACAGGTCTTTTTTCGACATATGTGAATAAACTTGCATTTTGATGTGGAAAGTGATGCTCCGGATACGTCACACCAACTTTTTATGTTGTTGAACAAATTATCTAGCTTTATAATTGGATTCTTTGACTTGTTTGAATTGAGTATTAAGTTGAAATCATCAGCGTATGCTGTAAAGTCAATTTCTTTATTAATTTCTATAATTGAGCAAAGTTTGTTGTATGCTATTCGAAACAGGATTACCGATAACGGGGAACCTTGTGGTATACCGTTATGAACAGGATATGTCGAAGATAGCTGATTACGAATTCTCACCGAAAACTTTCTGTTTTTCATGAAGTTGATCACGTATTTTTTAATACGAGAGCCTACTTTCCAGTGTACTAATTGTTCAACTATTGTGTGGACTCCGATCTTGTCGAAAGCCTTTTCAAAGTCTAACGAGACTACAGTTGTATGTTTTCCCTTTGATAAATTGTTGGAAATATGGTAGTCTAGATAGAGGAGACTGTCTATTGCAGAGTGGCCTCGTGTAAATCCAAATTGTCGGCTGTTAAGCAGCTTATAGGTTGTTACAAGCCTCCAAAGCCTGTTAGCAATAATTTTGTCTAATGTTTTAGCTAAACATGAATTTAATGAAATTGGCCTATAGGAGCCAAGTGAAGTTTTATCTTTACCAGTTTTGTGTATAGGAATAACTATACTTGATTTGAACTGCTGTGGTAGGAAATTTTAGAAAATGTTATTGTAAAGATTTAATAGGCGGTGTTTCATTGTTGTTGGTAGTTGTTTTTATCAGAGGGTAAGAGATTCGGTCATTGCCAGGAGTTTTGCCTTTCACTTTACTAAGTACTGCATTGAGTTCAAGGAGGTTGAGATTGTTTTCAATTCGTAAAGCTTCAGTGCTTGGGGCGTGTGATGGTATGTTATCCAGTAAATTATATTTATTTGTGTTAAATTCTGGTGGAAAATTTGAATCCAAAGAGTTGTGGGACCAAAAACTCCCAGTTTCATTTGCTATATCTGAATTGTTGGATAAAAAAGTGCCCGGGTTATTTAAGGATTTGATACAATGTATGTTATTTTTAGCTTTGTAGCCTGTGAATGTTCTTATTTTTTCCGGGGAAGTGGATGGATTAATCATAGCTGTGAATTCCGAAATAGATTCACTTTTTGATATTCGTATTTGTTTTCTCAAAAGGGCCTTAGCTCTTTTATAATTGATTAAGTTAGTTGTAGTCATATTTCGCTTGAAAGTTATCCAAAATTGGTTTTTGTTTTGTTTCAGTTCTTCCACGTTGGAGTTCCACCATGGAATTTTTGGGGAAAAGGAGTTGTGTGTTTGAGGTATAGATTTATTAGCGGACTCAAGAATAATCTTACAAATGTTGGCAGTTTCTTTATTAATATTTTCGCTAGTCTGTTTGCTTGATTCAATTTGGGAGCAAAGCTCTCTAAATAATTCCCAGTTTGCTTGGTACAGCTTAAATTTTGGTTTAGCATATGCAATTGCATTGGTGTTGTTATTGGGGAAAAGAGATATTACAATAGGGAAATGATCACTTCCGTATTGCGTTTTCTCGATGTTCCATTCGGAGTGTGATACAAGAGAGGGGGAGCAGAAAGTCAAGTCAACATTGGAAAAGGTAGAGTGTGTGTTAAAAAGAATTGGTGAATTGTCGTTTAGTAGTATGAATTCCGATTTGGTAATAAAGTTAGCTAGCGTTTTTCCTCTTTTATTGTTGGTTGTCGACCCCCACGTTGAGTGCCAACCATTAAAGTCACGTGTAACCAAGATGGGTGGTTGAGGCCTGTTTAGGACATTGTTTAGATTATTTTTAGAGAAATTTGTATTTGGTGGAATATACGCCGATATAATTTTAAATTTAAGTTTTGATTGAATTTCGATACACACTGCATCAAAATCGTTAGACAAAGGTATATGTATATGTTGTAAAGAATTATGTACCAACAGAGCAACTCCACCATAACGTGTGGTTGATGTGTTTATTGCATACAGAGTATAATTTATAGGAATAGGAAATGCTGATTTGTTATGAAGGTGGGTTTCTTGCAATGAAATAATTTTCGGATTAAAACGCTTAATTAGAATAGACAGTTCATTATAATTGTTAATGAAGCCGTTAATATTCCATTGAATTATATTAAGAGACATTGTTGTAGGATGGGATAGGAAAAAATGGTTGTTGGGTTTGTAATAAAAATATTGGTTAGAAAAGAACTGTACATAAATTAGTTAAGTTGTTTTTTTAAAAAATATGTTGATAGAAATACTATAAATAATGTACACTGATAGAACAGCTCGACTTCCACGATTAGACCGGATATGTCACAGGCTCGGTCATCCCAAATAACCCCGGATGACCCGGGAACCGCCAACAGTTGTAGTAACTGTGTTGGTTACCGACTCATTAGGGAGATCATTCGGGATATGCAAGCCGCCGACCAAAAACGACCCGACGGCAGAAACCGAGCTGTTCGGCAGTTAGTTAATTTTATTTATTTTTTTTGCCTTTTTGCTGATGCTTTCCATTTCAGCTTGTTTCTTCAGTTGTTGACGTGTTCTTTTTGATGTGTTAAGTGGTAAGATGTTTACTTTTTTGTCGCTGGTTTGTGATGAACTGATGTTTGCATCTTCGTCAGATTCCATTGCGATATCAGAGTAATCTTTAATACTTCGGGATGTTGAAGGTTTTGGAGGTGGCATGGTATTATTAATGTGTTCAATAATTATTGACTTATTTTTATGTTGATTGTTTATTGGTGTTGTTGTTTTGGCTAGTGTTGTTGTTTTGGCTGCGGCAGCGTATGACGTTGTATTTGATGGCTTTCGCTCTTTATATTTAATTTCAGCTGTTTTTTTGTTTACCCATTCTAAAGTAATAATAGATTGGATCTCCTTCTCCTTTAGAAAAATAGGGCAAGTTCTGTTGTTGGGGGAGTGGTTAGTGTTTTCGTTGTTGTTTTCGGTGCAGTTTATGCATGAAGCGTCTTCGGTACAAATTTCATTTGTTTTGATGTCACAATGAAACTCCTTTGAACACCCTGTACAAAGTTTTTTGTTGCTACAGTTTTCGAAGTGATGACCAAAACGTAAACAATTTTTGCATTTCAATGGGAGGGGTATGTATGGTCGTATTCTTACTTTCTCATAACCCACCAGCATTTCTGACGGGAGGATAGTTGCTCCAAATGTGATAATAATAAGTCCAGTTTCTTTCATTTCGCCATTTACTTTTTTTTAAATTTTTTTAACCTTTGTTACGTTTTGATTTTTCAATTCTTTTTGTATTTCTTCTTCTGGTATGTCTCGAAGATCATTTGAGTAAATCACTCCCCGAACAAAGTTGAGTGATTTATGTTCTGACATTTCTATATTGATATCTTGACTTAAAGAGCATAGGTTTTTGTTTTTATAAGTATTGTGCCATTTCTTAGTTTTTTGCATGTTTCAACTTCCCCACCACATGCACTATCAATGACCTTCTTTATAAGGAAAGGTGAAATGTTAGCAAGAGTGACGTTTTTGTCTTTTGAATTTATTCTTGTCATAACCAAATACTTTGGACCAACTGTAAAGATTGACAATTTTTTTGATTTATCGTAAACGATAGGGGGTTTGCCCCCCCCCCTGTCCGGCGGGTCACCCATCACCACTTAAAAGAACTTTACAGAGTTTTGGAAAAGTTTTATTTAATAACAGTTTATTCTAATAAAATTATTAAAGAATATAATATTTTTTTTTTTTGTTGTAATAAACACTGTTGAAGTTTTGTTTTAAGCACAGAGAGCAAATTATGTGTTAACTGCTTGGCGAACTGACACAAACTGCAGCTAAAGTAACTAATAGTATTTATAAGATTTTTTTCTTTTATGCGTGTAGGATTCGGACCATTTAAAATCGATCATTTTACTATTCTAATACTGTTGCTGGAGGTATATATATGTATTATGTTTTAAATATTTTTCTTATCCGATATCAGTCAGTATAGAGTATTGAGAGAAGAGTTTATCTGTAGACTATGAGTGAATCATTGAATCTCTTTCTCAAATTCAAACATGTCTGTTTCATCGTTATTCTGACTGTGTGCCTTTAAAAAATTATATGTAAACTACAGCTCACAACTGGGCGACGGGTATTAAAAATTCAGATATTACGATGCAACAGCTATTCTAGAGGATGAGAAATTTCGGTTGTGGGTGAAAGTACTAGGCTAATAGAGTTAAACCTTTAAAGGGACTGACGGTCGCAGTCCACACTTTTGCATGCCCTTTTCATTTTTTCCTTATATCGATATTTGTTTACTTAGTTTTTCAGCTCTAACTCACAAACCATTGATGGTTTCTCGTTTCTTTCTTCGGCAAATTGCTTCAGCAAATCAAGTTGGACTTATTTTGTCGAATGAAATCTTTTCTAATTAATTTCTTTTTTGAATAATATAACGTATTCAGGGGGTATTAATTTTATTAATTAATAGCGTAGAAGGGATGAATACGAATGACTGATACTTTCAATATTAAACCAAACATACATCAGTATTTTCTATTAAATTTTTTACATGGTTATGTTAATAAAAATATTTATTTAAATCTTAGCTTTAATTTTACTGAAAAGAGAACACATGAGAACAGCAAACCTTTCAGAGGTTTCACTATACTGGCTTAGTGCTTTCACCCGTGCTAGTAATTTTGCACCCCCCGGGCAATGATCCACAGTGTTTTCAGTATGGTCAGACCTAGCCTGCATCTTATTTTTTCCACTATATTTTTCATTTCATTTCATCTCATTTATTAAGTCAAAGCAATACAAAAGTTCTTTACAGACTATAACTCAATTTAAAAATAAATATCTATAATATTAATAGGCTAGGCGATTTCTTGTGACCGATGTTTTCTTCTACCGTTTTATCCCGATTTTGGCCAAACGTAAGGTATTTCTTTTTAGCCGTTTTGCAGATTTACAGATTTTTATTTTTTTTTGTTTTGAGTAAATTGCATGGAAATTTACTGCTAACACATACATAAAATTTTACAATGCTGTGTGTGTATTTACTAAATTTGTTAATGTGTTACAAAATGATTTTTTTTTATGTTGATTTGTGAATTGGCTATACATGGTTGATTAGCATATCTTTAGGGTCTTTTTTTTAATGAAAATGTAAGACTTCCTAGAATTTGCACTCGAATTTCGAGGGCTGGAATCTGCTAGTATCTATTAAACAAATATGTCTAATTTTATAAATTTAGTATCTCAAAGAGAAATAGCTTAAAATTTTCTCTTGAAGTGCAAAATTCAATAGTGCAGTGCAAATTTTCTTTAAGGGCTAATTTTTTATGTTACTAAGATTATTGCAAGCGCGATTTAACGTACTGTTTATTGCATAACTAGTGTGGTGGTAGGATACATTAAATATATAATGATTAGGATGTAACATTCTAGGAGGGACATAAAAAATATCTGCAAAAGCAAGTCATGACAATCAATACCACAAGTAATTGAATCAAATAGAAGCAATAGACATTGAAATCTACGCCTATATTCTAAAGTCTCAAAACCCAGAAAGCAAGCCCTTAGCTACATATGAAGGTAACGGATCAACAAAATTAATTGACGAGAGACCGTATTTAAGAAATACACTTTGCACTCGCTAAATGCGAGAGATGTGTTTCCCACAATGTGCACTTCACAGGACAATAGCACACCCTAATTTTAATCCAATATAAGATGTTTAAATCAATTTTAATGTATTAGGATCAGAAAAATCAGAGCAATTTCTCCTAATAAGTGGAAGGACTTTATATGCTCGTGGTACTATATAATTTTATGGAAAATAAAAGAAATTTTAGAGTCAAAAGTAACTCCAACTTCAGTTGCTATATCAATGGTAGTTAAAATTGTGACCACCCAAACTAAAACAAGACGATATCGAATTGCGAGATCTAGATTTAAAAGCAGATTATTAAGCAAACACCAATCATGAAGATTATTTAAGTCATTTTGTAAGAAGATCTGGCGATTTATAAGTTATAATTTAAATATTTATTCAATGAATTTTAATTTTAAAGTTGCAATTTGTCATAAATTCATTGAATAAATGTGTAAAATTTTTAAAAAGAATCTATTAAATCAAAGAATTTATACAAGCATATTTTTGGTTGCCGTAGTTATAATTTTATTACAATTGAAACTTGTATTTTGCATTTGAGTATAGTATATATGTATATTTATGTTAATATAATAATATAATAATAAAAAATAAAAATGAAATTTAAAGTTTACTTCAAAAAAATTAGTATATATTTATCAATTCACGTTTGTAAAAATAATAATTTAGACAACCGTTGTGTTGTAAGTCTGTTTCTTTTTGATGTTGCTGTTGCGCCAGCTTTAGAAAACAGCCGTTCAGCAGGCACTGATGTGCAAAATAAATTGCAATAATTTTTCGGCACTTCTTAGGGTTTGGGATAAACTATTTTCATGTGATCCCAAGCATCGATGGCGTTTGTCTTTAATGGTAGAACTTGCGAATTGAAATAAAAGGTGAGCTCATCTTGAGGTTGTACTTTCTCAAATGGTCTCTTCCTTTTTCTGTGTGGGGCCCAAAGGTCAAATTCGTTTTCCAACGAATCGACCAATGACTCACTTCCTGTTTCTCTTTTTCGGTCATTTCAGTTCGAATAAATCATAAGGCTGATGACAAAGCCAGCGGATCCCTAAAATTAACTTTTTTAAGTCTTTGATCTAGGATGGTATTAGTAAAAAACAATAATAAACAGAACCTCCATTGCTACAAATGATATTAAAATCTATTGCAGTTTTTTTAAAGGTTTTTTTACCCACATATGTATGAAATGTTTTAATAATTAAGAAAGATTTAGATTTATTTTGCAAAAATTAACAAATCTGACAGCAAAAAATAATAAATTTTTCTGTAGTAATAGCCAGATTATTAGATAATACCAGCAGATTCCAGCGCTCCAAATTCGATTGCGATTTCGAGCTAGCTTTATTTTTCAACTTAGCCAATTCTCAAACCAACACTTTTAAAGTTTATTATTATTGTGAATGAAGATAACAAACTCATTAAAATACATTGACAAATTTAATAAAACGCACATAGCATATGTGTAATTTTACGTATGTGTTAGTAGCAACTTTAAATGCAATTTACTCAAAACAAAAGAAAAAATTTAAAACCTCCACTTCTTGTTTCTATAGTGTCATCTTTTTCGGTCATTTCAGTTCGAATAAATCTTAAAGCTGATGACAAAGCCAGCGGATCCCAAAAATTAACTTTTTTAAATCTTTGATCTACGTTAGTGGATGCAGCTAACAGGAACGAGTGTTCTCTGGTCCCAAATCTTTTCTGAAATTCCATTAAAATTTCCTGTTTTTTGCGGCTGGCTGAAATGGTCAAATTTTTAAAATTTGCTCACGCCCACACTGAACTAAAGGAATTATTTGGCTGAGATTACCAATTTGTTCACCATTTATTTGCACAGGCATGGCCTTTAAGGGTCGTAAAAGAGTCAACATTTCCATTAATTCATCTTTTCGCTCGAAGTGATCATTGGCGGAGAATCCGGGTAATTTAGCAAATTTTGGCTGATGTAGGAACTCATTTTGATGAACCGCTCGATCATAAAATACGTCGAATTCCACCGCGTTTTAATATCTAGGATAAGTTTTCCCTCTGATACACCAGTGGCTGCTTGCAACTTTTACATGTCATCATTGGCTTTGATGCTACACTTAAACCATTTCACGATTATTTTAGATTTTAAAATAATATCGTGTACTTCACAAACAGCTAGTGATCCGAACAGACCAAATTCAGCGTATGGGCGAAACAAGGAATATGACGATTTCTTCCGAACTTTTTATATATGGCATCTACAATATTTTTTACATTGTCCGTGACAACAGCCTTCACGGTTTTTTCCTCGACTAAAAGATCTTTCATTGAAAAAGACAATACTTCAGATATATAGAAAGTAGTGTGGGATTCGCTTAGTTCATAAACACCAATTGTACCATTAAATGGCTTTTTATCAAGCAAACCCAACATACTCTTCATGTCTGTGTTAGTCCATATATCAGTTGTCAGGGTTAAACACAGCAGATTTGAAAGCAGTAAAACACTGTTTTTCTTTTCGTCTTGGTATAATTTGTCAATTTCAACTTTTATTGTGTTCCTTGTTGAGATTTTGAATAGGGGGCAAATTTTGACAAGAGGTGACAATAAAGCAGTGCTGCCAAGCACTGTCAAAAATACATTTGCTCGAGAAAAAAATTATTTCTAAAATTCCTAATAATTGATATTTAAGGCTCATGTGAAATATTTTTTTCAATTATTATTGTTATTAATCGATTAAAAATTCAATTAATTGAAAGGAAGTCTACGATACAATTAAATTATTAATTGGGAAAAAATAATCGATTATTTCAGTCCTTGGGATTAATCTTGCCATCTCTAGTTGTAGTAGACCTGCCAGAAAAGAATTCATGCTGATGAGGAAAAATAACAGATTTTGAAAGAAAAAAAAAAAAATTTCTTATAAATAACATGTCCAAAAACTTTAGAAAAACACGATAATTTACATATTGGCTTATAACTTGTAACTTCATCTTTACTACCATTTTTAAAAATAATGATCGTTGATTTCCACTTGTCAAGGAAAGTTCCTTCTTTTAATGACAAATTAAAAATATACTTAAGAGCAAACGCGATAGAAAATGTATACCTTTTTAAAAAAACAGGAACGTAAACCATCTGAATCTAATTTAAAATTATTTTTTAAATGTATAATTATTTTAAAAATATAATCCACCAAGACTTCTTTGATACCAATGTGTAGTATGTCAAATGATTTTATATATCTAGCTGTACTAATCGTTGAAGAATACATATTTGAGCTGAAAAAATTGAAAAACATATTTACAAATCACCACCAGATTTAGATATAGAGCTATCATACTTTACGATAGTAGGAATATCTGAAACTTAATTTTTAGAGTTAACATAAGACCACATTCTTTCTGTAAGATAAATTATATATAATATTACTGGCTAGGCGATTTTTTGTGACTGATGTTTTGTTCCACCGTTTTATCCCGATTTTGACCAAACGGATATTATTTGAAAGGTATTTCTTTTTAGCCGATTTGCAGATTTACAGATTTTTAAATTTTTCCTTTATTTTAAGTAAATTGCATTTAAAGTTGCTACTAACACATACATAAAATTATACAATGTTATGTGTGTGTTTATTAAATTTGTTAATGGGTTTGTAATAAAAATGAGTTTTGTTTTTTGTGTTGATGTGTGAATTGGCTATAATTGATTAGCATACTATTTGGGTCTCTATTTAATTAAAAAAAAAAATTTCCTAGAATTTGCGCTCGAATTTCGAGGGTTGGAATCTGCTAGTTTATATAAAAATTTATTTAGAAAAGTAAATTCTATTTGGTAATAAATGAACTTGTCATTATCTTCTGAACTACCAGAATTAATAAAACACTTACGAAACTTGTTTCGCAGATTCTTTTTACGACCCCTAGTATACCACGGAAGCTTATATGGTATTGATTTTTAAAGAGAGGCATTTGTATTACAAATATCCAAAACAATGTTTAAAAATATATCATAACATGATGATATTACTTAACCCAAAAAAATAGTAATCCAGTCAACACCACTACGTATTGAATTAAGCACATAAAAATTACAACGGATGAAATTGAAGTTAACGGAATTTAAACGTCACTATTAGGTGAACATAAATTACCGATAGATATGGACTATGCCCTGCTCAAATTTGTTTCATGTTGTTATTATAGCTCTGCGTTATTAGTCTGTAACTCAACGGTGTGGACCATTTTAGTCCACATATAAAGCTCTCTTTAGATGTTCAATTAAATATAACCGAAACTGATCGTATGAAGGTTTTAATTGTGTGTCAGTTTACAAATGCAATGTATTTAAAATTATCTCCGAATCGAAAAAAATTGGTTGACAGACGAAAACCTCGATATATATATTTGGTTCAATTATTATATTACAGCTCGAATTTAACTTCGGCTCTATCTACTTACACCTAAAACTTCCCATATAATATTTTTATGTCTATTTGAACATATCGCACTTATAGATGAAACTAATTTCTAAAGACAAAACGCGTACAATGAATTTAATGTATTTTTAGTCATCTCTGTACGTATGATCATGATCGCATGTCACAACAAGCTGCAGAAAAGCAAACTATCGGTCAGCAAAGTTTTAAGCTCTTTCGGGATCTTCTATATTTCTCTATAACCAACCATATTATGTTGTTGTGATCATGCCTCGCTGAGTGGATAACTCTGTACGTATAATTTTTAATTTCAGCATGCAAAACACAAGTTATTAAAAAAAGTACATACCATATACTATATAACATGCGTTTGGAGACCGTATCTCTTATGTCCAACTAATTAGATATAGAAAATAAGCATAAACCAAATTTGAGTGGCATTGTTATTAATTTGTTTGCCTTCGGCTATGAAAAAGTTCAATAAGGATGCCATATTTATATGGGGAGTAGGTCGAAAAATGGACTTAACCAGACCACGTTTGCTAAAGCCACTTATTTTTGGCAAAAAAAAAAAAAAAAAATATAACAACTAAATTTGACAAAAATTTTGGCAATATTTTTTATGTTGGTTAGATTTAAGTGATGATCGGGAATCAGCTTCACATGGCGGCTATGACTAAGAATTGTTCTATAGTACCACTGATGAATGGATGTAATAAGCATACACAAATCCAATTTGACCGAGATCTATATGATAATTTGGATATTATGACAATTTAGGTCGATCAGATAGTGGTAATTTGTAAGAGGACTAGGTATGAATATGATCCGGTTTTTCATTCTATGGCCAATAGAAGCTTATGTACTAAATTTCATCAAAATATATTCATATTTACGACCTGTAGTTTCATTACAAGGTTTACATGGATACACCGACGGACAGACATCCGAAATTCCTAAATCTACTCAGAAGTAATTCTGTGCGATCGGTATAATAAAAAAAGGATGTAGGTTAAACATTTTTGGTACTTAGAAACATCAGCATAAAATAATTATACCCCGACCACATAGTGGTATAGGATATTAAAAGTGTAAAAGCGTAAAATCGCAAAAACGTAAGATCACAAAACGGGATTACGCAAATAAGATAAAACTTGAAAACGCTAATTCAATTTGCAAAAATCACAAATCTGCATAAACTCAAAACAGAAAAGTAGCAAAATTACAAATCACAAAAACGAAAAATCTCAAGATTGCAAAATCGCAAATATTTAAAATCGCAAATTCGAAAAAAATTCGCTAAAACGCGAATTGCAAAAATGCAAAATGGCATTACCCCAATAAACCAAAGTCATACATTTGCAAAAACTCAAAAATGAAAAATCGCAAAAACTAATAACGCTAAATCAGAAATAAGTAAAATCGCTAAAACGCTATATTACAAAATCGTAAAATCGCTTAAACGCAAAATCGCAAATCGTTAATAACACAAAACCAGAAATGGTGGAAATGCAAAATAGCAAAACGAAATTTCGCAAAAACGTAAAATTTTAAATTGCAAAAACGCAAAATCACATAAAGTTAAAAAATCGTAAAATAGAAAAAATCAAAATCAGAAAAAGCCAAAAACGTAAATTCAGAAAAACGTAAAAGCGTAAAACGCCAAAAAAAATTTATGAAAACTATAGTCAGACCGTCTATCCGGCCTATTTCCTTCATTTTTTTCATGAAAGGTATTTAGACACTGATATGTCATCAATCATTGAAATTTACTCTACTCCCACTTTACTCAAGTTATACTCAAACGCGATTATTCCCTGTACATTTCTTATGGAACACATTCACTGAAGCAATTCGAATTCCCACAGCTCCTCTTCTAATATTGAACGTTTCAATCTCAGAACACTCAGTGGATCAAGCTCTTTCTTTTGAGCTATTAACTGCTAAATTCGTTGGGTTTCAGGAAAGTTATGCGGGCACAATCAACTTTACATACAATTTTTTCAAGATTTTTTCAATATTTTCCTTCACTCAAACCTCTATAACTAGAGTTATAATTAACGTAGACTCCTTACAAAAGTCCAAGAACACTCAGTGGACCAAGGTCTTTCTTTTGAGCTATAGCTGTTTATATTCGTTGAGCTTGAGGAAAGTTATGTGTGCACAATCAACTTTACATTATGCAACACGCAAGTTAACGAACAGATTTCATTACAATAATTGCACAACACATACACTGTGTTGAATTGTGAATTGCCAAAAATTTGAATACCTTTAGGTGGCACACAACGTGACCTTTATATCTGTGTGTTCGACATATATTGGTATAATGAAATAAACTTAATGAATTAAATAGATTAAAAACATTGAAAAAAAATAAATTGAATGATAAAATAAAATTTCCTAGAATTTGCACTCGAATGTCGAGGGCTGGGCTCTGTTAGCAATTTTTAAATTAAATATAAAAAGAAATTAATTTTTAATAAATTTTTAGTGTATATTAAATTAAAGTGTATTTTGCTTTTCAAGGGGTGCGTTACAACTACGTAGATTTGATTCATTAATATGAAGTTACAATTGTATAACTCACCAGCTTTTCTGATAACCATATTAAATTGGGGTGGGTCTGGCAATGCTTATGATTGTTAGGTCCATTTTTAAAATTTCAATTTAAATAATTTTTATTGTTACCATTTCAAAAAAAGGGTTCAGATGGCATGAAAATATGACAATAGCTTGTAAGATGTATTTTTGAATATTTTTATAGCCCCATTTTTTTCTGTTAAGAAAGGAAAAGTGTAATTAAGTAATTTCCAAAATAAAAGCAGTGTCATGTCTGTCACTTTACACAAGGCACTTCTTTTTACTAAAGGGTGATTTTTTAAGAGCTATAGGAAAGTTTTCCAAAAAAAAAAAAACACATAAAGTTCAGAAAAATGCATAAAATCTTTATTTGAATCGATAGTACGGTCCATATAATTTAATGTTTGAAGATTATTTCATGCAAATGTTGACCGTGACTGCACCTCAAATGGTCCATCCGCTTAGTCCAATTTTGGCATACTCTTTCCAACATTTCGGCCGGTGTCTCACGAATAAATGCTTCAATGTTGTCTTCCAATGCGTCAATTGAAGCGGGATTGTCTATATAGACATGAGCTTTAACATAGCCCCACAAAAAATAGTCTAAAGGCGTTAAATCGCACGATCTAGGTGGCCAATTGACCGGTCCCGAACGTGAAATAAAATGTTCAACGAACTCGCCTCTCAATAAGTCTATTGTTGCGCGTGCTGTGTGGCATGTGGCACCGTCTTGTTTAATCCACATATCATGCAAGTCAAGCTCTTGCATTTTGGGCAAAAAAAAGTTGGATATTATCTCTCGGTAGCGCTCACCATTCACAGATATGTTACGATTCGCATCATCTTTGAAGAAGTATGGTCCAATGATGCCACCAGCCCATAAACCGCACCAAACTATGACTTTTTCTGGATGCATTGGAGCTCTTTCAATGCATCTGGCTGATATTCACTCCAAAATCGACAATTCTTGTTATTTACGTACCCATTGAGCCAAAAATGAGCTTCGTCGCTGAACACAATTTTTCGGTAAAAAGTGGATCTTCGGCCAACTTTCCAAGAGCCCATTCACCAAAAATTCTACGTTGCGTAGGTCGTTCGGCTTCAATTTTACACCAGCTGTATTTTGAGAGGCTTCACACCTAAATCCTTCCGCAAAATTTTCCACGTTGTTGAGTAACAGAGACCCAAATGCTGCCAACGGCGACGAATCGATAATTGATGGTCATCATTAACACTGGCCGATACAGCTGTGATATTTTTTTCAGTTCGCACTCTACGTAAGCGTGTTGGTGGCTTAATGTCCAACAATGTAAATTTGGTGCGAAATTTAGTCACAATAGCCCGAATAGCCGCTTCAGTGGGTTGATTGTACTGACCATAAAATGGAAGAAGCGCGCGATGAACTTTCTTAACAGAGCACGCATTTTGATTATAAAATTCAATAACTTGCAAGCATTGTTCGTTTGTTAGACGATTCATGGTTAAATTATAGACCAAACTGAAGATGTTTGACAATGAAACAAAACACGAAACGTGCGTCTGCTGTTTAAACTAGTGTTGCCAAAAAGATAATAGCTAAAAAATCACCCTTTATAATTTATTTTAGAATCCATGTTTTTTATGCTTTTTTAATAAACTATATCTTATATTTACTATTAAACTGTTTCTTGTTTGTCATACAAATAATTTCGGTGCTTCTGTGTGTTTTACGCACATCCCCTATATTGATGCCTGTTTGTTGTCATGTCTGTTACGACTGCTTTTTGCTCCCAATTATTAATAATGGCAAATATGTTGGTCAGGTCCGTCTCCATAATCTCGTATATTTTTTTGAATAATGAAGGACTTTTACTGTATAATATTGAATCAGAAAGATCACTGAGTGTCATGTCTGTCACTGTGGAATTACCCTTAAGAGATGACAAATCCTATCGACCTTGACTGAACATAATTTGAAAAAAAAAATTTTTTTAAACCGTTTGTAGTTTTATTTCAATAAAACAGGCGGATATTTGGGTCCAGCTATAATTTTATACATATCTTTGTTGCGGTAAATTCGAATTTGAGAATATCTGCATAACATCATGTTTTGACGAAGTTTTCTAACTTCAAAATTTTACTTAAATGTCCCACTAGGCTATTTCAGTGGATGACTTGTCCAATAACAAATATTACATCTGAAACAATTCAAGAAGTTTATTCAAGATGAAAAATATATCATTGTTAATATTTTAAGATATTTTTTTTGTCAAAAAATATACTTGGGACGCTGCATCACTAAGATAAAACCGACCCAAATATTGCACAAAAGACATTTTAAAAAATTTTTTTTACGTCCTGAAAACATGGAAATTGTAAGTTCGTAGAATTTACAAAAGTTTATAATGTTCGTAGGAACTTTATTTTTATCATATTTTGTGGGCCTGTGTAATTAACTTTTTTGTTACCAACAACCCAGTATTTGAGTTGACATATGATATTTACAACAAAGAAATGAAATTTGAACTGTATTTAAGTATTTGACTAACAAGCTCATTACAAATAAAACCAAATGTAAAGGACACCATCAACATAATCACAACAAACAAAAGGATAATGTAAGCGCACACAAATCAGAAGTTTCATTCTCGTACTCGTACTAAAGTAAGTAGTAAGACAAAACGGTATTTTCAGTTTACTTGTTGGCCTATTTTTGCTAAATACAATTAGAATCATTATCTTTGGTGTTTGTGTGTGTGTGCTATACAACAGAAGTTGGAAAATTAAACAAATGATGACAAGGCCTTTATTTCGTGAAAAGAAATTTTCTTTTGCGCAATCATCAAATCGAAATTAAACAATAATACAACAATATGCTTTTACCCAAAAAGATGATTATACAACGAACACGTATTTGCTTCAAGACACAATAACAAGGCAATTCCCTGCAACCATACAGCCAATCAACCATCCATCTAAATAAATGAAAATACAAGTGTTTGTCCCTCTCAACAATAAAACAATGTAATACACACTCTCCATTAAATAAAGAATAAGAACACAAATACTCATCCGCATCAAGAGGGTTTTATTTTGGCGCTAATCTAGTGTTGAATACCCATACACAGTTTTGGCTTAGACTTACTTAGCTCATATTCTTTTCTAACCAACTTGTCACACAGATATAAATCAAATACTCAATACACTCTACCAAACAAAAGTTTCACATACATATGTTTTCGTTGAGTAGATTTCAAGGATTTGCAAAGAAAGACAGAAAAAAAATATAAGAAAAGAAGAAGATTTTAGATAAAACAGGCAACGATGATTTTACGCTTCGTCGCCATTAGAAGATGTCAACCGAATAAGTAATATTGTATGAGTAATATGTTGAATTCATATATGTATGTATATATGTAAGTATGTATCTAATAATACTTTCTGGTGTAGTAGTCTTTTGTATATGAGATGCGTACAAAACGATATTTAATCCTTATTGTTATACATTTGACTAACTATTACATACACATTATTACCGTAAAATTGCAAAAGGATAACAAATACGCAGCTTCGCAAGCACACACATATATACTAAAAAGGCACAGTGTTTTGGATACCAGCTCTACAATTCCTCTTTATATTAAAATTAGTCAAAGTCAAATTTATCCACGTTAAAGAGTGGACTAGATCAGGGGTCAGGAGCCTTATCCATACAAAGACACATTTTTTTTTTCATTTCTAAATTCATTTTTATATACAATTTATTTACACTGTGCGAAATTTTACCAGTAAATATTATAGCTAATAAAATTTATAGTGAAAGATGTTGAACATAGTAATTTTGTAATATTATTTAAAGGAAAAATAGGAAAACTTTTATATGGGTTAATCTTTCCATACAAAGAGCTAAATCTGAAGAAAATATAGAAATTTTAAATTAAACAAGTAAGAAAATTATAGTCGGTCTAGACCGACTATATGATACCCTATACCATGCGTTTAGAAACCCTATCTCTTAGGCCCAACTAACTGGAAATAGAAAATAAGCAAAAACCAAATTTGAGTGGGATTTTTATTAATTAATTTTGGCTGCAGATATGAAAAAGTTCATATCGGATGCTATATCCATATGGGGACTAGGTCCAAAAATGGACCGATCCTGATCATATTTGTTAAAGTCTCTTGTATTTTGCAAAAATATATACAAACAAAATTTGAGAAGAATCAGTGCAATATTTTTGTTTTTTAATAGATTTAAATGAAGATCGGGAAGCAGCTCTATATGGGGCCAAAGTGATCATTTTTGGACTACTCATGGATGGATGTAATGAACGCATACAAACCCAATTTGAGTAAGATCTATATGACAATTTGGATCTTATGGCAATTTATGTCGATTTCATAGGGGTAATTTGTATGGGGCCTAGGTCTGAACATGGACTTATTCTCACCAATTTCAATACCGTTCATCCCATGGCCGATAAAAGCTTATATGCCAAATTTCGTCAAAATATGTTTTTATTTGCGACCTGCAGTTTGATTACAAGCTTTACATGGACACACAGAAGGACGGACGGACGGACGGACGGACGGACATTGTTAAATCAACTCAGAAAGTGATTCTGATTCGATCGGTATAATTAAAGATGGGTCTAGGTCAAATATTTTTGGTTGTTACAAATAGCAGCACAAAGTCATTATACCCAAACCACATAGTGGTATAGGGTATAAAAACCGTAAACATATTGTACATGATTTTTCATAATTACATTAGCAGTTACCCAATGAGTTTCACTACACCCATCGTAACGAAATAAAAAACTGGGAATACATTTGCAAGTAAAATATTTTATTTATATTTTGGCGATTTTTAATTTTGTCTTTTTTTTTTTTGATTTTTGCGATTTCAGCGATTATTGTTTTCCGCGATGTTCGGTTTGGCAATTTTTTATTTTGGTGTGTTTTGTTTTTTGTGATTTTTGTTATTCGTGATTTTAGGTTTTGGCAATTTTTGATTTAGTCGATATTTGATTTTGGCTATATTTTTATTCGCGATACTCGGTTTTGGCGATTTTTGCCTTTGGCTGCTTTTGTTTTCTTTTTGCAAATTTTGAATTTGGCATGTTTTGTTTTATGCGGTTTTTGATTTTTTTTTAGCGATTTTTGATTTTTAGCGACTCTGATTTAGGCGATTTTTACCTTAAACGATTTTTGCTTTTTGAGATTTTTTACTTTTGCTATTCTTGTAAATCGTGATTTTCGGTTTTTTAAATTTTTGATTTAGTCGATTTTTGAATTTGGGGATTTTTGTTATTTGTGATTCTCAGTTTTGGCGATTTTTGACTTTGGCGACTTTTTTTTGGCTATTTTTACTTTAGCGTTTTTTGTTTTTTGCGGTTTTTGATTTTGGCAATAATTGATTTTGGCAATTTTTGGCTTGAGCGATTTTTTTTGATTTTTTATTCGCGATTCTCGTTGTTGGCAATTTTTGATTTAATCCATTTTTGACTTTGGCGCCTTTTGTTCTTTTGCTATTTTCGACTTAGGCATTTTTTGTTTTTTGCGGTTTTTGATTTTGGCGATTTTTGATCTTAGTGATTTTTGATTTTGGCGATTTTTGATTTTAGAGATTTTTGATATTGGCATTTTTTGGCTTTAGCGATTTGAGTTATTTGCGATTTTCAATTTTTGCGCTGTTTGTTATCCGCAATTTTCGGTTCTGGCAATTTTGTTTTTTGTCGAATTTGGCAATTTTTAATTTTGGCGATTCCACCCATATTTCCCACGACTACTAAAATTGGTAGTAAATGTACTTGTCAGACGTTTGAAGTTGAGAGTTCTGCTGCTTCTTGATTTCTATAGTTTTACATGAAAAACACTTGGTTGGATGAAAAAATAAAGTTTTAAAACAAGATATAGAAAAATTGAATATAAAAGGTAAATAAAAATATATTTTATATTAAATCAAAAAAAAATATTATAAGTAAACGAAGTTATAAAAGAAAAGTGAAAGAACATTCAAATTGGCACAAGAATCTCTACATATGGTCCCACGAGAACTACATAGTCAGTAGTAAATCTCTGGTTCCAATGACTATATATGGTCCCATGAGAACTACCTAACTAATTAATAGTACCAATATCACTAATGATTTGCAATGACACGTACATGTTTAATGTCTATAGAAAATTACGTTGTATGGGGTATAGTTGGTCAGTAGTACTGATGAAAAAGTCATTAGTGAATCAGTACTGTTTCACTATTGACATTTCCTGCAGGGATTATTGTGAACGAAGATAACAAACTCATTAACAAACACATTAACAAATTCGATAAAACACTCATAGCATATGTGTAGTTTTATTTATGTGTTAGTAGCAACAAAATAAAGGAAAAAATTTAAAAATCTGTAAATCTGCAAAATGGCTAAAAAGAAATAACTTTCAAATAATACACGTTTGGTCAGAATCGGGCTAAAACGGTAGATCAAGACATCGGTCACAAGAAATCGCCAAATCCAAGAAATGTGATTGGAGATAAATTTAAAAAACCCTTCATATTTTGCTAACATAGAACAGTTGCAATAGATACGATACAATAAATATTTATATTTTTATTCTCCAAGAGTTTTAGAAGATTTTGTGATATATCTTCCCCTCGAGTATGGCCTTTAAATGCTAGTAAGTCAAAGAGTTCCTCTTGATCACATTTCACCATCAATGTCACTGATATCAGTAGTTTCATCCACATCAAAAGATATGAATTCAGCGGAATTATTTTACTTGAATACTTGATATTTCAGTAGAAATAATTATGCTTCGTTCTTTCACCGTTCTAGCTGAAAGTGGTAAATCTTTTTTTAAAGTATCGGTTATATTTTACAAATCTTTGAAAAGAATTTCAGAATTTTTACACCAGCATTTTTTTTTATAAACTTCCAGCATTTTTAATTCTCAAGGGTAATGCAGAACTTGCTTCTGTTTCATAAGATGCAGACTTTGTTCAACTTAAAAAAAAAACTTTGTTGACTCTGATTTTTTTTTAATTCTTCAACAGTTTTTTCTTTTATTTCTCATTGAAATTGGAATGATTTCCTTGGAAGTGTCACTCGAGAGTACAGGATTTATTGTTACGAAATGTCAAATTACAAACTAGAGGCTGTGGATTTCTACTAACTTCCACAAATGTGAACTTTTCTGTTCACATTGTATCAACATTTTTGTTTTCCTTATCTCTTTTTCTCTTGTTTGTACTCAGAAAATTTAAACAGAAATATTATTGCCGAAAATATTACTATTAAACTTGATGTTATCTTACACAGAGTTTTTACTCGATATTTAGAAAAAAAAAGCTGCGTGTTTCTATAACGTACTTTCCATACGTAATAATTTAAAAACAAACACGGCGATCACGAATATATAAATTTTACATTACATTATGCATTACAATATATATTTTTATGTGTATTAATCTTAAAAAAAAAGCTAACTGAGTTCGTACGAATTTGAATTTTCAAACCCTGATATTTAAGAGTTTCCCTCCATTTTGAAGCTACAATTTGTCAACAGTGTTATTCAAATACAGCACTTATTCACTGCAATACGATTAATTGTAGTTTCATATAAGAAAAATATGTCAGTTTTGGGAATAACAATTTATATGAACAAAATTTATAATTTTTTTTATATGGAATAAGAGCCATAGATTTTCAGGTATACTCCCGACCCCTGGACTAGTTTTTCCGAATAGATTTGCAAAAGAATATTTTTCCTAATCAGTTGCAGAAAAGTCAGCAAACTAACCACTGTGCAATGCTTAAGTATTTAGAAACTCTATTTCTAATTCACCGTAATAGTTTTCTCTTCAAGAAGTTGCAAAAAGGTTGCCTTGTTTTCTATTGTTTTCTTAGTTTGCTGTGTATATGTACATGGAATTGGTAGCTGTGTCAGGATTTATGGTTGCAATCTAAATGTTCATTCATTGTCTTTGATACTTTAAATACAACATATTGCGTAATTTCGATTTTTTTTTTTGCAATTTTAAAGAAAACATTCCCATCGAGATTATGTAGTTCAATAAATTCTTAGGTAGTTGTAGTCTTAAGTAAAAGGTGGAAAATGTCAATTAAAACAATGCCCAGATAAGAACGGGGGCATGTTTTGTTGAAAGTTTTTTTTTTTTTTTTGTATTTTGTAAGAAGATTAATTTGAAACAGCCTGCCACCCAAAACACAGCAGGTGTTTTCTTCTATTTATAAAAAAATGTCTTTTGTTAAAATATTTCTTATTGAAAAATATTAATTAATGATGTTCATTAATGCATAATAAGTGATAAGTTTCATTACTGATGAAATTTAGGGGGGTGGTACTGATAGTTTATTTTGAATTGTTTGCTAATCTCAGGAATATTTTGTGTTAAAAATGAGTAAAGTCAAGTTACTGGATCAAAGATTCTGTTAGAAACTGTGGGAGACATCAAAATTCCATTGGTGACTCTCAATTGTACAGTTGAGGTCATAAAAATATGTTTAAGTGCCGTTTTGTGGCCAGCAAAGATCCAGAAAATTATCATAAAGACACCCTGAGAATAAAAATAATATAATTGAAACACTGACTTTACTATTTTGTATCTGTTTT
Source organism: Cordilura impudica (assembly GCA_963682025.1). Lineage (NCBI taxonomy): Eukaryota > Metazoa > Arthropoda > Insecta > Diptera > Scathophagidae > Cordilura > Cordilura impudica. The sequence continues at coordinate 29,249,477 of OY821518.1, read as the reverse complement.
TTGATGTGGCTAATAGATATGTAAACACGTAAGTAATCTACAAATAACCAAGGTGCAAACTCCATATCCCCCTACGTAATGAATCCACAATATTTACAGCGGAATTATACGCACTAAATGCTGCTATTGCTAAACTATTGGAAAGAAACCTGAAAAGGACGAAGATAAATCTAATGTCAGATAGCCAGGCTGTTCTAAAAGCACTGGACAAATCGGTATACCACCATAAATCCGTACTCGTAAGCCATAGAGTCCTAAACAAACTGGATGAACTTAATAAAGTGACGCTTATATGGGTACCAGGTCACAAAGGGTATGAAGGAAATGAGAAAGCCGATAAACAGGCAAGACGAGGAGCGGAAAGACCATTTATTGGTCCAAACCCTCAATTTGGATTCACCAGAAAAGACATAACCGAGAAAATCGACAGATGGATTTAAGACGAAACAGTGGAGTATTGCAATTGAGAATTACCACTTCAACACTCAAAAAAATTCTTGCATCGAAGCGAAAAAAGAAGCAGAGATGCCCTAATATTGAACAGATCCAATCTAAGACTTCTATGTGGGGCACTCACAGGACATTATGCGTGCAACTACATCCTATACAAAATGCATTTGGCTTAAAATGAAACGTGCAGATACTGCCTGGAGGATGATGAAACCATGGAGCATATACTGGCAAAGTGTCCAGCGTTTGCATATCTAAGGCACAAACTTTTTGCCGAATCTGAAATCAGGGAGGAGGCATACAAAACATTGGCGGTGAAGGATATCATCAAGTTCCTAAACGCTGTAATGAACTAATAAAACAGGAGAACAAGAATCTGAAAGAAGGTGCACAATAGATCTGCTTGGTCGCAGTGCAGGAAGGAATAACACTCAACCCGACAACATCGTATATCGTAAATCGTAATCTACAAATAGAAATAAAATGATTGGTATTTTTCTAAGTAAAGTGTTCTTTATATGCTTAGATAGAACTAACGAAAATGTTAGTTGCCAAACGAACTGTCATATTGCGCTCACTTTCTAACATTTACTACATGTACTGAAAACTACGTGGCCTCATATATAGATGGCGTGATAAGTGCCAATTTGGCAGTTTATTCAGAGGAGCCAACTGTTAAAAAAAATATATCAAAATGTCCTGATATTTCATTGATTAATAAAAAGTTACCGTTATAAAAATGATGCTGCTTTTAAAGATGGAGAAAATATGGATTGCAAAGATTTTCGTGTTTTGAAACATATTGCTTTTGGGTGGGAAAAGGAGACAAAAGGAAGATTGACAAGCAATATGGTGAATCCTCGCCGTCGTTTTGTATGGTTAAAACGTGGTATTCCGCACTTAGACGTGGTCGTATGAGCACAGATGATGCAGATCGTCCTGGTCATCCCATTGAGGTAGCTACTGATGAAAACGTAAAAAAAGTGCATCAGGTTGTATTGGATGATCGAAAAATTAAAGTGAGTGGGGTTGCTGGTATCACAAAGATATCAACAGTGTAAGTTGGACATAAATTAGATGATCATTTAACTATGGAAAAGCTTTGCTCGATGGGTGCCGCGATGTTTAACAGGTGAACAAAAACTGAAAAGTGTTCTTGATTCAAAGTACGCTTTGGAAATGTTTGAAGTAAATTCGACTAAAATTTTACATCGACTTATAAGAATGACACAGGAGTCGAATAGACAGTCTGCGGAGTGGTTGCAAGCGCACGAAAGCCGACCAAAGCTGCCAAAGACTGAACAATCGGCTGGAAAGGTTATTGCCAGTTTTTTTTGGGTTGCAATTGGTATGATATTAACTGATAACTTGGAGAAAGAAAAAATAATAACTGCCAAGTAATATGTTGAGTTATTGGACAGATTGAATGAAGATTAAGCAAAAACGAACCCACTTAAATAAAAGAAAATCTTGTACCATCATGACAATGCACTGGCGCATTCGCCTGCTTTGACTGCAGAAATATTGAAGTCCTTACATTACAAATTAGTTCCCCACCCCCATTTTCTCCAGATCTGACCCCTAGCAATTATTACTTGTTCCTGAACTTGAAAAGATGGCTCCAGGGAAAGAGATTTTCCACAAATTAAGAAGTCATATCAGAGACGTTTGACAAATCGTATTTTTTCAAGGGTATAACGATGCTAGAGTATCATTGGAAGAAGTGCATTTCACTAAAGAGAGATTATGTTGAAGAATAAAATTGATTTCAAATCCAATAATCTTGTTGTTGTTGGTAGGCCACGGAGTTTTCACCACATGTAGTATGATCAAATGATCCAAACTTACTTTGAAAATCAGTCACCGATTAGAGCTAATTCTAGACGACTTCATGATTTTTATGGCGGAAATAATCATCCGTCTGAGCAAGCCATCCATAGATTTCATACCACATACTCTCTAAATGTTGCAATAACACCAACTCGTCGCAGAAATATGCGTGCTGAAGAGAATATCGCCGCTCAAAATAAAAGTGTTGAAGAAGATCCAAAGTTATCGATTAATCGCCAGTCTCAGGAAATTTTGCGCAAAGATTTCATCCTGCACCCATATAAGATCCAGCTGGTGGTGGAATTAAAGCCACGATTTCCTGATCAGTGAGTTTTTGCTTGAAAATATGGATAAAATTGATCCGGGCGAGATATGGTGTCAACAAGATGACGCTACGTGCCAATCGGCGCAACCGTCGACTTTTGAAATAAAAATTTGCCTATAACTTGATTTCTAGAAATGAATCTGTCAATAAGGGCTGCGTGAAGTCACTGATTTATGCTGATAAACCAGCAACAATTAATGCCTTGGAGGAACATATTGTTCGTGTCATTCGTGACACACGGCCAGCAATGCTAACAAAAGTGCCCCAGTATAGTACGTCCATAATATAAATATTAATGCCTTACACTGAGCTTTCGAATTAAAACTTTTTTGATTAAAATTTAATATCTTGCGTTATTTTTTACAATTTCAAGTTCTCTCGGGCAAAAAAAAAAACACCCTTTATTAATGCTAATTGTTATTCAAATGTAAAATAATCATCGGCATCAGCATCCTAATTTACTGTACACTTGTCCTATTTGATTTTTATATAGTTTTCTAAAAACATAAACGAAAACATTGCTACAGATGAAAATATACTGAATTGAAAATATTATTTGCAAAGGTGGAGGGTTTGGCGCAAAATCAAATTGTATTTTAAAGCTTGCAACTAAGAACACCTGAGTTCCTAAAGCAGAGTATATACTTCTTGGTACATACCTTATTTCAAAACAATACTTGAAAACATTTGCTGTATGCCAAAAAAGGAGTAGAGATAATAACTTTTTGCTCAAGACATTAGAGGAAGAAATATAAAATCATAAAAACAAACTTGAATTATTAAATAAATTAAAATAATAAAAGAAAAACCAACACACCAAGTGTTAGAAAGCCCATAAACAAAACGCCAAACAATAGTGAGAACAACATTAAAGGGTCTTATGAGATGTGAGATGTAAAGCTTACAGGAATTATTGGTTAACTAAGGAATTAAAGTAACTTCAAAATAACAAAATAATAAGGAAGATTGTAGAACAGATAATGTGAATACAAACATTCGATTGAGCTATACCGATTTTAAGAAGTAGGGCAAAACGGAAGTGGAAATGTTCATGTGACAGACATGACACTGCCTTTATTTTCAATATTACCTAATAACACTTTTTTCTTTCTTACTGGAACAATAGTGGCTATAAAATATTCAAAAATACTTCTAACAAACTATTGTCATATTTTAATGCCATCTGAACCCTTTTTTTTGAAACGGTACCTAAGTTTGACCTTTGCATGGAATTACCCTTAACCATTTCTGGTCTGGCCCTCCCAATTAGTCAACCATAATGTTCGTCTTGGCAGCTCGTATAGTCATATTTTATAGTTGTAAACGAACGAGCAGGCTCCCCCTGAATAGTATCTAGCTCGTTTTTAATACTCGTTGGACTGAGAACTTTCAACTGAAATTATTGAATATTGTTGCCACTTTTCACTAAAGTAATTTTTTTAAACTACTGACGTCATCTATACGTCAGTCTGGATTATTCTAGGACCGCCCTCTTATATGAACACTACTGGTAAATCATTAACACGTATTTTAAAAGTAGAACACCAAGAGAATCGATCCTTGAGGCAAAAAATTTTCTTATTGGCAACGGTGCGATGTTTTATTAATAGCAAAGACTGACTGTTTATGACTCGGTGAATATGAGCCGATTAAACGAGGCGAAGACAAAGAAAAATTCAAAAATGTTTACAGCTTCATACTAAGAATTTCATTATCTACCATATAAAATGCTTTAGAGTGATCAAATCAATCGAGAAATGACATAAAACCAGCATCAATACTTCTACGTATTTCCTCCGAGAAATCAATAAGTGCAGGTAAGCAATTATGTTTAGGCCAGAATCCTGATTGACTGCTTATAAATAATCCATTATTATTGATCTAATCTTATGTTTGCACATGTAATAGCTTCTCAAATACGTTTACGTAAATAAGATAATGCAGATATTGTTCGATATTCATTGTTTGCTTTTTAGCATACTTCCAATTAACAGGAAAAATAGATTTGACGACCAGACAGCTTGTTAATACATCACTGTGTTACACATTTAAAAACAAACAGTTGACTTTGTACTGCGATCGGAAGATTACAATAATTACTATTCAAAGGCTTTGTTGGAAGTCGTGTGAATGTTTCGTTAATTATTACTGCATCTATTTCCGTTGCATCTATTGAGCTTGCTTTTCCTATACCAATATGAAGTGTTTTTCCTTGTTGTTTTTTTAATATAAAGCAGAATTAAAAGAAATGAATAGATTTAACGGTATTCTTCATGTGGTGCATTAAATTTTGAAACGTTGTCAACAACTAAAAACTTTATCTCTGCAATTATTAAATTTTGGTTAATTTTTATAACGCGATAAGATTTTTTCTGTAGTTTTAATATTTTCCTCTGGCTTAGTTGTTTTTGTCGTGTGTCTCTATTGGAAATCCAATAGAAATCATTTAAAAATCACTACCTCACATAATTTGTTATATTTTTATATTTGTTATTTGTTTTATTTTATATTTAAAATCTTAAGTTATTTTTAAATATAAATTTATTGTACATAGTAGGTTATCTTCAATACATAAATAATCGGCCATGGAGGCTTTCTTTGTATTGATATTTCTTCTTCTTTATTTGCCTATTCGATTTTCGAATGTTAGTGACCAATACAATTACATTTCAATAAATTCATAAGGTTTTTAAAATTTCAGCATAACCGTCTCTATTTCTCACCTCGCTTAGAAGATTTCCTACATCTCGGATACCAGTCCACGCCTGAATATTTTGAAGGCATGTTGTTTCCTTTCTGCCTCTAGTGGGTATTCCTTCCATATTTGCTATCGTAATAACTTGTAGCATCTTATGTTTTGGGTTTCTCATAATATGGCCTAAATATGCTGTCTTTCGTCTCTTTATAGTGGAGACAAGTTCTCTTACGCGGTGAACTTTTCTTAAAGCTTCGCTATTCGATATAAAATGGGTCCATGGTATTTTGAGTATCCTTCGATAAATCCAGATTTCGAAGGCCTCCAGTCTCTTTATGTCCACTGCTTTAATGGTCCATCCCTCCATCGCATATAGCAGGAATTGATAAATCTTATCTTCGTTTTAAGATTAATGTCATGACTGGTGAAAACTTTTTTATATTTAAATAAAAAATGCGTCTCTTGCCATTTCGATACGGTATCTTATTCAATTTGAACCATCCCATTTGTCATTCAGCGTAACGCCGAGATATATATGTCGATGTAGGAGTCTTGTATTTTTAAGCTGGTTATGTTGCGGTTATTTTTTTTGCTAATGATGATGTATTTTGTTATACCCTATACCACTGTGTGGTTTGGGTATAATGACTTTGTGCTGCTGTTTGTAACAACTAAAAATATTTGACATACACCCATCTTTAATTATACCGATCGAATCAGAATCACTATCTCATTCGGTTTAACGATGTCCGTCCATCCGTCCGTCCGACCGTCCGTCCGTCCATGTAAAGCTTGTAATCAAACTGCAGGTCGCAAATATGAATATATTTTGATGAAATTTGGTATTTGATCTTTTATTGGCCATGGGATGAACGCTATTGAACAAATGACCCCTATGAAATCAACATGTATTGCCATAAGATCAAAATTATCATAAAAATCTTAGTCAAATTGGGTTTGTATGTATATATTACATCCATTAATCAGTAGTCCAAAAATGATCCCTATGGGACAACTCTTAGTCATAGGCCCCATATAGAGCTGCTTCACGATCTTCACTTAAATCTATCAAAAACCACAAATATTGCACTGATTCTCCTCAAATTTTGTTTGTATATATTTTTGCAAAATACAAGAGACTTTACCAAACATGGTCAGGATCGGTCCATTTTTGGGCCTAGTCCCCATATAGATATAGCATCCGATATGAACTTTTTCATATTTGCAGCCGAAAAAATTAATAAAAATCCCACTCAAATTTGGTTTGTGCTTATTTTCTATATCCAGTTAGTTGGGCCTAAGAGATAGGGTCTCTAAACACATGGTATAGGGTATCGTATAGTCGGTCTCGACCGACTATAATTTTCTTACTTGTTTTTCGTATATTAATCTTCAGACCGTATGCTTCACTGTATGTCGTCAGTTTGTCCACTAGATCTTGAAGCCCCCACATACTATCAGCTAGTAAGGTAGTGTTATCAGCATATCTAATGTTGTTAAGAAATGTGCCGTTTATATATATGCCCTTTCGAACGTTGCTGATGGATTCATGAAAAATTTTTTCGGAGTAGATATTGAATAATAATGGAGACAATATACAGCCTTGCCTGACTCCTCTGGAAATTATTATATTTTTCGTTAGCTCACCGTTCATATCTACTTGCGCTGTTTGATGCCAATACAGGCTCCTAATGCATCTAATTTCCTTGTCTTATGGACATAAGAATTTCCATCATCTTATCATGTCGCACTGTGTCGAAAGCTTTTTCGTAATCAATAAAGCGCAAGAAGACATCCTTCTGTACATTTCTGCATTTCTGAACCAATACCTGTATAGATAATAGTGGTTCGCTGGTGCCCATTCTTTCTTTAAAGCCAAACTGAGATGCACCCATTGCCTTCTCGCATTTTTTATAAATTCTGGAGTGAATTATTGTGAGGAATATTTTTAGGGCATGGCTCATTAGGCTGATAAGCCTATAATCATTACAATATTTTGGGTGTTTTTTCTTAGGAATGGTTATAAATGTTGATCTAAGCCAATCTTGTGGGTATTGACCCGTATCATAGGTGTAGTTAAACAAATCTATTAATAGTTGGAGATTGTCGTCGTCTATCAACTTCAGTATTTCAGAAGGAATTTCATCAGGACCACAAGCTTTTTTTGTCTCTTAATTCTATCCTGTGGGGATTTCCAGGTATAGAGTCGTCTTGGCGGAAGGCAGAACAGTGTGTTAGTTATTGTCATTTTGTATTCCTGACAGAATTGGATTAGTCTGTCGCCTCTTTCATTTATTTCTCCAATCCGTAATTTCCTGTTGTACCAGGTACTTTATCTTCTCCTACTTTTGCGTTGAAATCTCCTTGAATGATGGCTATCTCGTGAGGTTTCGTCATTTTCATAACATCTTTAATTTCATCATAAAAAACTTCAATTTATTCGTCACTTTTATCAGCAGTGGGTGCATATATTTGAATAATATTTATATTTATTGGTCTGGCGTCTAGCTTTATAAGCATGACTCTGTCTGATTTTGGGATAAATCCGGATACTCATTTCGCTATGTTATTTTTTACGATAATTCCCACGCCATTTCTGTGGTTATTGCCTGAATAGTACATTTTCGTATTTTGGGAAGCAAATTCTCCATTATCTGGCCACCACGTTTCACTTACACCGAGTATGTCAATTTTGAGCCTGTTCATTTCGGCTATGGTATTAGCTAGTTTTCCAGCTTCATAAAGACTTCGTACATTCCATGTACCGATGTTGAGTTTTTGTTTTGTTTTACCTCCGGGGATTCTTAGCACCCTCGTGTTTCCGGAGATTGAGGGCCGTACGTTATTGTTATTGTTCATTGTATGGTTTTCAAGGGACATTACTTCAGTGGTTTCCCGTTGCCTTCTGAAGGGTTTATAGTTTTCCTTCTGTGTAATCAGCCGCTCCTCTTGAGTACAGACGCTGTTTGCTGCCGCCCAATATGAGACAGACGCAGCGGTGGGGTGGTTGGTTCATTCGCCTTAGATGTGATACATCAATCATTTCTTCGCCGTTGACTTTCCACGTTGCTCACATTAGCTAGTATTTTAATGGTTGTTATAATACCATTGCCCGGTGTAAACCTGCCCCGAAGGGTCGGAGGTCGTGAGTCTTCTTAGCTGTTTACAAGAACAAGGATTGGTTCTGAACTTTACCAAGTTAAAGACGATCAGTTCCGTTACCTTGTATGTACAACTCTGAACACCGTATTGATATTAACAAATAAATAAAATAAATAAATACCATTTCCAAAAAAATTGTATGATCGCAGAAGGCAAATTTGTGATTTAATTGTGATTAATTTTCTTAATTTGGGTTAGTACAGATCTTTTGTGGAGACCATGGCAACAGTAGTTATATTGTTAGTAAATAACTTTTTTCATAACAATTTTACACTGGAAAATGCCTTGTACGCTCTAGAATGAAGATTTCTACCCCTTGAGAAGGACATATATTTTCTAGGAGATGCTGAGAAACAAATTCGTTCCGACTTAAATCACTAAAGAAGCTGGTGCCGGTAACCAACCAGTTGATTTCTACCGATTTTATAAGTATCACATCATGATGTGGCATCTATACCAAAAGCATAATAATTCTAAAAGCGACTGTATATTTCATAGGCAAACTTCGGGTAGATAGATCATCATCTATGAACAGTTTTTCTGCTGCAAAATGTTAATAAATGCTCAATTCTATTACCGGACGACCATCCCAACTTCTACAGAAATAAGCCCAAATTTCAACAAAATTTTGGATTTTATTTTTGTGAGAGTTCTTTATATTCTATACCACTATATGATCAAGGTATAATGAGTTTGTCCGTCTGTTCTCCCGTCCGTCCGTCTGTCTGTCTGTCCGTTTATCAGTGCGTCCATGTAAATCTTGAAATCAAACTACATGTTGCAAATATGGATATATTTTGATGAAATATGGTATATAAGATTTTAATTGGCATAGGACTTACTCTACTGAAATCAGGGAACATCGATGCATGTTCAGCCTTTGCCCCCATACAACTAACACTTCACTGACCGACTAAAATTTTCGTAAAATACAGATTATCATATACGAGTATATTGTATTCCAACTTGGTGTATGTTTGTGTATTCCATTAATCAGCATTTCAGTATCAGTATAGTGCCATATAAACCTGATTGCCGATCTTTACTTAAATCGATCAGAAAAAACAAACACTTCCTAAATTTTTCTTAAATTTAGTTCGTATATTTCTTTCAACGTTTTTACATTTCTAAAAATGTATCTGCTTTTTACTCTTCGATAGTAAAGCCTATCATGTTAGAAAACTATTTTGGTAATTATATGCAAAGGTCAACCTTAGGCCCAATTTAAAAAATTTCAATTTAAATAATTTTAATTGATACCAGTTCGAAGAATAGGGTATGAAAATATGGCAATAGTTTGTTAAATGTATTTTTTAATATTTTTATAGTTCTTAATTTCCCAGTAAGGAAGGAAAAGTTAGTTAAGTAATTTTTAAAATAAAGGCAGTGCCATGTCTGCCAGATTACACAAAACACTTCTATTTACTGTAATTTATGTTAGAATTCATGTTTTTTATATGCTTTATTAATAAACTAACTCTTACGTTAACTATAAACAAGTGATTCCTTTTTGTCATGCAAATAACATCAGAGCTTTTCTGTGTTTCACAAACATCATCTAAAATGATGTCTCTTTGTTGTCATGTCTGTCACGTCTGCTTTCTGCCCCCAATTATTAATAACAATACTTTTTCTAATGGTAAATATGTTGTTCAGGTCCGTCTGCACAATTTTGAATATTTTCTTGAATAATGAAATACTTTTACTCTATATTATTGGATTAGATCACTGTATATCATGTCTGTCCCTATGGAATTAACCTTTTAATAAATAATTTAAATGAATTCAAAAATGTTCATAAATTCGTATCCATATGTTATTCCATGTTCCTCTTCTTAACAAACAAAATAACTTATCGACTTTTCACTTTGCACTTTTCAAATTGCATTTTTTTTTTTGCAAACTGTCAAACTATTCCAAAATATTGTTTGCAAATCTCAATTTGCATTAAGGAAAATTTTGCAAAGTCGTTGCACTCCCCTATAAAGTGAGTGTACAAAGTGTTCCACAAAGCATTTTATAATATTTGCATTTCTGTCTTATCACTTTTCACGTTGCATTGGTAAATAGAACTTGTTAAAATGAGCCGCAAAATAAAAAGTGCAGTGTTACATGTGATTAAAAAAAATATATTTTATTTGCTAGTCTTCAAAACAATAAAATAAGTATTTTTTTACTAAATTATTGTAAATAATTGGAACATATTTAAGTTTACATTTCATTTTGAAGGTTTATAAATTAGATAAACAGGCTGCCTGTTGATTTTGTAACACCATGCAGAGCAGCAACTCCATGGTACTGCCAACCATTTCCGAACCAATGCAAGCACAGTTGCACACATTTTTTCTCTAATTTCAATTAAAATGAATTCAACTTGGATTTGATTTAAACGAAAGCACTCTTTAATTGTAGTTTTGTAGTCCCAAAAAATTAATTCGGTCTCTATAATTTCTTATTATAACCGCGTCTGCACTATTTTGCAAATTTTTGAAAAACTTATCAAAATTTGCTGTCCATATTTTCGTACTTTTAAAGTACACATTGGTTCCTTTTGTTCGGAAAGTTTTAATGTCCCAGCTGGTTGCCCACAGGGCTCTTGTCTATCACCAGTACTATACAATTTATATACCTATGATATCCCTCAAGTCGAGTATTGCACCATGTGAATTTTTGCTGATGTTACTGCTATACTTTGCTCTGAAACTTTAGCTGTGGATGTTATAACCAACATTCAAGAGCCTTAGTTGGAATTTCTTCATATTTTAATAGATGGAAAATAATGCTGAATAATGACAAAGAGCAAGCCATATATTTCACTAGGAAACGAAAAGTTTGTTACATTCCACAGACAAATATCAACATAAATTATGCCTTAATTCAATTGGAACAGAAAGTTAAATATTTAGGAGTAATATTAGACCCTAAAATGAAATGTATTGTACATAAAATTAATATATTAATACGAATACTCTATCCTTTTATAAACCGGAACTCAAGGCTAAACATAAACATCAAAAAAGTTATATTTAAGTCAACTTTTCAGGCGGTTATGTTTTATGCAGCCCGTGTCTGGTCAAATAGTGCAAAATGTCATATAAATGAAATACAAATTTCCCAAAATAAATTGCTTAAGCTTTTTTCTACCCGCCGACTCCATGCTCTTGCAGATATAGAGTTAGTGGAAAGAAAAATTAATAGACTTTCCCATAGCTTTTATTGCCGTTGTTTAAACTCTGAACATGCCCATATTAATGAACTAGCTTCAGCTTAGGTAGTTAATATGTTCTTAGTTTAAGTTTTATCATAATTTCAAATAGGTTTCTGAAAATTTTTACCTCCACTATTATTTAAATGTATATATATAAAATTGTATAAATTAACAATAATTATTAAGTAGAAAAAGATAAATTCTCGAACTCTTTGCACATAATTATATTAAGAAACAATGTAAATAATAGTTGATCTAAATAAATTGAATTGAATTGAATTTGCTGGGCAAAAATAGGGTTTACAGATTTTGTGGAACGAAACAGCATAATTATTTGCAAAGTCTTTGCAAATTGCTCTTTTCAATATTAACTTTGCACTTTGACCAAATTCAACCAACACAAAATAAGAAAAAAAAATTGCAATAATTGAAAAAATGGTACACACAGAAAAAGGATTCATTGTTGCAACCGAATTAGTTGCCAATCGAATTTTGGTAGTCCCATGTACCATCAACTTATTCTGTTGTTATTACTGAATTATATAATACATATCACCGTACAATGGTAAAGACAATTTATATTATATATAAATTCTATTGTATGCATGGTAAAATTTAATTGATACAATGGAATTATTAATTTCGATTATTGATTGTTACAACCATTAATCGGAGTTTTTACTTATTCATATGAAAAAAACAAAAATTATTATTATTTATTTGTTTTTTAAAAACTTATATATTTTGCATTAATATATTTTACATTTACATTTATATATTTTACGTTATATATTTTACGTTATATATTTTACATTAACATAAAAAAATAAAATTAATTTGAATAAAAAGACGTTATTTTTACACCAATTTGAAATATTCGCATATGTAAAGGATGACACAAAATTTTGCTAACATTTCTAAAAGAATAAATATTATTATTATATATTACATTACTAGTATCAATAAATAATAATAATAATATCATATAATAAATATTATTATCAATGCTGTGAATATTAATAAATTGGTTAAGGATGGTTAGATCCTAAAAGAGGCTATTAATAGTCCTTGCTACCTGAAGAAAAGTCCAGATATATATATAGGATAAAAATGGTATTAAAGAACATCATTGATATATTCTAAAAACATTCAGTGATACATAAATCATCCAATATTTTACACATTAATGCAAACTGTGGATACTATGTCTGAAAAAGGTCCTAAATAGGTTATTTTTCGACCTACGCCAAATCATTTCAATCTCAATTCGAAAACACAAGAAGTTTGCAATAGATTTATTTAAACCGAACTCATAGGGAATATTTATAATTGGCCGAGGTCTTAGCATGAACTCCTTTTTACAAGTTTAAACAGCTGTTCGTATGTACTACATAATGTACTCTGTATGTAATTTAATTAGCTTATTTATTTTTCCGTGTCGTCGGCCGCATTATAAAAGCTGTGTCTATGTCAAATATATTTCGTAGTACAAATATCAGCACAAGCCCATTACTTACCCAATCGCACAATATTCCCCTCGGTCTATTGATCGACTTTGCAACAACGACTGCTTTTGGGACCTTCTAACCGGAAAATAAAGCAGTGGTAAGCAGTTGAATACATGTTGGATTTGGTCAGGTCCTGGAATACACCTGGAACTTTTCATATACCTCGTCTACTACAAAAAATTTATTTTAAGCTGATGTATAACATTGCGGTTAATCATACCTGCTCGCAATGTGATAACCAGGTTCCAGGTTATTTACTCGTATGTCCTCTTAAACGTTTGTACCGCTAATACTGGCTTCGGAAGAATTTTCATATAATTGACGCGTGTCACACAGTGCGTTGAATTTGTGTTGCTAAAGCACGAGTTGCTGCCGAAATGAAAAGCTGACAATCACGAATGGAATTATTAATTAGTTACAATATGACAACCGAGATTTGCACCTTCACATCTATCCGAATGTGTTCTAGTTTTGTAAACAGTAATAATACATACCACGAAGAAACTCATGTCATATAGACTGAATAACATCTTTAGGTTCCCAAGTACAAATAAATTATCACACAAAATTAAAAAATTTTCTTTATTCTTCTATTTAATTTAATTTGACATATGACAAATTAGATCAACAAATTTGGTCTTGCTAATCATATTCCATTTTTTTTTTCTTTGGTTGTCACAACAGAATTTGAATCAAGCAATTTCCTTTCGATTAGAAATACCAAAACGTTTTAATAGATTGGGTTTATATTGTTATAACCGAAAGGCAATTCTTAATACAAATTTTATATGTAGTACGGTAACCAATTATTTGTTGCAATATCTGTTAAAATATTTTCGATTTGAAATATGTTGTTAAAACGGAATTGGTAGTTGCAGTCGCCAATAATTGTTATGAACGCATATTATTGTTGGTTTGAATAGGTTGCCTCAATTAAATTAATTTAGAAATTTGTAAAAAGATATTGATTGGTAAACGGAACTAGTTTTGTTGGCGTATATACCTTTATTTTAAATTAATTATGTTTATATGATAGTTATAAATGAATATCTATTTTATTCTTAAATATTAAAGAAATACAATAAAAATTCATATTACTTTATCAAATTTATCTAGATGTAACCAAATTCCAACCAATCTTTTTTCTGTGTGTAGAAGCGAGCCCAAGGCGCACAAAGAGGATTTTGAAAAGCATTCCTACACCAATTGAAGATAAGAAATTTACTCTTGAAGAAGCTTTCGCCCCATTTTTGGATTTGAAGTTGACCAAAAATCAACATAAGGAATTGCGGAAGAGACTCAATGAAAAGAATTGTAGGATTTTTCCAGAGTATCGAGATTTAGTTTCTGCCAAAAAAGAATGCTTACCTTCACAATATGCTATTAGTGTCACTTCAAAATCAGCAGAAATAAAATTGCAAGATCGCTTTTAGCATACTGCAAAACGTATGTGGAACGGAAATTGCAAAGAGAATATAAATATTGCAAAAACTTTGCAAAATCACTTATCAATTTCAACTAATCACTTATTAAATTTTATAGTTCTGAGGAATATATAGTTTTGCAAATTGACGAAAAATTTGATAAGTGCAAAGTGAAAAGTTGTTTTCTGGAATATGGTTCTGTTCTTTCATTTGATATTGGGAACTGAAGGAAAGATTGTGAATACAATATATATAACTAATGCAGTATAGTTTATATTGGGATAAGGACGCTCTGCTTTACAACCTGAAACTTGACGTTCAAACTTTTCTTTTAGAAGTATTTGGGGTGATAAACCTGAAATTCGTATATCCTATCACTTTAAAAAGAACTATTCTTATAACAGAGATCAGCAATGTGACTACGATGTAGGAAATTGAAACTAAGATTTCATAAATGAACTGAAATGTATGTTACCAAGTAGAAAAGCGTTTTAAAAAAGGAATCCTCAGTTGGAACGAAAATAACTTACTAGGAGCAATGTGAGAAATTAAGTTCACTGTTACAAGCGTAATGCAACGCACCCTTAAGTTATCTTGCAACGAATATTAAGTGGACACATATGTGTTATATATTTTTAGGTTCATTAAAAGTATCGATTGGAGATAATTCTATAATTTTGTTATTCTTACTTTTTTCCTTACGCGTGAATTCTTCTTGGATAAATTAGTTGGGAAAAAATTTCAAATCAATTCCTTCTTCACCAAAATACAATTAGAAAATTATAGTCGGTCTAGACCGACTCTACGATACCATATACCATGTGTGTGTAGAATGGGCCGTAGGTCCAACTTTAACCGGCATTGTTATTGCTTGACGATATAACAAAGTTCATGTCGGATGTTATTTTTATATGGTGACTAAGGCTTGCGTACGATAAAATTAGTGCACATATATTTGCTTCTAAAATTTTGAAAGATCAATTATTTTTCCTCCATAATTATTTTAACTAGCAGATTCCAGCCCTCGAAATTCGACCGCAAATTCTAGGAAATTTTATTTTTTCATTAAATAAAGACCCTAAAAGTATGATAATCAATTATAGTCCATTCACAAATCAACACAAAAAACAAACTCATTTGATTATAAGCACATTAACAAATTTACACACACACACAACTTTGAATGCAATTTACGCAAAATAAAGGAAAAAATTAAAAATCTGTAAATCTGCAAAACGGCTAAAAAGAAATACCTTTCAAATAATATACGTTTGATCGAAATTGGGATAAAATGGTAGAACAAAACATCAGTCACAAGAAATAGCCTAGACTATTAATATTATAGATATGTAGATATGTTTAGAGATATTTGTAAATACTAATTAATTATGAGGAAGAACAAGGAAATCTTGAGCTCTTCATAATGTAAATTATACTTATATTGATATCTAAAATGATAAAGACATAAATAAAATATAATTGAATTGAAAAAAAAATCAAAATTATTTTGTTTTAAATCACGTTGACTTTAGCTTGTATCTTTTTCGGCTTTAAAATGATTTGTGAAACAAAGATACGTGATACAGTTATTAGATTGATTAAAGAAAACCATAATGCGTGGTGTGCAAATAGCAATATTATAATCGTACCCAGATATGCAAATCCACCTAGCTTCCCGGAGCTAAGACCCATTGGTAAAAAGGATCATGAAGGGCAGAAAACAGGTTGATAAAAACAGTTCAGCTTTTTCAAGAAAGTGGTTATCTTCAAGCAAAATAATCACTGAAGACACTATAAAAGTTTAATGGGAGGTATTCTGGATAAATTTAAATTTTCTTTAAAATTCATTAATGTGTGATATTTTATTTAAATAATTTTTTGTTAATCAGTTCAAAAGTTACTTGAAGTTATTCGTGTACTATTTAGGTCGAAAAATGGACCGAACATGACCATATTTTGTAAAGCCACTTATTGTTTGTAAAAAAAATACACAAAATAAATTTGAGGAAAATATGCTCATTATTTTTGTTTTTTGATAGATTTGAGTGAAGATCGGGAAGCAGCTTCATATTGGAGTTATGAGTTAGAATAATCGTACAAGGTTTATTTTTGGACTACTGATTACTGGGTGTAATAAACACACACAACCAAATTTGACCAATATTTATATGATAATTTGGATCTTTGGGCGATTTAAGGCAATGGAGGTCATGTGTATGGCGACTAGGTCTGACGAACACTTGCTTTCACCAATATCAATAGAGATCTTCCTAAGGCCAACAAAAGCTTAAATGTCCAATTCTATCGAAAAATATTTACATTTGGGACCTGATGTTTGATTACAAAGTCTACATGGACAGACAGACGGACGGACGGACGGACTAAGATAGTGATGATGAGGCGATCGGTATAATAAAAGGTACATCTGGGTCAAGTATTCGTGGTAGTTATAAGCATAAGCAGAAACTCATTATACCCTGACCACATAGAGTTATGGGGTATAAAAAATTATTTCTAAATTTAAAACACAATTATTTCTTTTATATTTTTTTTTTATTTCCCTGCATAGAACATGTTACCATTATTCTACCTACAACTTAAGGTGTGCAATCGATAAGCCTTCACTTTGAAATTAATGCCTTATAATAAAGTTTGTTCCTTCAACTTTTCAAGTTGAAATGAGAAATCAAAAAATCATCACAAGTCTACGAAATAAAATATAAACTTGCAATAGACATAAGTTCTGAGACTTATCTGTCTTATACATCTGTATGTTTGTATCATCCCGTTTTTGAATTAAACTTAACATTTCGTCATGTTCACCTCACGTTATAGTTGTTATGTTTTATATTCAGTTGTTGTTGCAACTGATTTTTAGCATAATCTCAAAACTGACATCTGCCGCTGAACCGCGCCTAAAGCTATTTTTAAAAGGATTGTACAGCAAAGAAATGCATGGATGGATGAATGGTTGGATAAATATATAAAATGTTTAATATAATATGGTATTAAATGTATATTTTTATGTATAAGTATATCAACAAATATTTCTTGGCACAAAAAAAAAATTATAAATAATTTCAAAACCCAAATTTCTCTTAGTTATTGTGATACTTTCGTGTATCAATATAAGAATTTATTATTCATTTTTTTTTATAGCAACATTTTATTAGCTTCTTCTTCTTGCTCTTTTTAACTTATTTGTAAATTAAGCTGGATATTGCAGTCATCCTCACCGTGTTGAGCTACAATATGGCGTCTTTTTGACTTTAAGCTATAATTGCAAAAGGAGAAATATGAAAAATACTAAGTTTTTCTTTTTTTTTAGTCATCATCGTCATCATCATCATCATACCAGCATCCAGCCACATAATAAACAAGTACATACTCGTACATACTTTTTATACCAGCAGCTCGTGCAAAAATCATCAACAGTCAATCAAAGTTTAGCGCTTGCAAGTTCATTATTACCACCGATTTTTGTTGCAGTGAATAAAAATAATCAGAAACTGTGTTTTTTTTAGTTATAAATATAGATTTATGTTTTGTTGTTATATATATTTTTTCCACCTAAACCACCGTGGTATAGTTTAAAGAAAAATTTTGATTTATATATACGTTCTGTTTAGATTTCCACAGAAAAGTAATTACAAGTTTTATTCCACTGTGCTTAGCTTAGTTGCTGTGTTAGTTACTTATTAGGTGCAGTCTTTACTATTCTAAAGTTGCATACAACAGACAACTACTGCTTATTCTTGTTCTATTGTTGCTATTAAAAAGTTGATTTTTAGTTACTTGTGGCACTTAGTTTATTTGGTAGTTGTATTTTGTTTTCTTCTATTTGGTAGCACCAGCTTCTGTTGCTTATTTAAATAATTTGCCTTTAAGGCGTTGTTTCGTCTATAATCCACATTGCAAAGTTTAAAATATTGTGAATTTCAAAAAAAAAGAAAAATTTTTTTTTTGTCAAAGGTACGATTCTTGTTCGTAGTTAATAATGTAGTTTAGATAAAATGAGCTGATAAAATAATATTGAAATTATTGCAATTGAAATATAACTATTGCAGTTTTTGTTGAAGAAAAAGTTTCCTACACACAGAAAATGAATTATTGCCAACCGAATTGCAATGAAGTTAATAACCGAATTTTTAACTGATTGTAATTACAATTCTATTATCTTAACAGTAAATTATTTATCAAAATAGAAAAACGTTACTTGCCATAAAATTTTTGTTAAAGCAATCAAAAATTCAGTTGTTAACGTTTGGTACAATATGGTTGGCGGTTTTTCTCTCTGTGTGTTTGTATGTATGGTATAGTAGCCCCGTAGGAAGCCTGGAATCTATTGTCCCCTAGTCACCACTTTTGTCGACTGTTTTGGGTGACTTTTTGGTGACACTGTCAACAAACCGTCTACACTTTTCAATTTGCTTTTGATATGTAGAGAAATATATTGACAGCTACTTTTTGTACTTTTAGGGAAATAATATAATTTTTTTCTTGAAAAAAGCATCTAATTTTATAAAAATAAATACAACTGTTTGATCTTGTAACCCTCCCATTGTTATTAGTGGGGATATCTAATAAAAAGTACCAAAAGTGTAAAATGGAAATATTAAAATTAGCAGATCCCAGCGCTCGAAAATCGAGTGCAATTTCTAGGCCACTTTATTTTTCAACTTATCCAATTCACAAACCAACACTTTTTTGGTTTATTTTTATTGTAAATGAAGATAACAAACTCATTAACAAACACATTAACAAATTTAATAAATACACACAGAACATATCGCACCTCTACCTCTAAAGTGTGTCAACTCAAATTTTTTTAATTTTCACTTTTTGCTGAAGACGATACACAGTGGTCATGTCTATCCACTGTAAAAATCTTACATCTAGTCTTTTGTAAAAAAATACAGTTGTAACCCTCTTTGTGTTATAAGAGTAGCTTCTTTAGAATCCACTAAAAAGACTTATTTTGAGTTGTACTCAAAAAACTTGTTATTTTTGTTGATCACTGAAAATCGCCAAAGCAACTACTGTTGATATATATGTATTATTCACAATTCCTTGCAATGAAACAACTGTTTTTCAATTTTATAGTAAATATTAAAAAAACCGTTTTTTGCCTCTACTGAAAATTTGTAAATTTTGAGTTGACTCACTTTAGAGGTACAGGTGCGATATGTATAATTTTATGTATGTGTTAATAGCAACTTTAAATGCAATTTACTCAAAATATGGGAACAAATTTTAAAATCTGTAAATCTGGTGAACAGCTAAAAAGAAATACCTGTCAAATACTAGACGTTTGGTCAAAATCGCCATAAAAGGTAGGACAAAAGATCGGTAACAAAAAATCGCTTAGTCTATTAATATTATATGTAGATGTACTAGAAATTCTCTGGTTCCAGTGTCTCCATATGGTTCGATATGGATTCCAATATGGATTCCCAATGACAAGCACATGTTAAATGTCTGTAGCAGAGGTCAGTGCATTGGACATAATTGGTGAGTAGTAGTGGTGACAAAGTCGGTAGTGAATCAGTACAGTTTTACTATCGACATTTCCTACAGGGAGGTGTTAAAGTAAAGCATCTCCTTGTCCGATTCAATTTGATTACTACAAGAATCAGAAGAGTTTAAAAAATCTCGAATCTTTTGGGTCTCCAAGAGAAATAAGGAATTATTACAATACTTAATTAAATACTAATTAACAGCAAAAATTAATTTTAAAAAAAGTTCAAATGAAAAGAAGAAACTTGTTTCAAAATGTAAGCTCTTCAGTATTTCATTGCTGCTCCGACGTGATGGGTTATGTGACTTATTTTTTTTTATTGCACCATTTAAAACCTTTAGTGGTCTTACTTCTGCCCCCCAAACCGTTAAAAGATATCTTGATCGGTTCAGAAGTCACCAAAACGGCTATGTGTAAACAGCAATAAAATGTTCCAACAAAAAAGATTATGTGTAAAACACCACATAAAAATTTTGGATCATAATGGATTTAAACAAACTTTGCCTTCAACTTCCTGTCAAAAAAACTTGTTGGTCTAAGAAACCTCTTTATTTTCTTTCAAATATGTACAAAAGCTAATAAAATTTGTCTAATGAAATCGCATATTTCCTGCACTGATTTTTAAAGCAACCGAATTTAATTATAATAAAAGGTAAACTTCAGATTTTAATATAAGTTCTTATACCAATAATTTTATTTTAAAACGGAACTATGGAAGATCAACTGGAAAACAAGTAAGAGTGTTAAATTCGGCTGTGCCGAATCTTTGATACCCTCCACCTCGGTTTGAGTCTTGATAATAAATGTAAATGAAAAAGTATACAATTTGTTACACTTAATACCAAATTATTTCAGCAAATTCTTTGGGTTGGTTTTCGTCTTTTCTATTATTTCGGTGTTTGCTTTTTGGTCATCGTGGTTGCTGATCGGCATGCATTTTGGTTATATACCTATATGCATGCGTTTCCGGTTATATGACATAACTTCTCGTTTAATTTAGTTTTTGCTAATTAAATTGCTCGCCCTAACCTCCATTGCAAAGGTAATGGTTATGTAGGGTGGCTATATGCATTAAATCGTGCTAATTGGAGATGGCTGTATAGTTTCTTTTAACTGGCGAAATATTTTTTTATTGCGGTCTTGTAGGTCGGATGGAGTAACAAGTAATAACCCAAAAAAAAAAAGCTCTCTCAACTTTTTATTAAAACATTGCCAAAAAAAATTGTGAAAATTTATATATAAAAAATAACATTCTCATCAAATTGCGTTTTTTTATGTAACAGTTTTTATGTTCGCAATTCTTAAATATCATTTGACGTTTTCTAAAATTCATTGAATTTAAATTAATGTTTTCTGTAGTGTGATTCTGTAAATTTCAACGATCCGACAATTGCAAAATATATCGACAGCTATTGTTGTTTGCACTAAGAATTAAGTGATTCACTAAGTACATACATCTTAACGACAGTCGACAAATCTATTTTTCTATTTATTTAAATTGTAAACGAGTGGCATCTCTGTCAAAATAAGCGAAAAGCACAACGAAGAATAGAAAAAAAACAAATTACTTCGTGTTTGACAGGATGATTTTATGTTGAGGTTTAATATCTCTATTTTTTTACTAATATTTCTGTGTATTTATTTGAAAATGAAATAATGAATTAAATATGCTATTTAATTTTTTTATTTATATTAAAAATGTTTTTTTAATTAAAGCAAAATATTTTCACTATTTTATGATTTTTATTTATGTATGACGACATTTCAACCTAAAAATTTAAGTTTTTATCGATTGAATAAACAATACAAAAATGGTTGTCGTTTAGATAACAACAACAGCTGACTTTAACAATAGCGAATATCGTTTAAAAATTTTACTGATAATTTTGCTATTTTCTTTTTTTTTAACGATTCGACTATCGTTAAAAGAAGTTACTGAAAAGCTATTAATATCTCCTGAATGGCAATATTTTTTTTAAACGTAAACATTTTTTAAATGTAAACATATTTGGTGTTTTTTTTTGGAATTTCAATTTTTGTTTAACGAATAAAATTTATATATTAAAGATGAAATTGATGTCTTCTAAATTTGAAATTATAATTTCCGACGTTTTGATATGATTTTCTGAAATTCAATTAATTGTAATTTATAATTGGAAATTTTTAATTCCAGTTTTTAGAATTGATATTTTCTTAAGTTTGAATGGAAAATTTAAAAAGTGCAATTTTGTATTTATGCGAATAATAATGCTTTAGTAATTATAAATAATTTTCAACAATTAGATGTAATCGCAATCAGTTATTTTGTAGGTAAAGCTGAATAATAATTCTATATAACTATGTAGAACTGTTTTGAAAGCAAAAAACTCATGGATGAACTCGGTAACTCTATTTTGTAAACACAACAAAAAGTTAATATTTCAAACTTATGTTCATATATGTAAAAGAATAATGAAAAAACATATGAAATAAAAGACCAGCCCGTGTATACTCTTAACATTGTTCTGTATGATATCTAGTTGAAAATATTGACATTCATGTTAAAATAGAAATAACTATTGCAAAGCTAATTAGAACAAACAAAAACTGTGGCGCCATCTACTGTGGCATAGTCACGCTGTGCAAAATGAAATGACACTCTGCCAATGCAAAAGAAATGTATTTTTCCCACAACAAAATATTGCAGAATTTTATGTAAATAAAATAATATACCGATTTATTTCTAACATGCAGTTGTTATGGATATACATATATATAATATATGTATATTATTTGTGTTGTTTATTATGTTCATGTATGTATATGTAAATATTACACACAAAAAATACAACATCAAACGTTATTTTTGTGTTTTTCTCTTTAAATAAATTTATATGTACATAAGATTTTTTTTTTTTTTTGCTAAATTTGCATTGTTTTTTTTTATTAAAAAGTAGCTATTTTAGCATTATTTGCTTTAGATGCTGGTGAATTTTTACTCCCTTTACGTATATTGACTCGTAGTGTCTACTTGTCGAAAAAAATTTGGATCGATTTTAACCCCTTTCCCGTGACCCAATCGATCTGAAACTTTCCAGGCAGGCTCGTGGTAATAACAGAAATGATCTAACAAACTTTTTTAGTGATGCCACAACAATGGAAACTTATAAAATTTTCTACCAGAGTTAATAAAAAAAAGTACAAAGAGTTAGTTTTTATTATATTATTACCACAACGACCACAAAAACAACAAGTCCAGCTATGACAACAACACAACATTTAGAATAACAACAAGAACAATATAGAAATATCATATTTTTCATTTTTTTTTACTTTTTCAGAGATTTCCCTGGACCTGTTCCACCGATTTTAATGGTTTTTGAAACAGAAATCTTCCCATGAATTTGGTGAATCATTCTCTCTAAAAATGATCACTGTAGCTGCACTACTGAGGGCGTGATCGTGACAAGAACAACATAGAAAATTATATTTTTTCAAGACTTTTTTTATTTCTTCATTCAAATCTCGGGCCCTAATCGACCGCTTTGAACGATTTTAAATAGCGTACTTTTCAGGATATTAGTGAATCATTTTTTATATCAACCAGCACCCTGGCTGCCCGATTGATGCCGTCATCGTGATGTCCACAGACGGACAGACGGACAGACGGACAGACGGACATCGCTATATCAACTCCGCTTGTTATAAGGATCACAAATATATATATTTTATGGGGTCCAAAATTTTTTTTTCTAATTATTACAAATGGAATGACAAACTTATATATACCCTCTGCACACTGGAGTGGATGGTATAATGAGCCAAATACAATTTTGAACGAAGAAACGGGAGTTTTTGAAGAAATAAACGAAATTGACGAATATGAGTACGAGGATGAAGCGATGCTAAAAACTGAAAGAAAAAAGAAAAACAAGCAACAAAGGCTATTGGGCAAGAAATATGGAGGAAAAATGTCCAGGGCTATTAAGGATAAACGTTGTGCTCACTAGGCGGAGAAGAAATCAGAAAGAAGTTTTCTCTGTGGTGTCGTAGATGAAGACGATCGAAAAAATATATTTGACTATTTTTGGAGTTTACCCTCATGGGATGCTAAAAAAAGTGTACGTAAAAAATTTAGTACAATTACATAGTAGTCCTATTCGGAGACGATCAACGTCAAAAAACATTAAAAAGAAACGCCAATTTGATTGCTACATTCCATGTAGAGATGGGACACGTGTAAGAGTATGTAAAGATTTATTTTTACAAACTTTAAGTCTGCACAAAAGTATTTTTGAAACATGGTTTAAAGTAAGTAATAAACAAGTGGCATGTAGTGATATAACATAGGAAAAATCCGACTCCGTGCTTAATTGGTTGGATATAAATCCCAAAGTTCCGAGCCATTACTGTAGATCCAATAAAAAATGAATTTACGTAGAAGATCAATTTAAGTCCAAAACTAATATGCAAAAGATATATACTGAATGGTGCAAAAATAAAAACGCAGCTCCAGCTATGCGAAAGAAATTTTGTAAAGTTTTGGAAGAACAGAAGATTTCCAATTTCAAACCGAGAAAGGATCAATGCGATGTATGCGTTGTTCATACAGAAGGCAACGTTAATGAAGAAGAATTCATTTTACATAAAACAAAAAAAGATGAAGCAAGGGCTGCTAAACAGTTTGCTATTGCTAATATGTCGCCAGAGATAATGGTAGTTACAATGGATATGCAAAGTGTTTTGCTATCCCAAAAGTTGCAAGTGTCCGTGCAATATTATAAATCAAAGTTAGCAGTCCATAATTTCACATTCTATGTAAAAAATAAAAAAGATGTCCTTACGTATGGGATGAAAGCGAAGGAGGAGTCACGGCCAACAATATTATTATTTGCATAATTGATTTCTTAAAGGAACATGGCCTAACGTACACCAAAGTTGTGTTAATATCCGATGGGTGTGCATACCAAAATAAAAATTAGATTCTTTCGAGCGCTTTGTCAAACCTTAACTCAGAAACAGGTATAATAATAGAACAGTTGATTTTGGAAAAAGGACATACAATGATGGAGGTGGACAGTGTTCACTCAATACTAAAAAAAACATTTAACCCTCCAATATATACTCCAATGGATTATATAAGCCGCATGCGACAGGTAAAGCCATCTCAGTCATATATAGTCAATTATTTAGAACATTCGGTCTTTAAAAATTTTGAGCAAGTTCCGGAAAATTTTAAGTCAATAAAACCAGGAGAAGACACTGTTACCAGTATACGTGCAATAACATATGAAGAAAACAAGGTAAAATACAAAATACGTCACTCAGATGACTGAAGCATCTTACAACAAAAGATAAATAAAAAGACTCAAAGTGAAGAAAACCTTTGTATGAGACGCCACCTAAAATAGAAGAATCTAAATACAAAAGTCTGCAGTCATTAAAAACATATATCCATAAAGATTTCCATACATTTTATGATAATCTGCATTACTTATTTTTAGTTAATTATATTAATTACTAATCTGTTTGTTATTAATTTGTTATTTTTATTATTATTATTACTATTTTATTATTATTTTTGTTATAAATCAAATATTGAATAAAATTTAGTTTTCATATTTTATATCCATATGGTGACTTTAAGTACGACATTTTAAAAGTCCAGCCACTGTTTTAAATCATACGGCTTTTAGCAAACTTTTCATAAACATTAATTATATAATGTCTGCAAAAATATAATAATATGAGTGCATATGATCCATGTAATGTCTTTATCAGATATAGAACGATTAATATACATAATTAATCATAATGAGTACTTAGTACCCATTTACTTATTTTTATAATTAATTCCTGGAATTTTATTAAAATTATGAAGCTAAATTCTATGAACCAAAACGGCTATGTGTAAAAAATATTCCAAATTAAAAAATATTTTTATTAGAAATATGCTATAAACAAAATGGGTTATGTGTAGTTTTTTGTGTAATTCCTTTACAGCTCCCTAATGGCAAGATAATCTGAATTTTTTTTTATGGCACATATAAAGTAATTGAGATAAGGTTTCTGTACAATGGGTGGCTTCAATAAATTTCGCGTAATTAAGAAATAAAACAGTTTTTTTGCTATCCTCAAAACTTGTAAGGAAATACATAACCCATCACGTCGGAGCAGCGACGATTTCCTCCTAGTCGATTTCATCGTCTTCAGAGTTACCCCTCTCTGATACAATATACTTATGCCTACATTATTTCCATTCTTCGAACTCGACTACTTCGGGAATCGTGCTTAGCATTTCGTCTTTTATTTCTTAAATCGATTCTAAACTATGTCCCCAGAGTATGGTTGTGGAACATTATCAGTCGGATTTAGTGTGAAATGTGGTGCAAAAACCGAGAGCTGCCTGCGCATATTTCTGACCTCTTTTTGCGAATAGCTTTACCTATATAACGCATAACAGTTTTTTAGTAGTTTGACGCGGCGCCTGTGGCTGAAATTTTGATTTCATTGACCAGAAGTAAAATCTGTTTGCCATCAATTTTAACGCCATTTTGTAGCCAATATATGCAAATTATGGTAGCTAAAAAGTTAGGTTAAACTATTACTACTCGCAAGTTGTCATCGATAATGAACTGCGGCCCTCTGTGCCAGGTTGGTAGGATTGTACTCTTTAGTTGTTGTAAGTTGTCACAGTCCTACAGTTTGATATTAAGGTGTTTTAAAATATTTATTTAACTACTATAGTTTTGTCAAATTTCAACTTTATTTGAATAGAACTTCTCGGGAACAAAAGGGAACAACAAACATATGTATACGTTTGCACCCGCGATTATCCGTGGGAGAACGAGCTTTTATCAGCCATAAGATGAACGCTATTGAAATTGGTGAAAATTAGTCCATTAGACCTAGTCCCCACAAAAATTACCCCTATGAAATCGACATAAATTGCCATAAGATCCAAATTATCGTATAGATCTTAGTAAAATTGGGTTTGTATGTGTTTATGGTATCCATTAATTAGTAGTCCAAAAATAATTTCTAATGGACAATTCTTAGTCATAGGCCCCATATAGAGCTGCTTCCCGTTCTTCACTTAAATCTATCAAAAAAACCAAAAATATTGCACAGATTTTTCTCAAATTTGATTTGTGTACATATGTTTTACCAAATATGGTCAGGATCGGTCCATTTTTTTGACCTAGTCCACATATAAACATAGCACCCGATATGAACTTTTTCATATCTGCAGCCAAAAAAATTAATAACAATGCCACTCAAATTTGGTTTTTGCTTATTTTCTATATACAGTTAGTTGGACCGAAGAGTAGGGTCTCTAAACCATAGTATAGGGTATCGTATGGTCGGTCTAAAGCGACTATAATTTTCTTACTTGTTTATTTTCAGAAGGTTGTTTACCCACATATTTAGACCTACTATAATTTTCTTACTTGTTTATTGATGTGGGGTTTTCCGTTGCCTACCTGTAAGGGATTATTTTTTTACAGATATTCTACCCATATTTATGAGTGCTCATTATTTGGAAAGTTATAAAAAATTTGAAATGAATTTTGTAGGAGCCCTGGTTTTAGAAGGCTCAATCAGGTAAATATGCTCCCTTAACAGATGCGTCCATTCATAAGTACATGTCAGTTAAATATGGAAAAATACCTAGTATATATAGGTGTTCATTGTCGTTTTATGTCATTCAACAAGTATCTACGAACGCGAAAAGTACGGATTTTTAAAAGTGACAAAAAAGTTATAAAAGTATAAAATCGAAATGAGTGCAAATTGTCCAAAAAATCTCAATTTACCCGATTTAAAGAAAACCAATACGAAATGCATAACTGGCATGCTCGAGATCCAACAACTGCGTAAATGATCCACTCGTGCCAATGGTGAACGTCCTCATGCCCACTCTCCATATCAAATTGGGAATCGTAAAAAATTTCATCAAGGCCATTGTGAAGCAACCGAAAATTCTTGATTGTTTGAAAAATATTTTCCCACGAAGCAAAATTAAAGGAAGGTGTTCTGAATGGGCCCGATATACGGAAGCTCATGAAATCAAAAGAATTTAATAAGGCTTTAGTCAGTAATGATTACCTTGCGTGGAGGGCAGTGAAGAAAGCCTTCCGATCTTTTTTGGGAAGTAAGCGAGCACACAATTACCGCGCTCTTGTGACCAAGATGTTGGAATACTTCCAGAAAGTTGGATTGAACATGTCTCTCAAAATTCACTTCTTGCATCACCATCTCGATTACTTCAGCAAGCATGAGCATGGCGAGCGCTTCCATCAAGTAGCCATGCCAATGGAAACGTGACATAAAGGCAAAAGACTCGACTCGCTGGTGGCTGAAATTTGTTGGTGGTCGCAAAAGACGTTCGATCTAGACAATGACGATGAAGAAGAAGAATATACAATGGAAGTTTCCTCCGAGGGTAAGTCACAAAATTTAAGTTATCTGACTGATTAAAAACAATTGATTTTTTTTTCCATATGAAGACAGATCCTCATGCGATAAAGACTCTGAACAAGTAGGCGAACCACCGCGCAAGAAAGTATAGGGAGCAAACAAACGAAAATAAATTAATGCGTTCATCGATTTTTATGATCTACGTAATAACCTGATATTTTTAATTTTCGTGTTAATAATAAATAACATATTTATAATATTAATAGGCTAGGCGATTTCTTGTGACCGATGTTTTGTTCTTCCATTTTATTCCGATTTTGAGCAAACGTATGTCATTTGAAAGGTATTTCTTTTAGCCATTTTGCAGATTTACAGATTTTTTAAAATTTTCCTTTATTTTGAGTAAATTGCATTTAAAGTTGCTAGTAACACATACATAAAATTATACAATGTTTTTTTCTTCATACATTTATTTATAACTGCGAGACTATTGCTTATGTTAGCGAAACGTTATATGAACAGATTAAATAAATTTTCTAAATCTGTTACAGCAAAATCGAACTAGAGGTTCTCGAGTTATGTCAAACAAAAGAGCCCAAAACGTGACTAATTCGCCTATACGAGACTGGCTAAGTTCAAATCGACATATTTCGATCCCTAGATGTGACTCAGAGAAACGCCCGGACACGTATAACCTTTTTTTGACCGATAAACCTTTCCCCGGTGGTTTCATCCCATCCCGATAACTGACCCCTACCATTTGACGCCCGGTGTAATTATTATTAAAATCCAAATATAACATATTTTAATAAAAAAAAAAAAAATCATGTGAGTTCGATCACAGGGTAGATGTGTAAACACCTAGTAATTAATGATGCTTTTGTGGCACTTTTTTAAAATCAAACGGAAAGCGTCATCTATGTATCAGCTGCAGGGGCTTTGCTAATATATAAATATTTATTATTTCAACTGGTTAATTTTTAATTTTTATTTTTCGTTTTTCATTTTTCATTTTTTATTTTTTATTTTTTATTTTTCATTTTTTATTTTTCAATTTTCATTTTCATTTTTCATTTTTATACCCTATACCACTATGTGGTTTGGGTATAATGACTTTGTGCTGCTGTTTGTAACAACCAAAAATATTTGACCTAGACCCATCTTTAATTATACCGATCGAATCAGAATCACTTTCTGAGTTGATTTAACAATGTCCGTCCGTCCGTCCGTCCGTCCGTCCGTCCGTCTGTGTGTCCATGTAAAGCTTGTAATCAAACTGCAGGTCGCAACTATGAATATATTTTGATGAAATTTGGTATATAAGCCATGGGATGAATGCTATTGAAATTGGTGAGAATCGGTCCATGTTCAGACCTAGCCCCCATACAAATTACCCCTATGAAATCGACATAAATTGCCATCAGACCCAAATTTCATATAGATTTTACTTACATTAGATTTTACTTACATTACGTAAATTTATGAGTAGTCCAAAAATGATCCCTTTGGCCCCATATAGAGCTGCTTCCCGATCTTCACTTAAATCTATTAAAAAACAAAAATATTGCACTGATTCTTCTCAGATTTTGTTTGTATATATTTTTGTAAAATACAAGAGACTTTACCAAACATGATCAGGATCGGTCTATTTTTGGACCTAGTTCCCATATAGATATAGCATCCGATATGAACTTTTACATATCTGCAGCCAAAAAAATTAATAAAAATCAGACTCAAAATTGGGTTTTTGCTTATTTTCTATGTCCAGTTAGTTGGGCGTAAGAGATAGGGCATGGTATAGGGTATCATATAGTCGGTCTAGACCGACTATAATTTTCTTACTTGTTCATTTTTAATTTTTAATTTTTCATTTTTTATTTTCCATTTTTTATTTTTCATTTTTTATTTTTTTTTTTTTTATTTTCATTTTTAATTTTTTATTTTTTATTTTTCAGTTTTCATTTTTCATTTTTAATTTTTTATTTTTCGTTTTTCATTTAAAATTTTTCATTTTTTATTTTTCATTTTTTATTTTTCATTTTCTATTATTAATTTTTTATTTTTCAATTTTTATTTTTTATTTTTTATTTTTCATTTTTCATTTTTTATTTTTCATTTTCATTTCTCATTTTAATTTTCGTTTTTTATTTTTCATTTTTTATTTTTCATTTTCTATTTTTCATTTTTTATTTTTCATTTTTATTTTTCAATTTTCATTTTAATTTTTTATTTTTTCATTTCTCATTTTTCATTTTTTATTTCTCATTTCTCATGTTCCATTTTTTATTTTTCATTTTTAATTTTTCATATTTCAAAACGTTTTTATCTCATTTTATCTCCAAACACTTCCTAATGAAATCGGCACGATTTCCAATGAATTGTCCCTCCATTTTATTTCCAAACACTTCCTTTTTACTGTAATTCGTTTATTTTTTATTTTTATTTATTTGTTATTTATGTTTGGTTATCATTAATATGAAACGCAGTGACAATTGTGTTATTTATATGAAATAAATTAAATAGTTAAGAATACTCCTAAATGATTGAGGAAATTAATTATAAATGTTTATAAAAAGTGAAGAAATATACTGCAGAAAACAGAGGCAAAAAGTTATTACATGTCATAATATTTTCACCAATGCAATCTTAAGTCACACCGATTTTGTCTTACGTCTTACATCTTGTTACGCGTCGTTTTCACTACGTTAGAAAAAAAAAAAAAATCAAATGGCATGGCATGATGTAATTCTATCCCCCGGCTAGCTTCTCGGGTTGGCAATTCTATGACCCCGTATCCCTAACGCGCAAGCATATAGCTCAACCCCATGCCGAATAACCATGAGTTTAGCAAAATACGAAAAATTAAAAAAAACTGCCTTTTTCGAATGTTTTTAGGATTTCTGTACCACGAAGTGTTCCCATCTATGACCAGACCATTACTATCCATTACCTACCTTTCCTCCTGACATTCGTCTTGAATAAATTTTCCTTAACGCTTCATTTCTTTTTTCTTTTTAATTGCTACAAAAATTTTATTGGTAGATTTTTTTGGGTTTTGTATTTTATTCTTATAATTACTTAATATATATATATATATATATCATAGTGATTCTGCAAAGAATTATTTATATAAGAAAAATTTTTCTTTTCTTTTTATTAATTGTGTGCGTATGGTAAGTATACGGGTTGTAGTTGACATTGGGGTCTTACGTTTAACTTTGCAAAAAAAAATTTAATTTGAATTCTTATTTTTTTTTCTTTAACGATTTAAATAATCAATAGAAGTAAATATTTATTATCAAGATTAAGGTTTAAGAAGTTATAAGCTAAATTAGTTATATAAAGAAAAGGCGAACTTTATTTAGACTTAATTTTGTTACTTATCTAATTGTTGCTGCCGTTGCTTGTCGTTGTCGCGTGTCGCCGATGTTGTAGTTCTATGATGATTGCTGTATTGCCGTAGCTATTGCTGGAACTGTGGTGTTGGTTTGTCGCTGATTGATGCATAATTGTTCAGTTCTTTCTTTTCAGGTTTTCCTATTTTATTTTCAGGTACTAACAAATTTCTTTTCGAGGTTTGTTTATTTTCAGATTCTAGTACTCTTTATTAAAATTTTACAAAATTTAGTTTTTTTCAACTCTTACAAACTTTTAGTTCTTCTTTCAAAGTTTTACATTTTAGTTTGAACAAAAATTTTAGTTTTACACGTTTTCTTCGAGCTTTTTAAAAAATTCTTCGTTTTACACGTTTTCATTGAACCTTTACAAAATTTTCAGTTTACACTTTTCTCTTGACTTTTACAAAATTTTCATTTTACACGTTATTTCTGGACTTTTACAATTTTTCTCACACATTTTTTTTTCAGGTTTTTCGGTTTATAATTTACAAAATTTGTCCTTTTTACTTTCAGATCTTATACAATTATCTTTCAAGTTAATTTGTTAATTTACACAGTTTCTTCGCTTTTCAGTTATTAAAATTACATTTTCTTTTCAGATTCTACAGTTATTTCTTTTCAGCTTAATTTGTCAATTTACACAGTTTCTTCGCTTTTCAGTTATTAAAATTACATTTTCTTTTCAGATTCTACAGTTTTTTTTTTCTTTTCAGCTTAATTTTCAATTTACACAATTTAATCTGCTTTTCAAAATTTAGGTTTCACTTTTATTCAAAAATGTACACATTTTAAATTAATGTTTGACATCTTTCCTTTTTCCTCGGGTTTTCTTTAGTTTATAATTTTACCGATTTTCACAAAATTATGTATACTACATGATGAAAAAAATTCCACCCTTGTAATAAAGTCAATCCCGTTTATAAACTCTCGCAATATTAAAAAACCATTTCAATGACAAAACACGACTATGTCCAGTATCAAACGCCAACTCTTCAACTTTTAACTGCTAACTGCCAACTGCTAACTGCTAACTAACTGACCTCACGCAATGTTGCCCTTTTTAAACTCTCAACTTATCTCGCGTTTCTTCTGTCTTTCTTCGTTAATGTTAAGGTGTCATCTTATGATTGGTCAATTTTGGTAACGGTACTATCATGTCATTATATATATGAAAAAAAACTGACGCGATGACTGACTAAGACAAAACTCGATAGCATGGTTGCATTTTTATCCGGTAATTGAGCTGCCAGATCCATGGTTGTATAAAAGGGACATAAAAAAAAATCCTTAATAATCTTACATCTTACGCTGTTTTTGTGATTGTATTGTGAAATAGATTTTTATTCCCTGCGCGCATAGATGTTTACACATAAAAAGAAACAATATTTCACGCTAATTCAAACTTTGACCTAGAATTCCTTGAAAAGTACTCTATCAATTTTAATGGAATTAAAACTAACACAAGTGCAACTAAATATCTATCCACTAAAAAAATTAATAAAATATTTTGTTCAGTTCAAAAGTTACAGAATTTTGCCAAATGAACAGCGATTTTCAGCCGCTGTGCGGCGGAAGGAATTCACAATGCACCACACCATGATAATCGAAGAAAACTTTACATGATTTTAATTTTTAAATTATTAGCTATTAACTTTGTAGATTTTTTTAGAGTTTTTTCTTCAGAAGAATTTAAAATATTCTACGTAATTTTTTTTTTTGCAGAAATTCATAGAGGACACATAAAAATTACTTAGAGGAATATAAATAGCTTGTTACGTTGGAAAAAATGAATACTTTCAAAATTCGAGGTAAAAATATTTTATTTTGTTAGTAGTAGTTATTTTGCTAGCCCAAATTTATGTTATTATTTATTAAGTTAAATTCATGTATACAAAAATTGGATACAAGCACAAATTCTATTTGCTTTCTAGAACCATGGAAACGTATTAAATTGTTCGTCCTGTATCGATATAAATTTTTAAACATGTATTCTTAGCTCAAAAAAAAAAGTTGAAAAAAGAATAAAAATGGACACTCTAATAAATACAAACAAGTGTTTACATGTATGAAATTTTACACTCAATGAATTTTGTTCAAATTAAGCCCATCATTTATTTCAGGTTTAACTACTGGATGCTTATTTCCGTATTATTTTTTTTTTTCATGAACTCTATAAAAAGTGTTGTTGGAAAAATGGGACCGATGCCGTTTTTTATGAATTTGTATTTTTAAACAACAGTAGGCTGTCGATGACCAATTTTATTGTTATTTTTATTTTATATACAATATATACATACACACGAATATATTATTATGTGTTTTAATTATTTACAGTGAAGTGATTTAAGTTCTTTTTTGTTTGTTTTTGGTTGTACATTATTTTTAAATACGAATATGTTTGTAAACAATTTTATGTGCAGATATTATTCAAAAATTAATGGTTAAAAACACAATTATTTATAAGAAGAATTTAAATAACCGCAAGCTTAAAGAGTTAATTTTTTAGCAAATATTGTTTTATGGCCAACTAAGCTTTGGGGGGAAATTTAGTTAATAAGGGAAACAAAAGTAAAAATAAAAACAATTTTCTTTTTGTTATAACTATTATACCCATTTAGCATTTAGCTGAGTTATTCTCTTTTTCCCCTTTAATTTTTTGTATTATTTCTATAGATAATCTCACTATAAAATATGTAATTATTCAACAGCTTTATCCCGAAATAATAATAAGAAAAGTATTTATTTTAAGCTGTCCACCACATTTACAGATTTTAAAATTTTTTAATTTTTTTGGAGTTATGGTCATTTAAAGTTGCTACTAACACGCACATGAAATTATACAATGATATGTGTGTGTTTATTAAATTTGTTAATGTGTTTGCAAAAAAAAATGAGTTTGTTTTCTTCATTCACAATAATAATTGTGTTTAATTGAAAAATTATTTTGAACATAAACCAAAAAAGTGTTGAAGTGTGAATTGTCTAAAATTGATTAGCATATCTGTGGGGTCAATAATTTATTAAATTAAAAAATAAAATTTCCTAGATTCTGCACTCGAATTTCGAGGGCTAGAACCTGCTAGTTTTGCTTATTGGTGCAAGGCAGCATTTTAAAAAATAAAGCGTATTTAAATTAAACAACTTGTTCGTTAATCTTGAAAGAAGTTCCGTTCAAGACACATTTTAGAAGTGGAAGAAATGACTAAGTTTCATAGATTTGAATATCTATAAACGTTTCTACAAACTTGTTGTTAATATCACTTGAATATTATATTTAATAAAAAATGCTCACAGAATAAAAGACATTAAGACTTTGACTTAAATAAAGTGAATCAGAGAACTGAATATAAAATTATTTTTCTAGTATTCACGATTTGTGCAGTTCCAGCATAATTTGTATATCACCATCAAAGTCAATCTTATTCCTTAATCATTTATCATTTATATTTCCAGATGACAGCAATATTTGCCGTTCAAGCCTTTCAGATGTTGAATCAAAAAGGAAAGTTATATATTAGACACTCAACCAAGTCCTTTTGATAATTTTTGAGTGGACTCATATGTTGTTAGTTGATCAATTGGATCATCTGTAAACATTTCTGGTATCAAATGCACTTGATGTTGGCGGAATCGTTTGCTTTTATAGTGTCGAAAAAGCATTAAAAGAACATTTCCGAAATAGAATATTAATTACTTCAATCTATCAAAATTCATTACCAATTTTTTTTGCTAAATATCATGATATATATGAAAAGGAACTGAAAAGACTATGTTGGATATTTGAATCGTAAACGAAAAAGGGACCTTAGAGTACATGAATGACAGTAGGGCATCCTGTCTTTTTTGTGACTCACAATTAAAGGTCAAAAAACTTAGTACACGTTTTTCTTCATAACTTAGTTCGCAAGCAATATTTGAAATATTTCCATCAAGTTCTCTTTTAAAAATATGTCAGTTATTAGTCATAGGCCCCATATAGAGCTGCTTCCCGATCTTCACTTAAATCTATCAAAAAACAAAAATATTGCACAGATTTTTCTCAAATTTGATTTGTGTATAGTTTTTCAAAATTTAAGTGACTTTACCAAATATAATCAGGATCGGTCCATTTTTCGACCTAGTCCCCATATAAATATAGCACCCGATATGATTTTTTTCATATCTGCAGCCAAAAAATTAATAACAATGGCACTCAAATTTGGTTTATGCTTATTATATCCTATATTCCACTATGTGGTTTGGGTATAATGACTTTGTGCTGCTGTTTGTAACTACCAAAAATATTTGACCTAGATCCATCTTTTATTATACCGATCGAATCAGAATCACTATCTGATTCGATTTAACGAAGTCTGTCCGTCCGTCCGTCTGTGTGTCCATGTAGATCTTGTAATCAAACTTCAGGTCACAAATATAAATATATTTTGATGAAATTTGGTATATAAGCTGCTATCGGCCGTAGGATGGGTGCTGTTGAAATCGGTGAGAATCGGTCCATGTTCAGACCTAGCCCCCATACAAATGACCCCTATGACATCGACATAAATTGCCATAAGATCCAAATTGTCATATAGATCTTACTCAAATTGGGTTTGTATGCGTTAATTACACCCATTAATGTGTAGTCCAAAAATTATACCTATGGGACAACTCTTGCTTATAGGCCCCATATAGAGCTGCTTCCCGATCTTCACTTAAAACTATCAAAAAACAAAAATATTGCACTGATTCTTCTCAAATTTTGGTTGTCTATATTTTTGCAAAACATGGTCAGGATCTGTCCAATTTTGGGCCTAGTCCCCATATAGAAATAGCATCCGATATGAACTTTTTCATATCTGCAGCCAAAAACATTAATAAAACTCCCACTCAAATTTGGTTTATGCATATTTTCTATGTTCAGTTAGTTTGGCCTAAGAGATAGATAGGGTCTCTAAACGCATGGTATAGGGTACCGTATAGTCGGTCTAGACAGACTATAATTTTCTTACTTGTTTTATTATAAAGTATCAATTGATGCGAAACCGTGGCATGGCTAGATTGGTTAAGTTAGGTTAAATTGAGGAGAGGAACCATGTATACACATAGCTCATACCGTTATGCCCGGATATACGCTTAAGCCATAAAGTTGGCTATCTACCCCTTTATTAACTTAGAAATTCGGTCTCATCAGCTAATTTCCTGAGTGTTTTCCAGCTTATCGCCCTAAGACCCGACAGACCTAGTAAGATGTCGTTGGGTAGGTGTCTGACACTTTTTCTCGCAAATACAGGACATCAATAAAGGTATTGTTCAAGGTTTTCGTCATCTTCTCTGCAAGCTATACATGTGACCGATTCCGCCCGTCATATACGGTATAGGTGATCTCAGAGTGTCCAGTGAGGATGCCAGTTATCCTACTAAGATCACTTCTACTTAGATTATGGATTTCCTTAATTTTAGAAGTGTTGGGATTAGTTTTAAGAGTGTTGAGATTGTCCCATATATCTTCGTAACATTACCCACGACGGTTTCCTCGCAAATTGTGAACTGCGAACTGGTCGCGCAGTCTGACAGTTCAAATTTGAAAGTTTAAGTTTGAAAGTTCGTCAGTAGTCTCGCTTCCCATTATACCACTATGTCATGGGATCCAAACGATTTCAAGTCTGCCCTTTCTAGAGAAGTTTGTAATTTCTTCCTTACACTTGAGGACAGTCCTTGAGATAGGTTTGTTCAAGAATATCGCCTTGATAGCTTATAGACTGTCCTTTTATTTTTTCACGTCTCCGGAACTTGGGATTCGGTTAGATTAGTGCTCAGATTATTTGGTGAGAAAACTTAAAGCCAATGAGCATTTGAAAACACAGAAAGTAAAAAAAGTTCCAGACAGGATTGCTGTTCAAATTTTAGGGACCAAAAACGGAGCATGGAAATCGAAATAATGTTTCTTAAAAACATGCTTCTGCTGCTTAATGGATACTGGCAAATTCTTCGCAGCTTTTGGGTCAAAATTTGTATGTTGCTAATGCTCATGAAAATGTCAGTGATAAATTTAGGACCCTGGTATGGTGAGCCAAATGCAGTTGCGGCAAAAGAAGCTAGTCATTTGTTAAAACGAGCTCTAAATTATATTAAGGAGTATTTGCAAAGAACAATAAATACTTCCTTTCATAAGCCAACGCAATGGGTCCACATATTTTTGGCCCTATTTGACATCCTGACACTACGCTTGGAAAGCTCTTCAATGGTATAAAAACACTAATGGTGGTTTTAACCAAAGGAGGCAAATTTTCCAAACTGTCCCGGAATTGAAAAGCACAAACATGTGTCCCAAAATGTGGAAAATTTAAAGCGATCAAGGACTACCTGTTTCAAAAAACGACAAACATCGTTATTATATGCCAAATTGAAAATTTTCCGGAAATCGAATTACAGATTAGATTTTAGTTTGTTTCTTTAGAGTTCTCTAAATCAGGCTTTCAAGGTCAAGTATTTATATAAATAAAAGATTATTTATTTCATTGTTTTATTTCATCAAAATTATATTATTTTTGTAAGCTTTGATATAATTTCAATTAAATTTAAAAAAAATTATAACTCTATGTTCAACGTTTTTCCTAACTTTCTTGATCTGCCTCCTTATTTATTTTTATGACAACTACTATTAGAATAGTACATTTCCTGAGTTTCGGTGCATCGTAAAATAAACCAAAGGTTTGTTTTGATGTCTCAACTTTCCGAAATTTGTGATTTTCTAGAACACCCTATCAGTGTTAATGTAATTCTTGAAAGTAAATACATGTTGAAAATGTAACATTGCAAGATTATTTGATTTGAATGATATGACTGAAAAGAAAACGCTGGAATGGAGGCTTACCAAGCTAGAATATGACTTAATGATTTTTGGATCTAGAGCCCATCTTCAAATCCAATACGTACATTACTCCAGGCAATATATTATGATGATATGATGTTTTTTGAAACTCATAAATCTTTTATAAAACAGATATAGTGTATATATAAAAAACAGATATATATTTTTTAATTATTAACCAACACTCTGGGAATGGCACCTACAAATGCAATGTATTGTGTTGATTTCAGGAAAATAGGTTGTGCGAACGAGGAAATAGAGATAATAGACTTAAATTTTTTAGATTGTAGTTGTCAGAAAACACTTGTATGGGGAGTTTATATATACGGCTAGTTTGACTGGTACACGAATTTTGTTGAGCGGTCAGCTGGAGAATAGACTACAAACGAAAGCGATCTACTAGGGAAGCGGGTAGAGTTAACTGAAACTCGGGCACTTGGAATGAATTCGCTAATCTCAGAAAACCATTTCCCATGGTAGTACTTATAGAACAGTGTTCCATACACATTCCGACGATGTTCCAACGGGTCAATGGATTTGAATACCCTACTGTCGTTAATGGGCATCAACGTCCTCTATTATACATGGTGCATTAGCTCCAAAATAGATCTTGAAGCTCCTGCCTATACATGGGAATTGTATTCCATTTGTGGTTGGATGTAAGTTGTCTGAACGAGTGAATAATTTTTGCGCGAATTTAGAAAACCAAGATACTTGAATGCTTCTGTCGACACTCGAAAAACATTATCGTTCCAACGGACATCGCATTGAATTCTCATGACCTCAACATCATGAGTATGCGATTCCTCAATATTTAGAAAACCCTTATGTACCAATAACATCGTTGAATCCAAGGTCCTATCGGTCACCAAACAATATTAAGTTTCCCATGCATTAAGATCAAGCCTATTCGCTTCTCTCCACTCGAAGTCTGTTAACAGGTCAGGTCTGTCATTCATTTTCTGCCTTATGCCCCCAAACTCATAAAGGTTTGGCCTACAATTGAATGAATTTTAATGACAAATATTGGTGTCATCTACGAAATGATAGATAGAATTGAAGGTTTGAAAAAGAAGATTATTGAGAAAGATAAGAAAAAGAGAGGGAAAAAGAACAGAACCTTGGATGAGACCCCATAAAACCCAACACGTATTGTGCTGTCTCTGAGAAAATTTGATATAAACCGATGGAAGACAATGCAATAAGATTTGATATTAATATGAAACTAGCAGATCCCAGCCCTCGAAATTCGAGTGCGAAAAAAATACTGGGAAATTTTATTTTTTCACATAACAAAAAAATTGTATAAGACCTAAAGGTATGCTAATCTAATTTTAGCCAATTCAGAATTCAACACTTTTTATTGCCATTATTGGTTTATGTCTGTAATATATTGGAACTTAAAAAGTACAAAAGTGTTTTTTTATTCAACGTTTCTTTGTAATATTCATACAGCCGCTACTTAATAGAGTGGCCATAAAAATCGTTGTAATTATTGGAGGACAAATATTCTACAATGTCCAAAATTATTTTTGTCGTTATTGTAGTTTTTGGTTTATGTCCAAAAAAATAATTTGGTTTATTGTGAGAGTTCAAAATAAAAGTGAAGTAAATATTTTGTAGAACATTAAAATAAAAAACTTAATTTTCTATGAACTATTGTTTCTTTTTGATACAGTAGAAAATGATAAAGTTGATTTCCAACACGCCTCCTCAATGTTATCTTTTTCTGTTATCATGCCCATTCCTTCTATACAAAACTGATGCTTTACTTTAGGTAGTGGTTTGGATAGTACATCGGCAATCATTTGGTCTGTTGGCAAATACTTAATTTCAACAGCACCATTTTCAACTACGTCACGGATAAAATGATAACGATAATGGATATGTTTGGTTCTGGAATGGTGGCCACCAAAATTTGCCATATGTTGGGCGCTTTGTGAATCACACATAATAGTAGTGGGACCGTCAGTGGGATATCCAAATTCTTCCAACAAGTATCTTAAATAAAGAGCCTCTTTTGCAGATTCAGTTAGTGCTATATATTCCGATTCGGCACTTGATGTAGCAACAACTCGTTGTTTACGTGATTCCCAGGATATGAGTGCACCTGCAAAA
This sequence comes from Cordilura impudica, assembly GCA_963682025.1. NCBI lineage: Eukaryota > Metazoa > Arthropoda > Insecta > Diptera > Scathophagidae > Cordilura > Cordilura impudica. The sequence goes on along the minus strand of OY821518.1, from coordinate 29,208,588 downwards.
ACAAAACAAAATCCAGATTGAGATTTACGGTCATTTGTATCCTGAGCCCAATTTGCATCTACGAAACCAACTAAAGGCCTAGAGGTTTTTCTATATTTAAGTGTATAATTTTTTGTTTCCTTTAAATATCTAATGACTAGTAAAGCTGCATTCCAATGTTGTTTTCTGGGGTCTTGACAAAATTGGGATAACTTGTTAATACTGCAACAAATATCCGGTCTACTAAATACTGCCAAGTGCAATAAAGAACCAATAATTTCTTGGTATTTAGCTTTATCTACTTTTTCTCCTTCTCCTGGAATTGTTGGTTTTTTTTCAAAATTAATTTTTGATTGCATCGGTATTTTACATGTCTTCGCATTTGTCAAACCATACTTTTCGATCAAATTTTCAATATAACCTGGTTGACTTATAGACAGAGCTCCTACTGTTTGTTTTATTTCTAATCCTATACAATGCTTTGGCTGATTCATATTACGAATTTCAAAATTCCTTGCTAACAGTTCAATTAATTCATTTAGGACACTCTCGTTATTGTAAGCTATAATGATATCATCTACGTATAATGTTACTATAATAGTATATGAATTTGTTTTCATACAATAAACGCATTGATCATACTTAGACGGGGTTAGATTAAACTTTCTCAAAACTGCATCTATTTTCCTATTCCACTGGCTACCAGCTTGTTTTAACCCATATAGAGATTTCTTTAATTTACATACTTTGTTTTTAGTCGATTCGTTAACAAAACCATCGGGTTGAACCATAAAAATTTCTTCACTCAAGTCACCATTGAGAAAAGCTGTAGAAACATCTAACTGACACAATTTAAAATCCTTTTCAACAGCAAGTGCATATACTAATCGTATCGAAGTTTGTCTTACAACAGGAGCAAACGTGTCGAAGTAATCAATACCATACTTTTGGTTATAGCCTTTCGCTACTAAACGTGCCTTTCGTTTTTCTACATTTCCATCTGGTGTATATTTTGTTTTAAATATCGATTTACAGCCTATTGGAGTTCTACCTTCAGGTAAGTCTACCAACTCCCACGTGTTATTATCAATTAAGGATTTATATTCTTGTTCAGCTACACGTTGCCACTCTTTTACATCTTTTGAGTTGAGCATATCCTTAAAAGTTTTAGGATCCTCTGAATTACAACCGAACATAATTGAATTAGCTTCTTCTTTATTTTTAAACAACGACCACGACCTTAAACGTTCTTTAATGGATGGTTCAGGAACCAAATTCGTTGAACTACTTATTTCAGTTTGTTCTTCTTCATCGTCTGTCAAAAACTGGTCTTGATCTGAATTATCTTGTCTTGATTGGTTTTTATGACTAGGTTCGACTTGGTTGAAATGGTTCTGATCTGATTCTAAGGAAGTTGATTGATTTTGACTATAAAATTCTTTTGGTTGTAACTGGTTTTGATTTGACTCTTCCAGCATAGTAAGATTTTGGTTACGTTCATTACTACCCCAACTAAATTTATATAATCCTTCATTTTGATCTTCTGTATGTTTCGAGTCATTGTTAATTGAATTTTTGATATCCTTTTTGATTTTATAAAATCCTACATCTTCATTTTTGACATCTTTGATATCAACTTCAAGATCATCTTCAATGAAGCTTACATCTCGACTTTTAATAATTTTATTGGTACCCCTTTTCCATAAACGGTAAGCTTTAGCATGTGCTGAGTAACCGACAAGTATGAATTCTGAGCTTCTTGGTTGCCATTTTGATTTGCCTGGTTTTTTGTCTAGAACATAAGCTTTTATTCCTATTTGACGGAAATGTTTAACAACTGGTTTCTTTCCTGACCATAATTCCTCAGGTGTTTTATTAATATTTTGTTTAGTCGGACATCTGTTTCTTATGTAGGATGCCGACATAACTAACTCGGCCCACAAATATTCTGGTAATCTGGCATCTATCATCATTGTCCTAGCCATCTCTACAAGGGTTCGATTCATACGTTCTGCTACACCATTTTGCTCAGGAGTATATTCTACACTTAATTGATGTTTTATACCACAGTCTTTCAAAAAATTTTCGAACTCAATACATGTCAACTCTGCCGCATTATCTGATCGTATAGATTTTATGTTCCTTCCAGTTTCCAACTCAACTTCTTTCTTAAATTCCTTAAAGTTTTCTAAAAATTCACTTTTTCTTCTCAAAAAATAGACATAAACTTTTCTGGTATAATCATCAATAAACGTCAGAAAATAAAGTTTCTTTCCCATTGATTCTACTCTCATTGGACCACATAAGTCCGTGTGTACCAGTTGTAATATGTCAGTAGATGACTTTTCGGTTTTTTTAGGAAATACTTGTCTTATCTGTTTACCGCGAATGCAACTTATGCACTGAATGTTCTGGCATTTAAAATTTGGTAAACCCGAAACCATGTTCTCTGACTTTAATCTTTCTAAATCTCTAGGGTTTAAATGTCCATATCGCTTATGCCACAACTCAAATTCCTTTTGAGTCTTTTCAGAAACATATGTAGCATTATTATACATTTTAAAAGATTCAACATAATAAATCCCATCTTTCTTATCGGAATGTATCAAAACATGGCCATTTTTATATATTGTTGCCCTCTGAGAATATATTTCTGTCTTACACCCATTATCTGTGGCCTTTCCTATCGAAAAAAGATTGCATTTTAAATTGGGGATATATAGGGTCTTAAGAAGATTAACCGTACTAATATGATTATTATATCTTATATTTATTTGAGCTGTACCAATCCCCATGATTTCTAACTGTTTATCGTCAGTCAATCGCACTGTACCTCTAAAAGTTTCATCGATTTCTAAGAACTGAGACTTTAAATAAGTCATATGGGAAGAGGCTCCACTATCAAGTATCCAAATACAACTAGCTTGATTCGAGGTATTTGAACTATTAGTTACTCTAGTTGATACTACGTATCCAGTATGATATGATTTATTATCCGGATCGACATATACCTTATTTGCTTTATTTAATTTAATTTTACAGTTTTTGGCCATGTGGCCTCTCTTTCCACAATTAAAACAGTTAAAAGGAAAAATTTTCATACCTTCATCGTCCATGTCATTGTTAAGATTATCTCGCATCTTCTTGTTACCTTTTTTATATTTGTGCACCTTTAGAGCGTTGTCTTGAGCAAAAATTTCATCTTGATTGGGATTTTCACCAATTTCGAGGAGTCTCGAACGTAAAATATTCAGAGTCGGAAACTCATTGGCAGTGTCAAATGCTGCCTTTACAGCTTTATATTCGATTGACAAACCATCCAATAATATTACCGTCAACAAGTCTTCATCTATATCAGCCACCATTTCTCGAAGTTCGGACACTGCAACATCAAATTCTACCAAATACTGCGAGATATTTTGGTTTTCAACCATTTTCAAATTTAATATTTTGCGGAACAATTCTGCTTTCTTCCTTGTAGTCTTCCTGTCATATGTATCCTTAAGATACGTCCAGATTTCGTGAGATGTTTTAAAATTTTTAACCATTCGTATAACATTTGATTCCAAGGAAATAATTATCTCAGCACGGGCATCTTGATCTTTATCATCATAATCACGCTGTTTTAATACACTCTCCTCATGCATTTTCTTTTCTGCCGTTGTAGCATCCTTTCCGATTGCAGGTACATCCGGCCTTATTTCTTCACCAATTACCATACGCAACAAACGATTTTTATGTAAAATCGCCTCCATTTGGGGAATCCATGTAGAAAAATTATTTCCATTTAGCAAAGGTATTCTTCCTGATACCGTCGCCATTTTCTTCTTTATTAACTTCTGTACACAATTATTTATTAACTCACGCGAGGTTTGGGTGCTGGGCCCATAACCTATTGAAATATATACACGCAGATTTTAAAGAAAAAATAATGTGGTTTATTGTGAGAGTTCAAAATAAAAGTGAAGTAAATATTTTGTAGAACATTAAAATAAAAAACTTAATTTTCCATGAACTATTGTTTATTTTTGATACAGTAGAAAATGATAAAGTTGATTTCCAACACCAACTAAACACAGGGCTTTTTGCAAACATATTAAAAACGCACACAGTATTGTATAATTTTATGTATGTGTTTGGAGCATTTTAAATGCATTTTACTCCAAAAATATTTAAAAATGTATAAATCTGTAAATGTGGTGGACTGCCAAAGTGAAATACATTTCTAATGAGGAATGTTTGGTCAAAAAAGGATCAAAACTGACAAAGTTCCATGGGTCACATGAAATCGCCTTGCCTATTAATATTATACATATTAAATATTTGGAGCAACCTCTTTCACCAAAATTGTAAATGGATCGACTCCAGCGCACAGAAATAAAAGCTAATAGGTCTTCCGTGGAACGATTTCTACGAAAGCCATATTGTCGATCTTTAAGAAGTGAGCAGGCCTCTAGATAATTGACAGGATGGTAATTACTCATGCTCTCCATCACCTTTTAGAGCACAGAGGAAATTGCAATTGGACTGTGATTTTAAGGCTTATTACTTTCACACTCTTCGGACATTCGCTACCAGTAAGAGGAAAAGACTGCAGCATGCTACAACAGGTTGGCCAATGGACTAGCTAGCATCGAAGATCACTGTGCTGGTATACCATCTGGCCCCGTAGGCTTATTTACGTTAAGATCTGAAAGAACCTAGGAAGAATATTTTTCAAGTTCGGGCAGTGGGTGATCGTTTAAAGTTAGCTAAGGGTATTGCCTTATCAACCGGGTCAGTGAATAATTAGTCATTCACTATATGAGCTGGAGTAGCAGAACTAACTTGCTCTTTACTCTTTTAATAAACGACCAAAAGCTCTTGCTGCCTCGAGGTGTAGAAATAACTTTAGCAGGAAGACGCTGTTCGTAGCACTTTGGCACCTTCAGTTTTCACCTGTTTCATAGTAAGCCAGTAATGGAATTTTTATTTTCACGCCAATACTGGACTGCTTCTTATAATATTTTTGGCACACTTCATCATCGCAATCATCTTTCGAACAGATATCGTATATGATATAAAAAATTAACATTTCCAAAAGCCTGCGAAAATTGTTGTACGTATTTGAGCTACATAATGTTCTGTGAAAAAAAAAATAGCGTAGGGTATTAAAAAAAGAGTGTGAAAACAAATTTGCAAGTGTCCACATAATTAAAAATCATATCCATAATAACGTAATGCATTAACAGCAGCTACAAACATATAAAAATACAAACATGTGTATTTACGTGTGTATATATATGACAGAAATATTAACTGAAAGCTATGAATATTTTAAGTTTTTTAATTACATTAAAAATATATACGAAAATAAAGTATTAACGGACAATAATGTATAAAAATATATTAATATCAACGTAAAAAATTGCATATAAAATACAATATTTCCTTCAGAGGCGTTACTATTAACGAACTTGTGATTTTCGTTTCTACCCTTAGGTACAAATATATACAGAGCGACTTTAAAAAAAAATTTTTTTTTCAGGTACGCCTCTGTCATATTAAATATACTTGTGTACCCTACTCTTTGTTCAAGGTATTATGAGTGCTTATATTTGTAACTTTATTACTCTGGTTTATCTACTAATTTAATTATACCGATTGTCTCCAAAGCACTTTTCGAACCAATTTGAGTATTTTCGCTCGCCGGTTTGTTCGAAAACTATATATGTATTTTGATATATGAACTAAATATGAATTTCTTTTAATTTCTCCAGACCATTGATCCAATTCGGTTAATACTATTTTTCAATTTCCACAAATGGTCTAACGCCAACTGACTGATATATGACTGGCCTTGAATCTCAGCCCCTTTCCTGAAACTCGTGGTGTAGCGTATCATACAACCATCCTAGAATGACTTCAAAAAATTCACTTATTATTTATGCAACGCTGAAAAAAAAAAACTACAATTAAAATAGAATCTGATTAAATAAAAACAAATTAAGTGGTTTGTCAATAAATTATATGAAAATATTAAAATCGTTTTTTCACAAACAAAGACATTTATTTGGTTTTGTAAAAAAATTGTTCAAATAAATTTAAATTTTTTTTATTAAAAATTCATTAAAAACTTTAATTAAATATTAACATTATTTGTACAACCATAATTTTAAAACTTAAAACCACTAACAAAACCATCACCTGTTTAAAATCCCAAACTCATAAGAAGGAGTAGAAGTAAATAAATTTGCAACACTAAATCCTTTCACCCAAAAGCCTTTGGCTTTGTTTATTATGGACATACTTACTTCCTTGTATACAACAACTACTACTACTAAGTATTACACTGTAGTCATATTTCTGAGAAATCTTATTACGATGATTTATTTTACTCTATGTGTACAATTTGAAACAGTTAAAATATAATTTCCATTCAAAATCTTATTCATGCACCCTATACCGAGATTATTGGTAGGATGAAATGTTAGTGATAGTTCTGGATAATTCATCGATAAAACACTGTATTTGACACTGGTTATATAGCCTAAATTCTATAGTGCTTTAGTCATTCCTGTTATCGTTTTTCATACTACAGCCACCCTTAGTTAGGAATAATTTTTATATATTTCTGAAGTATAGAGGGCTAAAATTTTTTGTTTTCGATTTGTTGAAAAATATCATACTTTTGACGGTACAAAATAGACTGATATTGTTGGCAGCTTGATCTAAACTGCACCAAACCATATTACCAAAAACAGACCAGACAGTTTTATACCCACTTCTTCTTACGATGGCTGTTTGATAAGTATCCAGCCGGAAATAGAAAAAAGATTTTTTAATGGAAAACATATTTTATGAAATCGGATACAAATTATCTCCCCAGACGCTTTTCGTAATTTCGTTTTAAAATTTTGGCATGTTGATTTTGTTTATTCTCACCACCGCACAGTGTGACTTTTTACAGGTTTAGCTTGCCAAAAATGAAAAATAAAAACTTATGATACGGCAATGATTCTCACGTATTTATTAGACAACTATACAACTGTTACCAATATGCAAGTAAAAAAAAATATGAACAACGACAACTTTGACAACCGTTATCAAACATGCATTCTTGCAGCAAATGTAATAACACGTGAAATATTCGCTTTATTTTTGTGAGTTTTAAAAAAGTGCCACTTTTTTTTAGAATAAGATATTAAAGATTTGTCTTCAACCTTTGAAAACGTTGATAATGCGTAATATTACTTGTAAGCTTTTATTCTATATGCTCTATCTCTAATTTTGTTATTCATTAAAAAAAATAGGTCATAAAATTGTGTAATAAAAAAATATTTTTTTTCATTGGAAAAAAGTTAACGAGTTAAATGGTGTTTGATGTAATCTTTGTTACTAAAATACAAAGTAGATGTCCAGTACCAGAATCTGAAGTAAAAATTTACCCATATTTACCTCATTTTTATTTTTCGAATTTTAAAGATGGCTATTCCGAATAAAGACGGACGGACGGACGGACGGATGGCTGTTCCAAGGATTGCGTTATTTGAGGAGTGGCTGAGAAGCAAGAAAGAGGACAGACAATGTACATTTCTCAACTTTATTTTGAGTAAAATTTGAAAGGATGTAGACTACACAAAGTTAAAACTGAAAGTGAAAAATTTATGTTGTCAAATAAATTCAAGATGGGTACAGTTACATCGAACAAAGGCCCTTTTTTACAATACCGCTCCAGTTGGTTGTCACAACCTCAGCACTTTTCAGATTGTGTTCTTGATGTTGGGCCGTCTACTCTTCGCAAAATCAGTAAAAACAAAGGAAGGCCAAAATTAGAGTTTTCTGAAAGTTCATTGCGCCCAAAAAAACGAAAAGCTGAGTTGAGGGATGACACCAACACTGAGCAGTTGGTAACGGCGGCAGAAATGGAGCTAAGATCGCTAGCGATGATAATTGATACAAATCTATCAACACACCAATATAATTTACTAAGGCAGCATTCATCCGAAATAGCTTCAAAACTGTATCCTTCATACAACTGTGTAAAAAAATCAAAACTTCAGAAAATATAACAGCAACGGAAACATATGCAGAAATTGAATTGCAATCACTGCTTGACCACAGCATAAAAAGATTGTGTGCCTCGCAGGAGGAAGTACTGCTTTCTATTCCCGAAGCCAAGGAACTCAATTTTCTTATTAAATGGGGATGTGATGGCTCTGAACAAACCAGTTATAAACTAACATTTTGTGAAGAAAATCAAGTAGATTCTAATATGTTTTTTATTTCAATAGTACTCCTTCAATTACATGCAAATGTAAATGGACGAAAAATCATAATTTGGAACAATCCTGCCCCATCTTCGACCAGATACTGTCGACCCATAAAGTTTATGTTTACAAAAGAAACACGAGACCTTATCGTGAGTGAAGTTAAAAAATCCAAAACCAAACTTTCATGCTACAGCCTACACAAATAATTATGGATAAGCTGAAATTTGCAGTAAACAGTAAACTTGTCCTGTGCATGATTGACGGCAAAGTTTGCAATGCTCTATCGTCGTATACATCATTTCAAGTGCTATATATGTGGCGTTTCACCAAAATCTATAAACAGTGTAAGTGCTTTAGCAAAATACGATGTTGATGAAATCATGCTTACTTTTGGCATTTTCCCATTTCATTCGTGGATACGATGTATGGAGTGCACGTTGCACATCGCTTATCGAATAAATATTAAAATCTGGTCTGCAAGGGGAGAACAACATTAAGAGGAATTTAAAATGAGAAGGGAGTACATCCAAAACAGATTTAAGGCAGCAGTTGGCCTGTTAACTGATATGCCAAAAACAAAAAAAAACAGGCAATTCAAACGATGGCAATACAGCCAGAAGATTTTTTTAAGATCCAGAGAAAACTTCAAGCATTACTGGTATAAATGCAGACTTGTTAAAAAAGTTCCATACCATTATTTCTTGCATAAACTGTGGATATTCAATAAATTTTTATAGCAGAGAAATATTTGGCTGAATATCCGTGGTACTTCGTGCCCGTAACTGGTCACAAAATTCTTTTCCATGGAAAGGATATAATCAAATCTTGTATTCTTCCAATCGGCCAGCTTTCTGAAGAAGCTCAAGAGTCCAGGAATAAAGATGCAAGAAATTATCGTGAGTGTTTTACAAGAAAAACTTCAAGAGTTGCAACAAACACCGATTTATTGAACTGATTGCCTATATCGTCAGATCCATACGTATGCAGCCTACGCAAAATCCATTGACAAAGAAGAGAGCATTAAAGTGCATTAGTTGTGTTATTGGATGAACCAGAAATTGTAGAAGACGACTCAGAATAATTTGTTGTACATTAATTACTAAGCCATAATAAATATAAATAACAAATATATATTTAATAAAACTAACTGTAAGCTTTTATGTTGCAAGGGTGGATGTATGGGATATTCAGTAAAAGAGGGCGGCCACGCCCATTTTTATTTTTCAATATCATATCTGCCTATAGATATGTGTGTAAAATTTTAATGCTATATCATCATTCGTATGGAAGTTATGAATTTTGGCATCCTAAAAATTAAGAAAGTCACACTGTGCACCGATTGGAATAAAGAAAAATTATGGAGAAATCCATTGTTTATTTTTTCTAAAATTAATAATTTTTGATTTAATTGTCTTTTTGTTGCACGCGTTTTTACATAACCAATATAAACTTGCTAGAAAAATTGTCCGTACACTGGAAGATGAAAATCTTGAATATTAATAAAAACTAGCAGAGCCCAGCCTCAAAATTCGAGTGCAAATTCTACAAAATTTAATTTTTTCATATAAAAGAGCATAATTCATAATTCAACACTTTCGAAATAAAATTCATTAAATTTCATTATAAATATATGCTGAGCACACAGAAGATGTATAAATGGGTTTGGTAATAACTAATCTCAAAGGAACCTAAATGTATGCTAATCAATTTTAGCCAATTCCCAAAAGAAACTAAAAAGAAAAAGAAAGACCTTTCAAATGAGGTATGCTTGGTCAAAATCGGTTATTAACTACAATTTTCATATAGATTTTAGAAAACTTGTTTGAATTACTTATTAAAAAAAATGTAGGAACGTTTCTACTAAATTGTTTTTGCTTACGACGCAAAAAACGCGGTATGGGGAATACCTCGAATTATGCAACAACGTGCAGGTCTGTTGCATCAATTTTATTTTGGTAGAAGACAAACTTGCTTGTGAAGGGTGTTTTTTTTAGACTTGTGGTTTTCAAGAAGAAATTAAACGCATATAGTTTAATGCTATAGCCAAGAATTTAACTTTATTATAAAGATAAGGGTTTGCCATTATGTCTTAAAAATGATTTGGGGCAAGTGGCCGCCGCGGCTGGCTCGAATAAATTCCAGCCGAGACAACTTTTTGCAGCATTTGGGGTCGTATGTCAGCAATAACGCGTCGAATATTTTCTTCCAAGGCGTCCATCGTCTCGGGCTAATCTACGTAGACAAGCGACTTCACATAGCCCCACAACAAATAGTTCAGCGGTGTTAAATCGCACGATCTTGGAGGCCACGCTACAGACCCACGACGCCAGATAATGCGCTCACCAAAAGTTTCCTTCAATGTAGCGCGGTCTTGTTGGAAGTAAAGGTCGTCCATATCAACATCATCCAATTCAGGCACGGAAAAGTCATTAATCATGACTCTATATCATTCCCCATTGACTGTAACATTATGACCGGCTTCAGTTTTGAAGAAATATGGACCAATGACTCCCTCTGCCCATAGAGCTAACCAAATAGTGACATTTTGAGCATGTAACGGCGTCTCAACAATGGCTTGTGGATTATCATCACTCCAAATGCGACAATTTTGTTTACTAACGTACCCATTTAACCATAACTGAGCTTCATGGCTGAACAATATTTTCTTGTGAAAATCGGGATCGATGTCCATCTCGTCATTTTTAAAACATAATGGCAAATGCTAAGTTCTTGGCCATAACATTAAATTATATGCGTTTTATTTCTTCTTGAAAACCACAAGTCTAAAAAAACACCCTTTATAAACTTGATTTGACTTAATAATATTTCTTTGCGAAACTATATTTTGTAATGAATCCCAAATGAAAAAAATCAGTGCTGACGAGAGAAATATTATCCCAAATTTTACAAACGAGGGTAAATCTTTTCGTGCAATAGCTCGGACATAGGCAGAAGCCACTTCCCAGTACAGAACGTCCATCAAAACTACAAATCCACAAATTCAATTTTGTCAAAGTCTCCATATGATAGCCCCTCCAAAATAATTAAGTATGAAAAGCGAACAATTCTGGTAGTAGTATAACAGAATTCCAGATCTACTGATTATCAAATTAGTTTTAAGAAGGAAACCGTCGTGTCACACTGTGATACTTGTTGCATATCAAGAAAAACGGCTGAACAATACCTCTTATTCTCCAAGGTATGAGTTACTACATTTACGATCAGGTGACATTGTTCTGGAATTTCATATAATGATGTTTTCTTTATCTAGAACACTCAAAAATCTTCTTAAAAATATTTTATTTTTGAAAGTTAACTTTTAAGTCTGTGCGACAACAGTAAATTTTCAGGTTTTAAAATCATAATTAGTTCGATGTATTTCCACTGTGATGGAAAATGGTTTAATCTTAATACAGAATTATAAATTATCGCTAAAAATATATCTATATATTAATACGTGAAGGTAAATATTTAGCTCCCATTTTAAGCAATATGCGGGTACGGGGGAGTGTGAAAATTGGCATAGTTATAATTCATATGGAGGAAAAGCTGAGAATGATAAAACTTATGTTTAATCTGTCTTAAGAATATATCAAATTAAATAAAATAAAATATTTCTAATAATTCGTTACACCCTGTTAATGCGAATTGTATATCAGACGCTCTGTGTTGAATTGTAAATTGCTAAAATTGATTAACATACCTTAGGCTCATTTAAATATTCATACATTTGTTATATGTGACCTTCTCCGAGAAAAGCTACGTAGTGTGTCAGAAAACGAGTTGTGTCAAAAACGGTAAACTTTAAATGCATTTTTTTAATTAATTTTCAAACACTAGGTCCCTTTTCTCGGAGAAGGTCACATATATGTAGATTAAAAAAACATAGAAAGACAATAATTGAATGGAAAAATAATATTTCTTAGAATTTACACACGAATTTGGAGTGCTGGGCTATACTAGTTATATTATATTATGTTTAAAATTTGTTCATCCCTTTTTAAGCATAGTGCGGGCAGGGAGGAGTATAAAAATTGGCCCAAGTATAGTTCATATATATAGAAGTGCTGAATTTTAAAGTTTATGTATAATATGTGTTAAAAATATAATAAAATAAATAAAATAAAATAAAATTAATAAATAATTTTATAAGGGCATAAAAGTGTGTTGAATGGTGAATTGCCTAAAATTGATTAGCGTACCTTTAGGCTCTTATAAAATTATTTATTATATCATAATTTTTTTTATATAAGTATATATAAGTATACAAAATGGTATAGCAAAATCGTAATTTTCAGAAAATTCTAAGAAAATTTCCTTCAGAAACCATGGCCCTAAAGTCAATCCCTGTGCCGCCCAAATCGACCTCAAAATTTGTCAATGACGATAAGTTTTAATTGAATTTTTTTTTTTTAATTTTTTTATTTTCTAATGATAAAATTCTTAGAGGCTTTATATTTCTGGACATACATAAGAGGATCGATTTTTTTTTATTAAAATCATTCGGAAAGTGGTTTTTGCATATAAAGTTGTTGTTATACTTAATATCGTTCATTAATAAATCAATTCTGAAGTATGGAATCGTCAACAATGTCTATTGGTTCTTCGAGCAGCTGTCTGCTGTATTTCAACTTTGGTTTACCAAGTGATTTGAGTGGGCTCAATTTACATAGTAATCGCGATGTGTTAAACTACTTATTTTACTTGAGCGAGCTTGAGAGAAAAAAAAGCAAATAAAAGAAACTGTTCTTACGCAAGTTTCATTCCACAAGTAGCAGCAAAATTGAATAACGTTTGGAGCAAATTAAATATTTCGTTGATAAATCCGAGAAGTGTTGTAAAAAAAACTAAAAATACTGCTTAAAAAGTATCAAAATGATATAAAGTATATGTCTAGATCCAACAGTTCTGCAGAAGTTTTGATAACAATAAACGATGTATTTTACATTGGAACGTGTCTGTGTCCAAAAATGGCGCGCTGCATCTATGGGTCGATTCCTGTTGACCTACACGATTCCCGAATATGTTCAAAACACAGTCGACCAACACTCAACATTGCCGCCAGCAAGTCACGACCCCACTTATAAGCCTACCTCATCGCACTTGGATATTGAATCGGAAATTGACTTCGCGACACCATCCACGAGACCGCCAAAAAAAGGATTTATTGCAAAGATATGACGCTTTCCATTTTGTCATGATGTGCGATAGGTTTGGTATCTCAGACAGAGTTGCTTCTTGTTTGGCTACTGCGCTTTTTAAAGACCTAGATTTTAAGGACGAAAATGGCGAAGATATTGTCATGGATAAAGCGAAAGTGGCTCGCGAAAAACAGAAATGCGGAGATTCCTTGCGTCGAAAACAAAACAACGATTTCGATTTGATGGCCTTCTCTTTTGATGGCAGAAAAAATAACTGTTTGACCAAAGAAAACATAAGTGGAAAACACCATCAGAGAATGACTAAAGAATTCCATATAGTTTGGGCTGTATTAAAGTAGACGCTGAAGACGGTATCACAAAACAAAGGCAACTCCACGAATTTTTTGTTGAAAAAAATTTGCAACTTCAAAATCTGATAGGTATTTGTTGTGATGGAGAAGTAACGAATACTGGAACCGAAAATGGAATTTTAAGAACATTCGAAATAACGTTGGATAGACCATTGTACTGGTTTGTTTGCATGTTGCACTGCAACGAACTTCCGCTTCGTCACCTATTCAATGCATTAGAAAAAGCAACTTCAAGTGAACCACGTACTGCTAGTGGAGAATTATCTAAGTTAATTGAAACTTGTGAACACTTACCGGGAGGCAAACGATTATTTGACTAAAGAGTTACCCCCCTATTCTGTACACTTGATAAATTGTAAAGACAAACTTTGATCATCGTTTATATTTATGGCCAAAATCAGACAACTATCAGATGTTCACCATGAAGTGAAGCCACATAGCTGTTTTGTTTATCAATGTTATCAAGTGTACAGAATAGGGGAGTTAATATGCATTTGATGATTTTTTTTAAATACAAAACTTTACTTTTTTAAGGCTGTATCAGATTTTGAAGCCATTGCGTTGGGAAACAATGGCGAAAAAGCTCTGTCTACTGACGTCCAATATTTTTACCGATTTGCAAAAGCGGTTTCTGAAGGTTTTTGCGCAGAAGAAAAAAATTTAATGATGTGATAGCAGTAACATTGGAAAGTCGCACAAGAACGGCTCGAATGGAGTGCAAAAAAGATTTAAAAAACTAGATTTTATATTAATTTTAACAACATAATAAAAAAAAAAATACTATTAAAAAAAAATTCAATGAAAACTTATCAAAACAACACAAATTTTGAGGTCGATTGGGGCGGATTTTGCGGATTTGATTTTAGGACCGTGGTTTCTAAGGAAAATTTTCTTAGAATTTGTCGTAGATTACGATTTTGCTATACCATTTTTGATTTTTTTTTTCGCTCATACAAATCGACCCGCCCTAATATACATAGATTAAAAAACAGTGAAAGAAAAAAAAAATTTCTTACAATTTTCACTCGAATTTCGAGCGCTGGGTTATGCTAGTTTATATTGTTTCGTATTTGAGTATCTTTTAAATGTGGTATTAGAGAAGATGGCAGCATATCTTTCTATAAGTCAAGACTATTCTGTATTCTTAATCAGACCGGTTTCTGGCATTGAGCCTCTCATCAGTGATTATATTAATCATTGTAATAATTGTTATGTTATAATTGATAAAATTGTTTCTATGAAATTTTTCTACTTATGCGGTTGTGGGGTTTTTTAATCTACGCTTAGCTCACATATATTCGTACTTGCTTTTTTGGTAATACGCTTTAACATGCTCACCTAAAGTCAAGCCTACGAAAAGTGTGGTTAATAATCGGTTTTATGCAAAAAAGTTTTTTCTTCGAATAAATTTCAATATAATTTGTAAATTTTTAGATTTTTTATGCATTTTTAATTCTAATTTCCACTAGTCTTAGTTACGTAAGATAGACGTATAATTTTTTTATTTGAAAAAACTGCAGAAAGGTATAACTACTCATCCATATTTTCAAGGAATATACAACAATCTGGAGTTATTGTATTATTTCATTGGCCCATACAAACACATTTATGATTCTGTAATTTCGTTCTACTGAACCATTTGTTCCAAAACAACAGAAAATTTTCCCCCTTGTTTCAATAATTTTTTTTTACACCCACAATATATTTTTTTTGGACCTCATGATAAAAATGTTAAATGAAATTTTTTATGGAAGATTACTTAGTTCAGCTTTAGTATCTAGATATTTCTTCCCAAATGTAATATTGCTAAAGTGTTTTTCGTTACCACGTAACATTTGATAATAATAAAAATCAATAGGGAATTATTTGATCGCCACTGACCGACTATTAAAATTTCTTGTTAATTTTTTTTTTGTTAGCATGCCTTAAGACTGCATGTTTGTTTTAAATGGGTGAATGGAATTGAGTGCTTAACTTAACAATTCAATATTCCACGAATACTTACTTCCCTTCTGTAGTTGTCTAATGTTACACAAAGTTGTAGAATTCTTTGTAATGTCTGCTTTTAGCATGTAGATTTTTATGCAAATGTAATATTATTCTTAAAGGAAAATCTCCATTCTACCAACATTTATAACTTCCAACTAACAACCCTTTGATGCATTCTTTTTCTATAACCCTCATTTCTATGGAATTTCAATATAATCTATCATGTCTTTTCAATTGTATCTTTTTTAGCAACTCTTCTTTTTTTTATTGTGCTACATTAGCAATACATTAATATATAATGGTTTTTAATTGTTGTTTTTTGCTATATTTAAAAAAGGAAGAAAATGTTTCATAAAGAGTTAAAAGTCTTGTGTAGTCCTCTTCAGTTAACAAAACTTTTATTATTTTAACTTATTATCAAAACTTTATTCAATATAAGAGCATTGTTTTTCTTATTTGTCTGTGTGTTTTTTTTAAATAAAGTTTAACGAAGTGTATAATGTTCCTTGGAGATTTTTGGAGAAAATCTCTGAAACATTAGCAACAACAACATTTGGTTTGCGATTGTTAAGTACATTTGTTCTGCACAAACTGTGAGTACATATTAGACGAAATTTTGTGTTTAAGTGGATTTTACTAATGGACTCAATAATTCATTTAAATTTATTTCCTTTTCTAATCCTTTAAAATAATAATTAAAAAATAAGGAAGTAACAAAATTATAATCGGTCGAGATTGACTATATGATACCCTATGTCATGACTTTCGAAACATGAACATAGGAAGCCAAAAAAAATGTTAAATTCGGCTTCTGGTTTTATTTCTGGAGTTATTGCATTATTTTAAACAAATGATAACAAAATATTTGAATGAGTAATTACTCAATTTGATAAACTTAATATTAAATTATTACAACGAACAGACTGAACCCTTAGCATTCTGTAGAGGGGTATTTTGGCACAAAGATGCCCGCTTTACCCCATTAATAATACCAAGCTGCTCGAAATAATGGTAAACAATAATATCGTAAGTTCTCCCAGGTCAATGATTTATTTTATGAATGCTCGTGATTTTAATAGGCGGACAGACGGACATCGCTTTATTGACTCGGGTTGCTATAAGGATAAATAATATGTATACTTTATGGGGTCACAAGATTCGCTGAAAGCGGAATGCTGATATATATAGGTAGACTCTGCACAGCTGTGTGGAGGATGAAATAAATAATAACCAAATATATGCCAGCTGATATTATGAACACATTAATGTCGGATATTATTTTTATATTATTATTATTTTTCAATAAGTGAAAATAAAAACAATTATGGAAATTATAATCGCTCCAGACTGAGTATACGATACCATGCATTTAGACAGGGTGTCTCAGGTCCAACTAATTAAATAAAGAAAATAAGGATAAACCAAAGTAGAGTGTCATTGTTCTTAATTTTTTGCCTGTAGATATGAAAAAGTTCATATCGGATGCTATATTTATATGAGGACTAGGTAAAAAACAAGTAAGAGTGTTAAATTCGGCTGTGCCGAATCTTTGATACCCTCCACCTCGGATTGAGTATTGATAATAAATGTAAACAAAATATTGGAAAAATATGCATGCGTTTCCGGTTATATGACATAACTTCTCGTTTAATTTAGTTTTTGCTAATTAAATAGCTCGCCTTAACCTCCATTGCAAAGGTAATGGTTGTGTAGGGTGGCTATAAATCGTGCTTATTGGAGATGGCTGTATAGTTTCTTTTAACTGGCGAAATATTTTTTCATTGCGGCCATATAGGTCGGATGGAGTAACAAAATAATAACCAAAAAAAAGCTCTCTCAACTTTTTTATTAAAATATTGCCATATTTGGAAAACATAGAGAATAAATTTATAACAATAATAAATAATCAAATAAGGGACGCCAAACGCAAAAAACCAAATGTCCCAAACCTTTTAAATAAAATAATTTGTTATCTTTATTTTCTGAAGAACTTCAAATATTCATCCAAAAAAAAATTGTGAAAAATAATATATGTATAAATAACATTCTCATCAAATTGCGTTTATTTATGTAACAATTTTTATATTCGCAATTCTTAAATATCATTTGAGGTTTTCTAAAATTCATTGAATTTAAATTAATATTTTCTGTAGTGCGAATTCAACGATCCGACAGAATTTCAACAATTCCGACAATCGCAAAATATATCGACAACTATTGTTGTTTGCACTGAGGATTAAGTGATTCACTAAGTACACATATCTTAATGACAGTCTATTTATTTAAATTGTAAACGAATGCCGTCTCTGTCAAAATAAGCGAAAAACACAAAGAGGAATAGAAAAAAACAAATTACTTCGTGTTTGACAGGATGATTTAAGTTTATGTTTAATATCTTTATTTTTTTTACTAATATTTCTGTTTATTTGAAAATGAAATAATGAATTGAATATGCTATTAAATTTTTTTATTTATATAAAAAAGTTTTTTAATAGAACCAAAATATTTTCAATATTTTATGATTTTTATTTATGTATGACGACATTTCAACCTAAAAATTAAAGTTTTTATCGATTGAATAAACACAAAAATGGTTGTCGTTTAGATAACAACAACAGCTGACTTTAACAATAGCGAATATCGTTTAAAAATTTTACTGATAATTTTGCTATTTTCTTTTTTTTAACGATTCGACTATCGTTAAAAGAAGTTACTGAAAATCTATTAATTTCTCCTGAATGCCAATATTTTTTTTTAATGTAAACATTTTTAATGTAAACATATTTGGTGTTTGTTTTGGAATTTCAATTTGTGTTTAACGAATAAAATTTATATATTAAAGATGCAATTGATGTCTTCTAAATTTGAAATTATAATTTCCGACGTTTTGATATGATTTTCTGAAATTCAATTAATTGTAATTTATAATTGGAAATTTTTAATTCCAGTTTTTAGAATTGATATTTTCTTAAATTTGAATGGAAAATTTAAAAAGTGCAATTTTGTATTTATGTGAATAATAATGCTTTAGTAATTATAAACAATTTTTAAAAATTAGACGTAATCGCAATCAGATATTTTGTAGGTAAAGCAGAATAATAATTATATATAACTATGTAGAACTTTTTTGAATGCAAAAAACTCATTGATAACTCGGTAACTTTATTTTGTAAAGACAACAAAAAGTTAATATGCCAAACTTATGTTCATATTTGTAAAAGAATAATGAAAAAGAAATGATCTAGTAAAATTTTTTAGTGATGCCAAAACAATGGAAACTTTTAAATTTTTCTACCAGAGTTGATAAAAAAATGTACAAAGGGTTATTTTTTATTATATTATTACCACAGCGACCACAAAAACAACAAGTCCAGCTATGAGAACAATATAACATTTAGAATAACAACAAGAAAACTATAGAAACATCATATTTTTAATTTTTTTTATTTTTTTTTTTTTTATTTCCCTGGACCTGTTCCACCGATTTGAATGATTTTTGAAATAGAAATCTTCCCATGAATTTGGAGAATCGTTCTCACTAAAAATTATCACCTTAGCTATCCTATTGAAGGCGTGATCGTGACAAGAACAACATAGAAAATTATATTTTTTCAAGACTTTTTTTAGTTTTTCATTCAAATCTCGGGCCTATTTGACCGATTTGAACGATTTTAAACAGCAAACTTTTCAGGATGTTAGTAAACCATTTTTTATATCAGCGAGCACCCTAGCTGCCCGATTGATGCCGCCATCGTGATTTCCACATACGGACAGACGGACACCGCTATATCAACTCCGGTTGTTATAAGGATCACAAATATATATATTTTATGGTGTCCAAAATTTTTTTTCTAATTATTACAAACGGAATGACAAACTTATATATGCCCTCTGCACACTGGAGTGGAGGGTATAATTAAGCGCTCCTGACCATATTTGATAAAGTCATTTATTTCTTAAAAAACTTATAAAAATCAATTATGAGAAAAATCTGTAAAATAATATTGTTTTTGGATAGATGCAGGTGAAGATCAGTGATCAGTTGTACATGGCAGCTATGACTAAGAGATCTCTTACAGGGTTTATTTTCGGACTACTGATTATTGGGTGTAGTAACCACACACAAACCAAATTTGATAATTTTTATTTATTTTTTAAATTAACCAAAACTCAGGGGATGCCCACTACAAATGCAGTGCATTGTGTTGATTTCAGGAAAATAGGTTATAGGAAGGAGGATAGAGGGAACAGTGTTTGTGGATATTTCACTTAAATTTTATTAGATTATAGCTGTTAGTAGTGACCTCTGCGGGGAGTTTATTCCACATACGGCTAGTTCGACTGATAAACGAATTCTCACTGTAATGCGTTATGCGGTCAACTGGACAATAAACTACAAACGGATGTGATCTACTAAAGAAGCGGGTTGAGTGAACCGAATCTCGGGCACTTGGAATAAGTTCGCTAATCTCAGAAGAACATTTCCCATGGTAATATCTATAGAACAGTGCTACACAACCCACATTCCGACGACGTTCCAATGAATCAATAGAGTTTGATACCCTACTGTCATTGATGAGCACCAGGGCCCTCAGTTGTATTCCATTTTCGGTCGGATGTAAGTGGAATAGCTTTTAAGAAGATCAGAAGGAGTGAAGTAATTTTTGCACCGTTTTAGAAAACCAAGACACTTGAATGCTTCTTTCGACACTTGAAAAACATGCTCGTTCCAACGAACATCACATTGAATTCTCATGCCTAGAACATCAAGAGTATCCGATTCCCCAATACCTATACCACCCATATATATATGTTGATTCCATGGCCCTGGGTCAACATACAACATTGAGTCTTCAGCACATTAAAATCAACTCTATTCGCTTTACACCACTCGGAGATTGTTAACAGGTCCTGCTTGAGTGTGTCATTCATTGTCTGCCTTTCGCCTCCAACCTCGAAGAGGCTTGGCCTACAGTTAAAGGATAATGAATGACAAATGCTGCTGTCATCTGCGAAAAAGTATATAGAATTAAAAGTTTGACCAAGAAGGTCGTTCAGAAAGATAAGGAAAAGGGAAGGAGAAAGAACGGAACCTTGGGGTATCCCTGAATTAAGCTGAAACTCATTGGATGAGACCCCATCAATAACAACACGTATTGTTCGGTCTCTGAGAAAGCTCAATATAAGTCGAGAGAAGTTATTACCGACCCGAAATGCAAGCATCCAGAGCACCCACTTTACTTTCACCAAAATTTCGAGTGGATCGACTCCGGCGCTCAGAAAGTACAGCTAACAGGTCTCCCCTGGAACTATTTCTACGGAAGCCATACTGTCGATCATTAAGAAGTGAGTTGGCCTCTAGGTAGTTCACAAGATGGAAATTGATCATGCTCCATCACCTTTGAGAGCACAGAGTAGATTGCAATTGGAAGGTAATTTTCAGGGTAATTAGCCGCAACCTTCTTAGGGATTGGTTGAACATTAACAACTTTCCAGCAAGAGGGAAAGACTCCCCCACGGTACGAAAGGCTGAAAAAGTTTGCCAATGGACTGGCTAGCGTCGAAGAGCACTGTTTCAACGCCAGTGCTGGTATACCATCCGGTCGGACAGACGGACTACTCAGAAAGTGAGTCTGAGTCAGTCTTGGTCAAATATTTTTGGTAGTTACAAACGTCAGCACAAAAATATTATAACCTGACAACTTTGTCGTATGGGGTATAATGAAATACAAATCAAAGCTTGAGCAATGTCTTTGTCAGTATTTTGCCTTTTAATAATATCTCCACACTTCCATACAGAGAACATTTGTATGAGGCTAAGTCTGAACATGCATTGAAACTCACCACATCAATAACGATCATCACCAAATACAATTTGCGATCTGCAATTTGATTGCAAAGTTGAAATTGACACTCAGACACAGAACGTAATTCAGATATAAACAGAGATAGATATATTTTAGTGCATTTAATCATATTGTACATTAGGGCGTTTCACTTAAAGGATTTTTGTTTTAATTTTTTCCAACTCTTAATGCAAGGTATGAGTATTATTGTCCAAAAGATTTTGGAGAATTTTTCCCAGATTTTTTTCAGATTGGTACAGGAACGCTGAATTCAATTTTATATCCAACAAAATAATGTAATGAAATAAAACAAGTTTTTTCTGATGATGTGATTTGACAAAATTTTATAAATCACTTCTGAAGACTACCAGCCGACCAAAAATATTCTTCGCAATTAAAATTACTAGTAAAAGGGCGCTTTGATGACGTAAAAAATAAAAATTAAGTATTTCTAAGTTCAAATCAAAAATGATCACGAAATTGAAATAGGTCTTCGAAATTCCTTTCATATATAATATACTAGCTGCGCTACACCTATGTAACGAAATAAAAACTGGGAATACGTGTTTGCGATTTTATATTCTGGCGATTTTTGAATTCATTGATTATTTTTTTTGCGTTTTTTGATTTTTGGCGATTTTTGTTTTTTGCGATTTTTAATTTGCTCGTTTTTTATTTTGGCGATTTTTGTTATTCGCGACTTTCGGATCCAACAATTTTTGGTTATAGTGATTTTTGTTTTAAGCGATTTTCTGTTTTGTTAGTTTTATCGTCATTTTTCAGACATATTGCAATTACTACTGTAATTAATATGCAATTTTTTTAATTTTGTTTAAATGGTGCGTGGTGAAGAAGAAGAAAGCATATATTTCAAAAATTCATAACTGCACTGTATTCTTAATCGGACCGGTTTCTGGCATTTCAGCCTTCATCAGCGATTTATTGAACATTGTGATAATTGTTATGTTTTAATTGAATAGATTGTTTCTATATGAAAATTTTTTCTACTAAGGGCGGCCGTGAGGTTTTGAACCATGAACCTCACATACACTCGTACTTGCACTTTTTGGTCAGCGCTTTAACACACTCACCTAAAGTCAGGCCTACGAGCAGTGTGGTTAGTTTTCAGTTTTCGTACCATACAGCTTTACTTTGTATTAATTTCAGAAGATACAACTCCGTCCAAACAAACAATCGTTATTTTTGAATTTTTGAATATTTTTTTTTGCATTTATACTTCTAATTTCCACTATTCTCAGTTTTCGTAAGAGTTGTCATATGTGATGTACGGTTTTTGTACATAACTACATATGCACTTTACATATATTTGAGATGACGCTTTGAAGCGAAGAAAATTTTTTGTTTTGTTAGTTTTATCGTCATTTTTCAGACATATTGCAATTACTACTGTAATTAATATGCAATTTTTTTAATTTTGTTTAAATGGTGCGTGGTGAAGAAGAAGAAAGCATATATTTCAAAATTTCATAACTGCACTGTATTCTTAATCGGACCGGTTTCTGGCATTTCAGCCTTCATCAGCGATTTATTGAACATTGTGATAATTGTTATGTTTTAATTGAATAGATTGTTTCTATATGAAAATTTTTTCTACTAAGGGCGGCCGTGAGGTTTTGAACCATGAACCTCACATACACTCGTACTTGCACTTTTTGGTCAGCGCTTTAACACACTCACCTAAAGTCAGGCCTACGAGCAGTGTGGTTAGTTTTCAGTTTTCGTACCATACAGCTTTACTTTGTATTAATTTCAGAAGATACAACTCCGTCCAAACAAACAATCGTTATTTTTGAATTTTTGAATATTTTTTTTTGCATTTATACTTCTAATTTCCACTATTCTCAGTTTTCGTAAGAGTTGTCATATGTGATGTACGGTTTTTGTACATAACTACATATGCACTTTACATATATTTGAGATGACGCTTTGAAGCGAAGAAAATTTTTTGTTTTGTTAGTTTTATCGTCATTTTTCAGACATATTGCAATTACTACTGTAATTAATATGCAATTTTTTTAATTTTGTTTAAATGGTGCGTGGTGAAGAAGAAGAAAGCATATATTTCAAAAATTCATAACTGCACTGTATTCTTAATCGGACCGGTTTCTGGCATTTCAGCCTTCATCAGCGATTTATTGAACATTGTGATAATTGTTATGTTTTAATTGAATAGATTGTTTCTATATGAAAATTTTTTCTACTAAGGGCGGCCGTGAGGTTTTGAACCATGAACCTCACATACACTCGTACTTGCACTTTTTGGTCAGCGCTTTAACACACTCACCTAAAGTCAGGCCTACGAGCAGTGTGGTTAGTTTTCAGTTTTCGTACCATACAGCTTTACTTTGTATTAATTTCAGAAGATACAACTCCGTCCAAACAAACAATCGTTATTTTTGAATTTTTGAATATTTTTTTTGCATTTATACTTCTAATTTCCACTATTCTCAGTTTTCGTAAGAGTTGTCATATGTGATGTACGGTTTTTGTACATAACTACATATGCACTTTACATATATTTGAGATGACGCTTTGAAGCGAAGAAAATTTTTTGTTTTGTTAGTTTTATCGTCATTTTTCAGACATATTGCAATTACTACTGTAATTAATATGCAATTTTTTTAATTTTGTTTAAATGGTGCGTGGTGAAGAAGAAGAAAGCATATATTTCAAAAATTCATAACTGCACTGTATTCTTAATCGGACCGGTTTCTGGCATTTCAGCCTTCATCAGCGATTTATTGAACATTGTGATAATTGTTATGTTTTAATTGAATAGATTGTTTCTATATGAAAATTTTTTCTACTAAGGGCGGCCGTGAGGTTTTGAACCATGAACCTCACATACACTCGTACTTGCACTTTTTGGTCAGCGCTTTAACACACTCACCTAAAGTCAGGCCTACGAGCAGTGTGGTTAGTTTTCAGTTTTCGTACCATACAGCTTTACTTTGTATTAATTTCAGAAGATACAACTCCGTCCAAACAAACAATCGTTATTTTTGAATTTTTGAATATTTTTTTTTGCATTTATACTTCTAATTTCCACTATTCTCAGTTTTCGTAAGAGTTGTCATATGTGATGTACGGTTTTTGTACATAACTACATATGCACTTTACATATATTTGAGATGACGCTTTGAAGCGAAGAAAATTTTTTGTTTTGTTAGTTTTATCGTCATTTTTCAGACATATTGCAATTACTACTGTAATTAATATGCAATTTTTTTAATTTTGTTTAAATGGTGCGTGGTGAAGAAGAAGAAAGCATATATTTCAAAAATTCATAACTGCACTGTATTCTTAATCGGACCGGTTTCTGGCATTTCAGCCTTCATCAGCGATTTATTGAACATTGTGATAATTGTTATGTTTTAATTGAATAGATTGTTTCTATATGAAAATTTTTTCTACTAAGGGCGGCCGTGAGGTTTTGAACCATGAACCTCACATACACTCGTACTTGCACTTTTTGGTCAGCGCTTTAACACACTCACCTAAAGTCAGGCCTACGAGCAGTGTGGTTAGTTTTCAGTTTTCGTACCATACAGCTTTACTTTGTATTAATTTCAGAAGATACAACTCCGTCCAAACAAACAATCGTTATTTTTGAATTTTTGAATATTTTTTTTGCATTTATACTTCTAATTTCCACTATTCTCAGTTTTCGTAAGAGTTGTCATATGTGATGTACGGTTTTTGTACATAACTACATATGCACTTTACATATATTTGAGATGACGCTTTGAAGCGAAGAAAATTTTTTGTTTTGTTAGTTTTATCGTCATTTTTCAGACATATTGCAATTACTACTGTAATTAATATGCAATTTTTTTAATTTTGTTTAAATGGTGCGTGGTGAAGAAGAAGAAAGCATATATTTCAAAAATTCATAACTGCACTGTATTCTTAATCGGACCGGTTTCTGGCATTTCAGCCTTCATCAGCGATTTATTGAACATTGTGATAATTGTTATGTTTTAATTGAATAGATTGTTTCTATATGAAAATTTTTTCTACTAAGGGCGGCCGTGAGGTTTTGAACCATGAACCTCACATACACTCGTACTTGCACTTTTTGGTCAGCGCTTTAACACACTCACCTAAAGTCAGGCCTACGAGCAGTGTGGTTAGTTTTCAGTTTTCGTACCATACAGCTTTACTTTGTATTAATTTCAGAAGATACAACTCCGTCCAAACAAACAATCGTTATTTTTGAATTTTTGAATATTTTTTTTTTGCATTTATACTTCTAATTTCCACTATTCTCAGTTTTCGTAAGAGTTGTCATATGTGATGTACGGTTTTTGTACATAACTACATATGCACTTTACATATATTTGAGATGACGCTTTGAAGCGAAGAAAATTTTTTGTTTTGTTAGTTTTATCGTCATTTTTCAGACATATTGCAATTACTACTGTAATTAATATGCAATTTTTTTAATTTTGTTTAAATGGTGCGTGGTGAAGAAGAAGAAAGCATATATTTCAAAAATTCATAACTGCACTGTATTCTTAATCGGACCGGTTTCTGGCATTTCAGCCTTCATCAGCGATTTATTGAACATTGTGATAATTGTTATGTTTTAATTGAATAGATTGTTTCTATATGAAAATTTTTTCTACTAAGGGCGGCCGTGAGGTTTTGAACCATGAACCTCACATACACTCGTACTTGCACTTTTTGGTCAGCGCTTTAACACACTCACCTAAAGTCAGGCCTACGAGCAGTGTGGTTAGTTTTCAGTTTTCGTACCATACAGCTTTACTTTGTATTAATTTCAGAAGATACAACTCCGTCCAAACAAACAATCGTTATTTTTGAATTTTTGAATATTTTCGTTATTCGCGATTTTCGGATTTGGCGATTTTTGACTTTGACGATTTTTGTTTATTTGTGATTTTTGATTTTGTCGATTTTTGTTTTTTTTGCGATATTTGAATGGCGACTTTTGATTTTGTAGGTTTTTGTTTATTTGATTTTGGCGATTTTTGTTATTCGCGATTTTCGGTTCTGGTTTTGGCGATTTTTGATTTTGGCGTTTATTTTTATCACTATATTTAGTTTTGGCGATTTTTAATTTTGGCGATTTCGCCCATTGTTCCCACAGCTACTCTCATTGATAATTAAAGTACTTGTCAAGGGTTTCAAGACTGTCATTTTCATAGTACTTCATTTTCATAACTAACTTCATAACTAATTAAAATTTTTTTTAATGTTTGTGATTTTGATGTGCTGAATTCAATATTTAATTGCGGTGTATAACGTCAGTGTGCTATGAAGTATTTTTGTCAAAAATCATATCTGTTTGTCGTGATAACATTTCAAAGAAAAAACCAAAGCCGTATAAGCTTCCGTGTATACTAGTGGTGTTAAAAAACTGAAAAATCTGCGTAATAAATTTCATAAGCGTTTTTTGGATTCGGGTGATTCTGAGTATCGAGCAAAATTTTTCCATTATCAGCGTGAATTCAATTTCTTAAATAAATTTCTCTACAAACAATTTCTCCTTGATAAGGAGCAGGAAATGAAAAGTAATCCGATAGCATTTTGGTCTTTCATACAATCAAAGAAACGATGTTCTGATATTCCATCAACTGTGAGATTTGCCAACGGTATTTTCCAATGTTGCGATGATGCCGTGAACATGTTTGCATCATTCTTTGAATCAAATTTTGACTTTAATGGTTAATGATTGTGCCTTTTCAAATCACTGCACTAGATATAGGTTTTTTGATACTTTCTGAGGATGAAGTATCTGATGCAATTTGCCAAATTAAAAACAGCTTTAAGTCTGATGTTGATGGCCTCTGCGCTCATTTAAAAAAAAATGTGCCCTTCCCTAACATTTGCGCTGACATACATTTTTCAATTTGTCATTAGAAGAGGGTGTTTTTATTGATCGATGGAAGTCGGCAACAATTACATCGGTTTTCAAGGATGGAAAGAGGGATGACGTCATGTGTTATAGACCAATCTGTAAGTTGTCATGTGTTTCTTTAATTTTTGAACACGACATATATAAAAATTTATTTTTCCATACTAAGTCATGGATATCTCCGAACCAGCATGGTTTCTTTTCCGGTAGATCTACTATAACCAACTTAGCGGCATTTAGTGAATATTGTATAAGTGCTCTTGAGCATGGTAGCCAAGTCGAAGTAATTTATACTGATTTTTCTAAAGTTTTTGACAAATTGTCGCATTCCTTTCTTTTTTCTAAATTGCAGCAATTTGGCTTTCATTCTAATTTTTTAAAGTGGATAAAGTCCTATTTATCAAATAGAGTTTGTAAAGTTGTAATTGAAGGATTTTAATCTAGGCCCTATATGCAAACATCGTGTGTAATTCAAGGTAGCGTATTGGGCCCTTTATTTTTTAATCTTTTTATCAATGATATTTCTCTTTGTTTTAAAAATTGAAAATTTCTTTTATATGCAGATGATTTAAAAATGTATCTAAGAACAGATTCATTGTGGGATTGTTTTGATTTGCAAACTGATCTAAATAATCTTAATGGATGGTATAAATTAAATAGCCTGCACTTAAATCTTGACAAAAGCTTGCATGTCTCTTTTTCTAGGTTAAATCTAAACTCGATTTAGGTGTTGTATTTGATACTTCTATGTCATTTGTACCTCATATCGAATACATAGTACCTAAAGCTTATAAAATGCTTGTTTTCTTGAAAAGAAACTGCTCAGAATTTTCGGATCTATACACGCTAAAGAATACATATATTTCCTTTGTTAGATCAAAGTTGGAATATGCTTCTATTGTTTGGAGTCCTCATGTCTCAGTTTATATCGCTCGCATTGAGCGAGTTCAACGTAAATTTACTAAATTTGCGCTCAGATCACCAAATTATCGGGAATCTTTTTCATAGGCCTACGGACTTTAGAGTATCGCCAACTTTTTCAATCATGTTTACTTGTGTTTGATATAATCAATGGCAATGTGGATTGCCCTAACTTACTCGCACTAATTCCATTTTATGTACCACCAAGAACTCTTAGATATGTTGATACTTTTAATGTCGCTATTCATCGTAGGAATTATGCACTTAATGGTTAACTCGCACCTTTTTTAATTTAAATTATATTAATTTGGATCTGCAGAAATAGTCTAAATCTTTTATTGAATTTTGCACAACAAAAGATGATTTTAAGCTATTTCTTTTTACTCTATTACGATAAAATGAATGTAATATAAATAATAGTATTTTAACTCTATTTTATTAATACATTTCTTACACTCAATATCTTTAATCATAGTCTGTAAGGAATTACTTCCATTGACTAAAATAAATAAAATTAAATGTCTTTGTCAGTTTTTTGCCTTTTAATAGTATCTCCATACTTCCAAACAGAGAACATTTGCATCAGGCTAAGTCTGAACATGCATTGAAACTCACCAAAATACAATAACGATCATCACCAAATACAATTTGCGATCTGTAATTAGATTACAAAGTTGAAATTGACACTCAGACACAGAACATAATTCAGACATTAATAGAGATAGATATATTTTAGTAAATTTAACTTCATTGTACATTAGCGCGTTTCACTTAAAACATTTTTGTTTTAACTTTTTATAACTCTTAATGCAGAGTATGAATATTATTGTCTAAAAGATTTTTGACAATTTTTCCATGTTTGTTCAGATTGGTCCACGATCGCTGAATTCAATTCTATATCCAACAAAATAATGTAATGAAATATAGCTTTTTTTATGGAGCTGTGAATTCACAAAATTTAATAAATTACTTCTGAAGACTACCAGCCGATCAAAAAATTCTTCGCAATTAAAATTACTAGTACAGGGGGCGCTTTGATGACCTTAAAAGTAAAAAATGAGTATTTCAAATCTAAAATGATCGAGAAATTGGAATAGGTCTTCGAAAGTCCTTTCATATATAATACTAACTGGACCCGGCATACGTTGTTTTGCCCTCAATGAATTTTTTATTTTAGTTAGAATTTGTATATACCTACATAAAAAAAACGTTTTTGCATTTGTTAATATTAATTGAAAACTGTTAAAGAAAAACCATGTTTTATTTATGAAAATTGAAATAAATATTTATTGTAACATACTTATAAGAATGACTAATATATTTCTATTATTGTAATTCTAAAAAGAATGAACAATATTTTTAGCTTCATTATTCTGGCAGTAAATGAAAAAAATTGCTGGCTTTCCGACACGGGAACATGCCACATATATTTAGTTGCTCGTGGGAAAAACAACTGTTTTCGAGGCCCAAACCACATATTTGTAATGATTGTCCTTGAGATTTATTAACGGTCATGGCAAAGCCCAATCTGATCGGAAATTGCAATCTTTTGAATATTATCGGTGTGTCGGTAGGAATCATGGGAATTTTTGGCAGCAAAACATGTTCTCCTTAAAATTGTCCTTTGAGAATTGTGGCCTCAATAAAATTGGGCAACTAACCTGGTTCCATTACATAGTCTCGGAGCGTTGAAGTTGCGTAGCAAAATTATTGGAGAACCAACTTTTAACTTTTAATAAATGTGGCGGTAGACCGGTCACATCAAGTTAATTCAAAAATTCTGTTCGAGAATTGACTGCTTCATTTTCTTCAACAACACTATCCATAGTTAGATTTGAAAGAAAACGTTTCGGAATCAATCATGTCCTGAATAATAACATAAATGTTATCGACTTCGACATTTTTTGCAGCTAAAATAGCTCTTTCACTTAACCAATCGTGGTTACGATATTGATTTTGAATGTCGGGGAATACATTTTCAATTAATTCATCGCGTGACGGTATAAATTGCCAAAAATCTTGTGGATATTTTAATAGTTGGGTTAATATTGATTTTACCATTACCAAGATCAAGTAGTTGTTTCGAAAATTGGTCAGCCGTTGGTTTACTTTGAAACGTACTCGCATGTTTGTTGTTAATTTGAACGCTACTCCATAATATTGATGATTTTCAGCAGGTATTTATTTCGTCAGCATAGGTTGATTTTGGTATGACTGGCAATGTTTGACGAAAATCTCCAGCTATTAAAATAAGAGCTCCACCAAAAAGTCTTTCATTGCCTTTCAAATCTTTTAAAGTACATACTATGTAATGCTTCTAGGGAATATTTGTGAGCCATGGTACATTCATCCCAAATAATAATACTGCATTTTTGCAGAACTTTTGCCATACCGGAATGGTTTTCGATATTACGTACGGCATTCTCATTCGTTTGTACGTTTAACGATGATTTGAGTGCTGAATGAGCTGTACGACCACCATGCAATAATGTTGCGGCTATTCTGGACGAAGCAATAGCCAGTGCAATTTTTCCTCACTTTTTGGTTAGAATGTATATAAAAATTTTGTGAGTTTTGTAACTTATAAAATTTAAATAAATTTGACAACTCATTATTTTTTGGACGCCAGCGCCATCTACCGGGTCCCACAAAAAAAAATTTGGCATCATCTAACATACATATACATATGTATATTCTTAGTTTCAGTAAAATCGCACCGTAAATAAGAATATTCGAAATAACTTTACCCCAGCGCCACCTATCGGGTCCATTTATACATACAAAATTTTCTTATGACGAAACATATATACATTCTGAATTGCAGTCAAATCTCACTTAAAATAGGAATTTTGTTTATAACTTGACCCCAACGTCAGCTATAGGGTTAAAACTAAAAAAAAACACAGAAGAGCTCGAAACGAACGTATGGTGCGAGTCTTAGCCCGACAGCTCCTACGGTTCCGGAAATCATTCGTTACAAACAAATGCACCAACGTTTTTATATATATATATATATATATATATATATAGATACTAGCTGTAACCCGATGCGCTGCGCTACACCCATTGTAACGAAATAAAAACTGGGCATACATTTTGTATTTATGTTTGGCGACTTTTGATTTGTCGATTTATATTTTTCCGATTTTAGATTCTGACGATGTCTGACTTCATCGATTATTGTTTGTCCGTTTTTTGATTTTTGACGATTTTTGTTTTTAGCGATTTTTGATTTTGGCGTTTTTTTATTTTGGCGACTTTTGTTATTCGCGATTTTCGGTTCCGACAATTTTTTTATTAGGCGATTTTTCTTTTTACCGATTTTTGTTATTCGCGATTTTCTGTTTTGACGATTTTTGAATATGACGATTTTTTTTATTTGTGATTTTTGACTTTCTCGGTATTTATTTTTTGCGATATTTGAATTAGCAACTTTTGATTTTGTCGATTTTTCTTTTTTTGCGATTTTGGAATTGGCGATTTTTGATTTTGGCGCCCATAGTTTCCACGACTACTCAATTGGAAACTAATGTACTTGTCAAGGGTTTCAAGACTGTCATTTTCATAGTACTTAATTTTTTTTTTTTTGTTTAGGATGTGCCACGCCCATTGGCCCGATTTTGCGCTTTTTTGTACAACTACTCCCCTTAACAACTTATGAACTCTGAACTGTATTATAGTACTCCAGTTGTATGGCAATCTTACCCCGTACCTCGTACGGGGTAAGATTGATAAAAAAAAATCTCATGTTTAGGAAATAAAATCGGGTAAAAAATCATTTTTTTTATACCCTACATAGCACTATGCAGAGAGCAGATATCAGTTTGTCAATGCATCGAAATATATATAAATATATAAAATATATAAATATATAAATATATAAAATATATAAAATATATATGTTTTCTTGATATATTTACATTTTCTTGAGTATTGTAACAGGAAATGTTAATTTAACGATAAACGTTTGTCCGTCTGTCTGTGGAAATTATGATTGAATTTTTGAAAAACAACCTCTTTTCAGAAGAACACTGTTTTTAAAAGTTCCCTTTTTAAAAATATCAGTTTCTAAAAAAGGACCCTAATTTTAAAAAATACTCTTTTTAAGGAAAGTGCTCTGTTTAAAGTACTATATACAATTTTTTCAACAAATAACATTTTTTTATAAAATAATTATTCTATTTTAAGGTAAATTATTAAAAACAAGTTTTTAAAAATTGAATTTTCCTTAAAATTACCTTTTTTCGGAATAACTGTTTAAAAAAGTACCTTTAAAAATCTTTTAAAAAAAATTACCTTTTTTAACTGTTCTTCAAAAAATTAACTTTTCCCGAAAAAGTGTTTTTTAAAAAAAGTACCTTTACTTAAAAACATTACCTTTTCTTAACAAAGTACCACTTTTTTAAAAATAAACTTTTTTAAAAAAGCACGTTTCTTAATATAGTACATCCTTTTCAAAAATAGACCTTTTTAGAAAAAGGGCCTTTTTTGTAATAACTTTTTTATACAAGTATCTTTTCCTAAAAATTAACTTTACTCCGATATTTCCTTTTTTTAAAAAAGTAACTTTATAAATAACTTTTTTTGAAAGTGCTTTAAAAAAATACATTTGCTATAAAAGTACCTTATTTGCAAAAGTGCTATTTTTTAGAAAGCGCTGGTTTTTAATGTACTTTTTTTTAAATACCTTTTTTAAAATTTACCCCTTTTTAACATCAGTATTTTTATTAAAATATTTTTTTCTTAAAATGTAAATTTTTCAAAAAGTACATTTTCTTAAAAAATTTCCATTTCGTAGAAAAGTATTTTTTAAGCAACGCTTTTTTAAAAATTGCCTTTTTTTGAAGTACTGCAGTTGTTAGTTATACTTAAAAGTTTTTAAATTGGCAACGCTATTTTCATGCACAAGCTTAGTTTGTCATGCTAAAGAACACCAAATGAATAATGAAGAAATTGATTTAGGAAGTGATAATGTTATTGTTATTTCAATAGGAACATAATTGCCCAAAATATGGACTTTGAAGCAGTTTTTGTTTCCAGATACAAGAAAACTCGCAATTAAAAAAATATTTCATTTGAAGATGACTTATCGGTGGTTTGAAGTTGAACAAAATTGGATTAGAGAATGTCAACGATAATTAACGTTTCAGACATTTCTACACCAATTGTGAGATCTGGTTTAAGGTGATTAAAATATAAACAAATACATATTTTCTGGTTCCTCAACAAAAGCGAATTTAATATGAAAATAATTTTTATATTGATGATTTTACAATGACTACAAACGTTTTACTACTCAGGCCTTAAAGAGCTAAGCCGCAAAAAATACGTAAAACCCATGAAATGTAATAATGATTCGTGCAGAATGACTTCACTATTTTTGTGGTTAATTGTAATTATGCATGCTTATAAATTTAGAACAATTATTAAAAAACTGAGTAATAAAACTTTTTAAAAATGCTTCTGTAAAATGTAATCATTATTGTCAATAATGTAGCAACACCTTTTCAGTTGCATTTAAAGTGCCCTTTTGAACGCTTTAGCCTAAATATTTTCGCAATGAAATTAATATTTCCGATAATCGTATTTCTGTATTTAATACAAATTGCCTGCGGAAGACAAACAAAAAAAAGATTGGTGTGCTATTATGATTCTGAAAGTTCTTCAAGAGAAGGTAATAAATATAATGAGTTGTTAATTATTCACCTTAGAAACACAGAAATATAATCATAATACAATTCCATTAGGCCTGTAGAGTCACTCGAAGTGAATTTTGATGAAAGAATCTAATTTCGTAATTGTAGTTCATGGATTTGAAACTATATAAGATTATATCTATAGGATTAATATGGTTATCTGCGCTTTTTAATTTAACTTAAAAGAAATATGGTAACATTATTTTAACATTATTAACCATTTTAGCCAAATTATATACAGTGAGTGATAATACAATGGAAACTTTTAACAAAATTTATTTTTGACAATTTGAAATGTCAATAACAAAAAATTGGATCAAAAAACTAAAAGCTCTCTTATAAGTTTAAAAATTCTTAAGTTTTATTTATTTAAAACAGAAAAAGTATTAAAATAAAGTAGTTTACTGCATGGTCAATACCAACTACAATTTCCTTACATGCATTTGGTTTGTATATGCTTTATCTGAGTGATACTATATACCATTTTTTCAAACCAAGACACCCTAAATTTTATTTCAATTGTGATTAAATATCCAATTTTATATTCCTAAATTTTAATTTTCTTTTCTAGGTTTTGCCAAATTTAGTGAATTTCATTTGAAAAAGGCCTTACCAAAATGTACTCATCTAATTTATGGCTATGTAGGTTTAAATCCCAAAACATATGAACTGTCAAATGTAAAATTAACGCTTAATATAACAACGTTGAAAGCGGAGTTTCCAAAGTTAAAAATCTTTTTAAGTGTGGGCGGTGATGAGCATAATGATAAAGTGTATTCTAAGAAATATATGCACTTTTTAGAAGCGGGAAAATTAAAATATGAAAATTTCATTAAAAGTTCGATGAAATTTTTAAAATCGAATAATTTTGATGGTTTGGATTTGGCTTTTCAATTTCCACGCAATAAGCCGCGGAAGGTTCATACAAAAGTTGAAATGGCAGTCAAGAAAATAAAGAAGATTTTCAATGGTGACTTTATCGTGGATAGAAATGCTGATAAACACAAAAAACAATACACTGAATTTGTTGGCGCTTTGAAGAAGTCATATAATAAGCAACGTTTATCGTTGGCAATGACGGTGTTGCCAAATGTAAACTCATCATGTAAGTAGAATTCTTAAATAAATAATGTCCATGATGAGTAATATAGTTAACAAAACAGTCTTTATAGGAGTCACATTGAAATATGAGTCTGGTTCTTATTATACCCTATACCACTATGTGGTTTGGGTATAATGACTTTGTGCTGCTGTTTGTAACAACCAAAAATATTTGACCTAGACCCATCTTTGATTATACCGATCGAATCAGAATCACTTTCTGAGTTGATTTAACAATGTCCGTCCGTCCGTCCGTCCGTCCGTCCGTCCGTCCGTCCGTCCGTCTGTGTGTCCATGTAAAGCTTGTAATCAAACTGCAGGTCGCAAATATGAATATATATTGATGAAATTTGGCATATAAGCTTTTATCGGCCATGGGATGAACGCTATTGAAATTGGTGAGAATCGGTCCATGTTCAGACCTAGCCCCCATACAAATTACCCATATGAAATCGACATAAATTGCCATAAGATCCAAATTGTCATATATATCTTACTCAAATTGGGTTTGTAGGCGTTCATTACATCCATTAATGAGTAGTCCAAAAATGATTCCTTTGACCCCATACAGAGCTGCTTCCCGATCTTCACTTAAATCTATTAAAAAACAAAAATATTGCACTGATTCTTCTCAAATTTTGTTTGTATATATTTTTGCAAAATACAAGAGACTTTGCCAAACATGATGAGGATCGGTCCATTTTTGGACCTAGTCCCTATATAGATATAGCATCCGATATGAACTTTTTCATATCTGCAGCCAAAAAAATTTATAAAAATCCTACTCAAATTTGGTTTTTGCTTATTTTCTATGTCTAGTTAGTTGGGCCTAAGAGATAGGGTTTCTAAACGCATGGTATAGGGTATCGTATAGTCGGTCTAGACCGACTATAATTTTCTTACTTTTTTTTTTTTTTGCTCATTGTATTATTTGATATTCTATCGTAATAAGTAGCGAGAAAAAATATATATTAGGGTGGCCCTTCAATATGGAGGGGAAAAAAAAAGTGTTGAAACTCTCGGTTTCACCCACTAGAAATATGCGAATATCAAAAATACTGTGAAATACAAAGTTTTGGGCCAATCAAAAAACATTTGGAGGTGGCTCAACGCGATTGAAAATTTCAAGTGTGTTTATATGGGGAAAATATGACTTTTTTCAGATTTTACGAAAAGTTCGTTCTATAGGTTAAATTTTCCGACAAGTTGTTATACAATATGGGATCAGTATTAAATCATTCTTTCAAAAAGCTATAAAACTTCAAAATTGAATAAAACCTCGCCAAGAAATAGCAAATGCCCCAGACCACTTTTGTGTTAAAACAAACTAGCTCATGAAATTTGATGGCATTTTTTCAACTTTGAAAAATTGACTAAACTCATAATTTCTCTTTGGTCCCTATACTTATAAGTAATCAGATGTGTAGTATTAGGTTATTACCACGTTGTTAACCTATTGCGCATTGAGACCGAAAATGGGAAATTTTTTTGATAAAATTTTGAAAATTCCTTTTTCAAGTTTTAAAAAATTTTCTTAAACAAAATGTGAAAAACTGGATCTTAAAATTTACGGTTTTGTTAAATACATATTATAGATTAAATGCGCGAATTTCTAAGTAAATCCCTGTGACAGAATTTTTTTGACAATAATTTTATTTTTGCGGATATCGAGACAAATGGGATTTTAGTAAAATATTCTGCAAATGTACTTTTTCTAAATACTTTGTATCAAAAATTCATCACTTTTCTACTTTTAAATTTCAAATTTTATACTAATAGCCTAGAGTATCGGAAAAAAATAATCTGACCCCATTAACCTTTTTATAATTGGGGTCACATATGATAAAAAGCTAATAAAAGACAATTTATTCAAAAAATTTAAAAATTTTTAAGTGCTGTTAAATTTTTAGATGCGATGCTTAAAATATAATAACCAAATCTGTGCTCCTAAAATTTGAGATAAATCCGAGAATTTTAAGCCATTATTTGCCAAGGCCAGCTTTGGATTTTAAGATATTTTTAAATAAAAATGACCGAAAACGAATTTTTCTATTAAATTCGATGAAACCACTATTTGGAATTTAAGGAAAGTAATTCGGTTAATTTTTATTTATTTAACCCTTCAGTGCTGCTGGGATTAAAATAATCCATTGTGATATATCTTTGGTGCAATTATCTGCTCGCGAATATAAATTAAAACAACTTTAAACCAATTTTGTTATAAAATTATTTTATGTATAAACACTATCTATATTTTCCTAAATATAATAAGAAGACCCACAAATGACCCAAAGCCAATAAAAGACATTTTATTCAAAAGAATATTAAATATAAAATTAAAGCAAAGCAATACTTATTGCAAGTCGTAAGTGATTACAGAAAACAATTTGAAGCGCACACTAAATCACCCTACACCAAAATAAGTAGAATTAATTTTATATTTCATATTCTTTGGAATTATTTTTAGGAACGGAAGTTCTACACATTTAATTATTATATTTTAAGCATCGCATCTAAAAATTCAACAGCATTTTTTAAATAAATTGCCTTTTATTAGCTTGTGGTCATATGTGACCCCAATTCCAAAAGGGTTAATGGGGTCATATTATTTTTTTTCCAAAACCGTAGGCTATTAAGATAAAACACAATATTAAAAAATAGACAAGTGATTGATACAAAGTATCATTATACATTTACAGAATATTTTACAAAAATACCATTTTTCTCGAAATCCGCAAAAATAAAATCCTTGCCAAAAAAATTTTGGCACAGGGATTTACCTAAAAATTCACACAGTTAATCTCTGGCATGCATTTAACAAGACCATATAGAGATAGGTCAATTTTTTTAAAGTTTGTGTAAGAAAATTTTTCAAAACTTGAAAAAGGAGTTTTCAAAATTTTATAAAAAAAAAATTTCCATTTCCGGTCTCAATGCTTAATAGGTTAACAAGGTGGTAATAAAACAATGGTTCATATCTGAGTACTTTTTTTTTTTTTTTGTTAACCAACACTCAGGGGATGCCCCCTACAAATGCAGTGCATTGTGTTGATTTCAGGAAAATAGGTTATGGGAAGGAGGAGAAAGGGATTAGTGTTTGTGGATATTTGACTTAAATTTTATTAGATTATAACTGTCAAGAAAGACCTCTGCGGGGAGTTTATTCCACATACGGCTAGTTCGACTGATAAACGAATTCTCTCTGTAATGCGTTGTGCGGTCAACTGGACAATAGATTATAACCGGATGTGATCTACTAGAGAAGCGGGTAGAGCAAACCGAAACTCGGGCACTAAGAATAAGTTCGCTAATCTCAGAACAACATTTCCCATGGTAATATCTATAGAACAGTGCTACACAACCCACATTCCGACCGTGTTCCAATGAATCAATAGAATTGGATACCCTACTGTCATTGATGAGCGCCAAAGCCCTCCTTTGCACACGGTCCAGTAGCTCCAAAATAGACTTTGAAACCCCTGCCCATATATGGGAGTTGTATTCAATTTTCGGTCGGATGTAAGTGGTATAGATTTTAAGGAGATCAGAAGGAGTGAAGTAATTTTTACACCGTTTTAGAAAACGAAGACACTTGAACGCTTCTTTCGATACTTGAAAAACATGCTCGTTCCAACGAACATCACATTCTCATGCCCAGAACATCAGGAGTATCCGTTTCCTCAATACCTATACCACCCATATATACAGATGACATTGTTGATTCCATGGCCCTATAGGTCAACATACAACATTGAGTCTTCAGCGCATTAAAATCAACCCTATTCGCTTTACCCCACTTGGAGATTGTTAAGAGGTCTTGATTGACTGTGTCATTCATTGTCCGCCTTTTGCCCCCAACCTCCAAAAGTTTGGCCAAGAAGGCCGTTCAGAAAGATAAGGAAAAGGGACGGAGAAAGAACGGAACCTTGGGGTACCCCTGAAGTAAGCTGAAACTTATTAGATGAGACCCCATCAATAACAACACGTATTGTTCGGTCTCTGAGAAAACTCGATAAAAATCGAGAGAAGTCATTACCGACCCCAAATGCAATAAGCTTTGATATCAATGTACCGTGCCATACACGATCGAATGCCTTGGAAATATCCAGAGCAACCACTTTACTTTCGCCAAAATTGCGAATGGATCGACTCCAGCGCTCAGAAAGTAGAGCTAACAGGTCTCCCGTGGAACGATTTCTACGGAAGCCATACTGTCGATCATTAAGAAGTGAGTTGGCCCCTAGGTAGTTCACAAGATCGAAATTGATCATGGCCTCCATCACCTTTGAGAGCGCAGGGCAGATTGCAATTGGACGGTAATTTTCAGGGTTATTAGCCGCACCCTTTTTAGGGATTGGCTGGACATTAGCAACCTTCCAGCAAGAGGGAAAGACTCCCGCACGAACGAAAGACTGAAAAGGATGGCCAATGGACTGGCTAGAGTCGAAGAGCACTGTTTCAGCACCAGTGCTGGTATACCCTCCGATCCCGGAGACTTATTAATGTTGATATCCGAGGGAACCCTTTTAACTGCACGTGCTGGGAAGAACATTTTAGGCATCGCTATCCCGCAAAAATGAATTTTTTGCAATAGTTCAGCTAAAAATTAGCCTTATCAACCGGGTCAGTGAATATTTGGTCATTCATTATAAGAGTTGGGATAGCAGAACTAGCATTATTTTTTACTCTTTTAACAAATGACCAAAAGCTCTTGCTGCCCCAAGGAGCAGAAAGAACTTTAGCACGAAGACGCTGATCGTGAAGAAACTTTTCGCGCCTAGTACTTTGGCACATTCGTTTCTCGGCTGTTTGCGTAGCAGTTCAGTGACGGAATTTTTATTTTCACGCCAAAGTCTGAAAGCTTCCTCTCTGGATCTGACTGCATCTCTGGTTAAACCAAGATTTTTGATTAGGTTTAGCCGAAATGCGCTTTGATGGAATGAATAATCTCATAGCAAGCACTATTATTTTGTCCACCATTATCGCAGCAGCATCAACATTATTATCTAGGAAACAAAGTTTCCAGTTGAATTGCTTGAAGAAATCGTTGAGCTCGGCCCAACGGGCCTTTTCGTAAATGAAGACTGAGCGTTTCATAGCTGGTGTTGAAACACTGTGAAGTACAGAGTACGAAAAAGAAGCGAAAATGGTACAGTGATCCGAATTACCAAGAGGTGCAAGTATTTTCACTTCATACTTGTCAGGGTGTGAAGTTAGAAAAAGGTCGAGAGTATTCTGTCTTTGCCCTTCAATGCACGGAATGTGCGTTGGTTCATTCACTAGTTGCGCTAAGTGGTTATGCGCAGCGAAAAGCTCAACGTAACGGCCTTCGGGAGTTGTTTGACTCGAATGGTAAAGCCAAGAAGAGTTGTGAATATTAGGTTAGGTGAGTATTACAGGTATAGAAACTAAAACAAAATATTGGCGTTAATTAATTTCTTAAAGTTGAAAAAAAATGCCATCAAATTTACTGAACTAGTTATTTTTGGCACAAAAGTTTTCTGGGGCATTTGCTATGTCTAGGCGAGTTTCTATTTGATTTTGAAGTTTAATCGTTTTTTTGAGAGATAATTTAGCACTGATCCCGAATTATATAAGAAGTTGTCGGAAAAAATTAAACTATGGAACGAAATTTTTGTAAAATCTGAAAAAAAGTCATATTTTTCCCATATAAAACACGCTTGAAATTTGCAATCGCATTGAGCCACCTCTAAATGTTTTTTGATTGGCCCAAAGCCTTGTATTTCTCAGTTTTTTTTTTGCTATTCACATACACACTTTTTTTTCTCCATATAATGAAGGGCCACCCTAATGTATATAAAAATATATTATTTTTTTAATGGAAATAATAATAATAATAAAAATTTTATCTGAAATCTATAATGAAAAAATGCAACAAAGCCGAACAATTAACAATAAAACTAATAAACTTTCTTACTTTTCAGGGTATTTTGATATTCCAGAAATACAAAATAATTTCGATTTCATCAACCTCTTTGCCTTTGATTTTCTTACACCTAATCGCAATCCACAACAAGCCGATTACACTGCTCCCTTATATTTGAAAAACTATCCAAATCGCTTGCCATATAATACTATTGACTATCAAGTCAATCACTGGATTAGGAATGATTGCCCTGCCAATAAACTTAATCTTGGCATTGCTACATATGGTCGGGCTTGGAAATTAACTGTAAATTCAGGTTTATCTGGCTTACCGATTATTGAAAATACTAATGGACCAGCTGAAAAGGGAGATCAAACAAAGACAGCTGGTCTTTTAAGTTATTCAGAAATTTGTTTTAAACTGTCTGAAATGAAGGCAGTAAAATATGTCGACAAAACACAAAAGCTTGGACAATATGCTTTTCAACCGGCAGACCGTTTTGGCAATCATGGTATATGGATAAGTTTTGATGATCCGGAATTTGCTGCTATTAAAGCTCATTATGTTATTAATAAGAATTTGGGTGGTATTGCTTTGTATGATCTAAGTTTGGATGATTTTCGAAGTCACTGCACGGCCACAAGTTTTCCTATTTTAACAGCAATTAGTCAAAACTTGAAGATTTCAAACTATAAATTTGGTCAAATAAAGAATTTAAGATACAGAAATTAGCCAGTTTAAATTTTAATAAAAAGTTCAAATAATTTTTATATACTTAAGCAACATGTTTCTTTAAATATAATGTTTTTTTTAAATAAAATTTACCTTTAAAATATCTGCAACATTTTAAATATATGAAAGTCAGGTTGAATAAAACGAGTTTGGACAAAGAATTTGAATTATCTTTCGTCTTGCCTTCTGTATATAATAGAAAAAACCAGCTTCTAAAACAAACCCAACCTGTTTTAAGTTATCTAAATTTATTATATGCTAGATGTAATTCGGTGTGCTTCGCTACCTCCTTCACCCCTTCTCATCTTAATGAAATAATGAATAACTAAGAATTGTCCTATAGGATTTATTTTTGGAATACTAAGTAATAGGTTTAATAAACACACAGAAACCAAATTTGACCGAAATCTAAATGTTAATTTGGGTCTTTTGGCAGTTTTAGGCGATATCGTAGATATCCTTTTCATATGGACTAGGTCTAAAAATGCACTATTTTTACCAATTTCACTATCAACCGCCCAATGGCTGATAGAGGGTTACATACAAAATTTCATCAAAAATATCACAAACAATTTACATGGATACACAGACAGACGGACAGAAGGACGGACGGAAGGACGGAGTTCGGTTAATTGACTGAGGACGTGATTCTGATCTGCAATATAAAAAATCGGTACCATATCAACTAGCGGTATGGGAAGTAAAGACTTATTTTAGTA
Source organism: Cordilura impudica (assembly GCA_963682025.1). NCBI lineage: Eukaryota > Metazoa > Arthropoda > Insecta > Diptera > Scathophagidae > Cordilura > Cordilura impudica. Next base: position 29,166,052 of record OY821518.1, on the reverse strand, counting down.
GAACATAATTTCGAAATTCACATTTTGCATGCTTCTATTCAATTCTCTTTGTATGCTGGTTTCTTTTTTTGAGACGAATTTTGTGCTGAATTTTCACCATCTTCCCGACTAGCTAGAGTTCTTAAACGTTCAATCTTTACAAGAGCCTAGGATCAGTCTCGAGCTGAATGAGTAGCTCGAGTGGTAAAAATAAAATTGTTGGAAAGTATGTAGAAAGATAAGTATAAGTATGTAGTATAACTAAATATATACTTTTTGGAATCGTACAAGTACCAGGACTATCGTCCTCAAATTTCACTTGAATCCAACTGTCTTACTGGCGTGCACAAATTCCTAGACGAAAAAGCTCAACCACTTTCCATACAATTGCATTAAAATATGCACTCCATAGACGTTTGGCATCATTTCGCTAAAAAAAAATAATGCATGGTTTGCATTATTGCATTTTTGGGCTTCGCTGGCATAAGCACAGCAATTGTTTCAGGCAAAAGCGAGTTTGTTATTCTTCTTTTTACGTTTCTCATGCTACTTATAAGAGGGTCAGACATTAAACGAAGCCGATTTAAAATGTCTCTGTTGCAATTTCCTAGAGAGTTTTGGTGCGAATTTTAGGCGATATTGCCTAAAGTGTTTATTACATGCTTCTGCGGCCTCCTCTGAAATCTGCCTAATAGGAGACAATGCGTTCCTTATGATAACTGCATCATGCATTAGTATTTTATACATTGTTGGAGTCGTTGGGTGCCATGGGTACAAACCGACATATAAGCGAGCAGTACCAAATGCATGTCAATCGAATTTAACCGGATCGCCTCTAGTGTGACTTTTAATCGGTATTTTAAGTCGTAACTAATTTCTATTATGTCGGCAGTCAATTTCGGGTTCTCAAAAAACTTTCTACTGGTATTACCGTCATTGGTATTGCCAAAATGTGCCTTTGGAATGTCTACTTGTGAATCAGTTTCTTCACAAAATCTTTTCTGGATTTCGAATTTTTGTTCCAGTTAAATTTTTTTCTCTGCTTCAGTCTTTCGCTTTCTATATTTCTTTACTGACAATTTGTAAGCCAAATGCGTGTAAAACTGAAAGGCCAAGCTCCATAGCTTCAGAACTGATTTCGTTTCGAACATCAATTTTATTAAAATCCTTAGATGTTGCCCCACATATATAGGAATAACTCGTGGATTTTGTGCCAGTAGCTGCGTTGCAGACTTTAGCATCTACATGACTGACGGAGAACTTGTTTCCATTTAAATTAATCTCTGTGGTGCTTAGTGACATCGCAGACTTTTTTGTAAAGTTGATTTCTTCCCCAGTAACATAAGCATCTTCTTTAACAATACGAAATATTATAGGACGGCAAAATCGAGGTGAAGAAGGTTGGGTTTTGCCATAACAGCTTCTCGTCTTCACTACCAGAAAAGAATCATAATGGGACGAAACATTTTTGGAATATGATTGGGCATGGGTAAACGCTAATCTGTATGGTCAATCAAAGGCCTGTAAATCGGTTTCGGCGAAAATACTTCTTGCTCTGCGTGATTCTGGGGGTGGATACTGTTTCTCGATAGGTATTCCTCACAATTTCGTACTGTCGACGAGTTAGATATGCATCTACAAACATCGACAATGTTTATGTCGGCGTTAGTGAGGCATTTTTTTTCGCTCCTTGATTTAGAAAAAGCCTTTCTGAACTTAGTTGCACGTGTTGGACTATTAAGGACCTTTGCAGCATGTATGATTACACCTTTTTCTAGAGTACACCACACTTCTTCAGTTTTTCTCCTCTTTTCTAGCCAAGAATAATTGTTTTTGAAAAAAACACGTCTTCCTTCTTATGGGCTTTTGACCAACCTCTGCTTAATATTTGATTTAAAGTGTGCGAAATTGCATTTTAAACTGCCAATTTGGTCTTCTGTAAAATTTTCCCGCGAAATTAGTTGATCCTTAAACAAATTTAATTTATGTTCTTAAGAAGACAAATCATGGTCTGCATTCTATCAAACAAATATTTGCGGGTCACGAATATTACTCCCGAGGCGTCTTGTGAACCTAAAGTTATATTATCTTTTTTTAAAATATTATTTACGATTTTATTTTGTTTTTGTAATTTAGGTGAAAAAAGTTTGAAGCACCACAAAAATACATAGCCGCGCTGCTTCGTGGCAAATTTTTATATGGTATCAAACTTTCGATTTTAATAAAAATTGTGAGAGGATCTGACGTGATAGTACTATAACTACTAGATTTAAAAAAAAAAATATTTTAAAAAATCTTACTCTAAGGTGAGGGTCCCTTCAAAATACCCCAACTAAACTTTATTATGATGAAACCAACAGGAAAATGTAATTTAAGTTTGAATTCTCACCTACTGCATCAGGATCCATCACACAGGCTTAAATAATAGGCGTTAAATTAAAAAAATTCACTGCAAACTTAATGTTTTACACGAACAACCGAGAATGTATACAAACAGCAATTTCAACGATCGAGTTACGACTAAAGTTTAACGAGCCGTCTGCGTGGAGGGCATGAGAAAGGGATTGTTCTAAAAACTCTTCTCTAACTAAGTTAAATTTTTTTAACGGCCTGCATTGCTGTGATAATTTGACTTTTGGCCGCGTAAAACATCAAAATATCCGTGTGCTACGTGTACGTGTGGAAAAAAAATTTACTAATTCTATTGAACACATTTATTTATGAAGAAGTAAGACATCATGGAAGACCACTAGACTTAGAGATATAGTATCATGGCTCATATATATATATACCAACATGATTAGTAGGAGTATATATTTGATTCCTAGTTATAGGAAATTTTTTTTGTAGAATATGTTCGTCCATGAAGTAAAATTTCTTTTTGTTGAGTAACAGTTATTACTAATTGATTTTCAGCTGTACTTTATCTGGGAGTTGATCTAATATAATGAGCTTGAGGAGGGTTTGCTGTTGATAATGCAACACATAAGCGAGTTTTATATATACCACTATGTGGTCAGGGTATAATGAATTTGTGCTGATGTTTATACCTACCAAAAATATTTGACCTAGACCCATCCGTCCGTCTGTGTGTCCATGTAAACTTTGTACAGGTCGCAAATATGAACATGTTTTGATGAAATTTAGTATATATGCTTATATAGGCCAGAGGATGAACACTATTGAAATTGGTGAAAATCGGCTCATGTTCAGTTCTAATCCCCATACAAATGCTTCCTGCGAGATCCAAATTATCATATAGATCTCGGTCAAATTGGGTTTGTGTATGTTTATTACATCCATTTATCAGTTGTCCAAATATAAACCCTACAGGAGAATTCTTAGTCACAGCCCCCATATGAAGGTGATTCCCGATCTTCACTTAAATCTTTCAAAAAACAAAAATATTGCACAGATTTTTTCTTAAATTTTATTTGTATAGGTTTTGCAAAAAATAAGTGACCTTACCAAACATGGTTTGGATTGGCCCATTTTTCGACCTAGTCCCACATAAATATAGCATCAGATATGAACTTTCTTATATCCGAATGCAACAACATTAATAACAATGTCACTCAAATTTGGTTTATGCTTATTTTCTATATGTAATTAGTTGGACCTAAAAGATAGGATCTCTAAACGCATGGTATAGGGTATCGTATAGTCGGTCTAGACCGACTATAATTTTCCTACTTGTTTTATTTTATTTATATATTATTTATCTGAAAGATTGAAGCATTTTAAATAAAAAACCGTGGAGTGTCTACTTACTACTTGAAAACATCATCCACTCTCCACAGAAGTGTATCAAATATGTTGTTCGTATATGTTTGATGTCTATTTTCCAAAAAAAAATTCAACAACACTTGGAAAAAACTATTAATACTTGAATTTAAATATATTTGGAGATTATGTCTTCAAAAATTGAAAAAATGTAAAACGGAAAATTTTTTAGATTTTTGCACTCGACTGAAATGGACGACTTTCTATACAAATGTGTTATATGCAATTTTCCAGAAACTGTATAGAAAGACTTAACACGAATTTGCATTCCTTGGAGCTGTATGGATAAACAAAATCATGTGTGTCCGATTACAGGGTACATGTGTAATCACCTAGTAAATAAAGATGCTTTTGTGGCACTTCTTTAAACAGAACGCATCATCTAAGTATCAGCTGCAGGGGCTCTGGTAATATAAAAATATTTATTGTTATTTCAACTAGTTAACTTTTTAGTTTTTTATTTTTCGTTTTTTATTTTTCATTTTTTATTTTCCATTTTTTATTTTTATTTTTATTTTTCAATTTTCATTTTCATTTTTCATTTTTTATTTTTCATTTTCCATTTTTTATTTTTCATTTTTATACCCTATACCACTATGTGGTTTGGGTATAATGACTTTGTGCTGCTGTTTGTAACAACCAAAAATATTTGACCTAGACCCATCTTTAATTATACCGATCGAATCAGAATCATTTTTTGAGTTGATTTAACAATGTCCGTCCGTCCGTCCGTCCGTCCGTCCGTCTGTGTGTCCATGTAAAGCTTGTAATCAAACTGCAGGTCGCAAATATGAATATATTTTGATGAAATTTGGTATATAAGCTTTTATCGGCCATGGGATGAACGCTATTGAAATTGGTGAGAATCGGTCCATGTTCAGACCTAGCCCCCATACGAATTACCCCTATGAAATCGCATAAATTGTCATAAGATCCAAATTGTCATATAGATCTTACTCAAATTGGGTTTATATGCGTTCATTACATCCATTAATGAGTAGTCCAAAAATGACCCCTTTGGCCCCATATAGGGCTGCTTCCCGATCTTCACTTAAATCTATTAAAAAACAAAAATATTGCACTGATTCTTCTCAGATTTGGTTCGTATATATTTTTGCAAAATACAAGAGACTTTTCCAAACATGATCAGGATCGGTCCATTTTTGGACCTAGTCCCCATATAGATATAGCATCCGATATGAACTTTTTCATATCTGCAGCCAAAAAAATTAATAAAAATCACACTCAAATTTGGTTTTTGCTTATTTTCTATGTCCAGTTAGTTGGGCCTAAGAGATAGGGTTTCTAAACGCATGGTATAGGGTATCGTATAGTCGGTCTAGACCGACTATAATTTTCTTACTTGTTTATTTTTCATTTTTTGTTTTTCATTTTAAATTTTTCATTTTTTATTTTTCGTTTTATATTTTTCATTTTTTATTTTTCATTTTCTATTTTTCATTTTTTATTTTTCAATTATCATTTTCATTTTTTATTCTTCATTTTCCATTTTTTATTTTTCATTTTTAATTTTTCATTTCTCATTTTTAATTTTTTATTTCTCATTTCTCATTCATTATACTCTATACCACTATGAGGTTTGGGTATAATGACTTTGTGCTGCTGTTTGTAACAACCAAAAATATTTGACCTACACCCATCTTTAATTATACTGATCGAATCAGAATCACTATCTGATTCGATTAAACGATGTCCGTCCGTCCGTCCGTCCGTCTGTGTGTCCATGTAAAGCTTTTAATCAAACTGCAGGTCGCAAATATGAATATGTTTTCATGAAATTTGGTATTTAATCTTTTATCGGCCATGGGATGAACGCTATTGAAATTGGTGAGAATCGGTCCATGTTCAGACCTAGCCCCCATACAAACGACCCCTATGAAATCAACATATATTGCCATAAAATCCAAATTATCACACAAATCTTAGTCAGATTTAGTTTGTATGTATATATTACATCTATTAAACAGTAGTCCAAAAAAGGTCCCTATTGGACACTTAAATCTATCAAAAAACTAAAATATTGCACTGATTCTTCTCAAATTTTGTTTGTATATATTTTTGGAAAATACAGAGACTTTACCAAACACGGTCAGGATCGGTCCATTTTTGGGCCTAGTCTCCATATAGATATAGCATCCGATATGAACTTTTTCATATCTGCAGCCGAAAAAATTAATAAAAATCCCACTCAAATTTGGTTTATGCTTATTTTCTATATCCAGTTAGTTGGGTCTAAGAGATAGGGTCTCTAAACGCATGGTATAGGGGTCTAGACCGACTGTAATTTTCTTACTTGTTATTTTTCATTTTTAATTTTTCATCTTTCAAAACGTTTTTATAACGCTATTCGCTCCCTCTTTTTATCTCCAAACACTTCCTAATGAAATCGAGCCTTCATTTTTTCTCCAAACACTTTCCAATGATCCCTCCATTTTATCTCCAAACACTTCCTTTTTACTGTAATTCGCTTATTTTTTATTTTTATTTATTTTTTATTTATGTTTGATTGGCATTAATATTAAATGCAGTGATAATTGTGTTATTTATATGGAATAAGTTAAAACGTTAAGAATACTTCTAAATGATTGAGGAAATTAATTATAAATGTTTATAAAAAGTGAAGAAATATATTGCAGAAGACAGAGACAAAAAGTTATTACATGTCATAATATTTTCACCAAAGCAACCTTAAGTCACACCGATATAGTCTTACGTCTTACATCTTACATCTTACGCTGTTTTTGTGATTGTATTGTATAGATTGCGCGTACAGATGTTTACACATCAAAACTACTTCCTTCAAGTTTCTATGTATGCTGCCAAAAATTTAAGCTTTGATGAACTACTACTCGCCAAAAACAGAATTCAAAAAATTTTTTTTGAAATATATATTTTTCTCTCTACTATTATTCGTATGTAGATGACTCATTAAAAAATAAGACATTTCGATAAAACTGAGCTATGGGCCAACAACTACTCGGAAAAGATCTGCCACTTTGTAGACAAATGTGTGAAATTTTTACAAAAAATCATCATTATAAGCCCGATAGAGCTTGAAATAAGACAAATTAAATTTTAATACAAATTTTTTTTTTTATTGTTCTTGACGAACAATTTTGGGCTATGTTTTCGTATGTCACGAATAACACCCACAATGTTGGCCTCCAAGGCGTCAATTGTTGCTGGCTTATCAGCATAAACAGTAAGTCGATGGTTGTAGTCACCGTTTGGCACGTTGAAACCACATCTCCTATTGAAACCAGATGTCATCCGAAATAATGTCATCCATATTTTCAAATGAAGAATCTTTTAATTAGGTACGATGATGCCACCAGCGTGTAATGGTCAGTTTACACTATCACACTTTGTAATACGACCTGTCAAAAAGTCGAGTATTATGAAAAAGTCTTATCATGTCCAAAGCTTATATTATGAAATTGACAGTCTGTATGATTGTATTTTCAAAGCCGTTGGTTTTTTGATTTTTAGAAATGACCAGAGTTGTTTTTTGGTAATATTAAAAAAAAAAGTTAAACAAAAACAAAGAAAGTGGAAATAAAATATAGATTTCAAAATAAATTTGTTTGTTATTCTAAACAGCTGTTGTCACAAGAATTGAGTGTGATTGTTTAAATGGCCTGAATATGCAGAAATAATGTCGGTATGACTTTATGACAGTCCGATGAATTTCATCGGATTTTTATGTCGAAAAATCATACGACTTAGTGGTATCATGTAAATGGGCCTTAAAGCACACCCTATTTTTCTGGATTCAATGGGAGCGATTAAACATCGGGTCGGTTGCCAACTGCTCTAGAGCCCAATCGGCGAAAGAGCGACACATATGATGATTTCGTGGCATTAATTTCTGCAAAAAGTAGATCTTATACGGGTGTAGGCAAAGATATTTACGCAAAATTTTCCACGCATTGGACGGGCAGAGCTTCAATTCCTTCGACCAACGACAAATCGAAAAATGTAGAACTTTTTCCATTGTTTCCTTTACATTACGCACATTGCATCGACGTGTTGGTGTTACTGCATCATTTAAGGACTACGTGGTATGATATGGGTTGCTGAGATTATGTGCGCCAAAAAAATCGCGAAGTCTTCTATAAGTTCCACGAATTGATGACTGATTTTCAAAAAAAAAAGAATTGGATAATTTGGTAGCATTGTTCAAGCGTGAATCTATTCATGATGATTTACCAGGATATATTGATTACAAATGTCAAAAAATTAACGCAGTATGCATTCCTTTGACAGTTAACCCTCTTGTAAATCTATCTAAGCAAAAAAAAAAAAAAAAATACCCTTTATAATATGCGGTTTGCACTTGAAAAACGTCTTTCAGGCAATATGGGGTTAATTTGTCAAGCGTGTGCAAGAAACTGGAACTTTATTTGATAAAACAACATATTTCTGTGCCCGTACAATGGCTATAAATAAAAATACTACTGTTGTTGTCCACATTGTGCAAGAGCAACCAATCACCTCAACGCGCTATCGTTCCTTTACAGTGAATGGTGAGCTCTACCGCCAAATGATAACTAATTACTTGTGGCCCATTTTTGAAGATATAGATCTGAACAACATTTTTGTGTGGCAACTTTGAAAATCGCGTTAATAGACGTTTTGGTGATGTGAATTGACCACCATGCTGCTGCAATTTGATCACATTGTGAGGAGATATTAAGGATGAGTGTTACGCTAATCACCCAGCGTCGATTGGGACACTGAAAAAAGAAATCTTGTTCATCATATGGGCTACTGCAAGGCCAGCCGAGGATAATGATAATTAACCCCAAGGATTTTGCTTACGAATAAAAACGCCAATTAAAAAAAAACAATGAGTTTTTATATTTAGAGCAAAATAAAAATGCGAAGCTGATACGGTCCACCCTTTATATTATGCTCAAAATGTAACGAATAAATTCAAAACATATTTGAAATATACCCCCCCCCCCCCCCCCATTGCAAGTTTTTGCGATACGCACCTGCGAGTGCACATTATGATTGATAATTAACATATGTCTTACGAAGGGAGGGTGGGAATATGATCTCAAGTTTGACGCTAAAACTCTAATGCGTACATTTATATTTATTGTTAGTATTTGTATATCAACATTTTATAAGCTTTGCTTTTTTCTAAACAATATTTGTGATTCTTATCAAAATTCAAAAAATAATAACAATATATATTGGTATTGAATCAAAATATTAGCGAGTATCGAATGTTATTCTCGAATCTAGATGAAGCTCAAGTTTAAATATAACAAGTAAAAAAAATTGCTGTAGGTATGGGTCGACTATACGACACCATATACTATGAGAAGCGGTGGTTGGTCAAACAATTGGGATATTGAAAATAAGCATTAACCATATTTTATATGAGGACTAGGTTGTGAAATGCCCCGAAGAAGACAATTTTAACCAAATTGAATTAATTTTCTCAAAAAAATATAAACTAAATTTGAGATAAATCTTTTAAATTGCTTTTGCTGCTGTCTATGAAAAGACGCCAATCGGTACTGTTTTAATCCCATCTGTTGCAAAATACCACCAACATCGTTACAAGAAACTTAAACCATCTCTTGAGGAAAAATACGGTAACAGATTTTTTTCTCGGGTACGATAGTATGTAATGTTGCTTTCCGGAGTATGCAAATTTTTGTCTTTTAAACGAGATGCTAATATTTCAGAAGCTTTTTTGGGTAACTTCAGTCCTCTTACTAAGTCATTTAGTTCTTTCTGATTAAGTGGTTGAGATTCTGAATGGCTACATTTATAGTCTGAAATAAAGTCTTCACTTAATGTATTTCGTTCGGATTCATAGAGATTTGGATCATCAGAAGATTTAAATGTGCTGTGTTGTACCTTTTGTGATTTTACTGAGGACATTGAGCAGAAGATAAGTTAGTGTATGACCACTGACTTCGTTTTTACAGTTCATTCCGTTTATGTTTACAACGTAGAAGTAGCAATCGTCATGACGGTTTCGAGATTCTCGGCAAATCATGGGTGTTATGAACATTATTGCATCTCTTTTTCCACTGGACCATAACTGTAGACACACCACACATTTCTGGCATACAATATGAGGAACCCATGACTAGTCTTGATTGCACAATTTTATTTTAAAGTATTGATGATACGCAGTTTTCACAAAGTCCGATAAGTGTCTTCGATATTTTGCAAATATATATTCACCACAAATGTAGCAAAAACAATAGGGATTAAGCACACAATATCTTCTTGTCGAAGCCATATCGAAAATTACAACAAAATATATTTCAGTGTCCAATAAAAAACGAAAATCTAAGTAAAAATAGTAAATGAGGATAGTAAGCTATAACTCAAAAACAAAAGCTGTTAGATAAAAATTGTTTGAGATAAAAAAAAAAAAAAATAATCAGAGGAAACTTCAAAGAATTTTATTTCTTTTGTTGACCAGTTTAATATGTACACAATATGCAAAATGCACTCAAAATATCTTTGTCGTTTAGTTGAATGTCCATTACTGTCATCACATCCCCATTTGAATGTCGCAGTAGTGATATCTTCGTTGAGGTTTACGAAAACTGCTGTGGGGTTCTTCGGGAAACGTTTCGGTAATTTGAGACTCCGACCGGATAACACTTCCTTTTTGCTAGTAACAAGTTGGATATATGTTTGCATTTCCTAATTTGCCTTGTAAAATCCATGTCCGCGTAAAGAACCAATGCGTCTTCAGAACTTTATGTAATAGCATTATTTGCTTTTCTTGCCTCGTATAAACTAACGCACAGTGGACCATTTCACGAGAAGACGGTCCAAAATCCATAACTTTTGATTGGATTGGAATTTTGATATGCGTTTTTTTTTTTTTTTTGTTTGGTAGATAGGACCTTGGCCTTTTGCTATAAATATCAACCAATAATAAAAAAATTTATGGAGGGTATAAAATACATTTTCATTAATGGTTGGATTTATGTACAAAAGTGAAGTGTTAAATGGTTAAAAAGGTTTTTTATACGTCTTATTTTTTCAGTACATTTTACAACTAATGCTTTTTCAAAATTTTGTCAGAAAATGCCAAACTTTGGCCATCGTTCACAATGTTCACAAGGGCAACGGTTGGTTTTTGTTTTAAAGTGCCCGAGTTAAAATATAATTTATTAAGCATCGACGTAGGTTCGATATAGAAGTTTCAATGAAAAAGTCGTATGTTTTTACTTTAGTAAAAATTTTTTTTATTATCTTTTTAAATATTTCTATATTACAAATATTTAAATGAAGAAAAATTGTTAAGAATATAAAAAAGAGTATAACTTATTTTTAGTGTACTTAGAAACTACTTTAAATCAAACAATTTTAGTAGATATTTCTTCTAAATAGCCTTGGTTTTAATTTTCTAGAAGTTGTTTAGCTTCTTCGTCTAACTCAGTACAGCTAGTTTTCCATTTTTGTCGAATGTTGGACTTATATGGATCTGAAGTGCACAACAAAATAGTGATAAGGTCTTCATTAGTACAACATCTGGACATTTTTCTTGTGTTGTGCTCGCGAAAGAATCTGTAGTCTTTGTTCCTGTTTTCTTTCACTTCTTCCGATAGATCTCTTATTGGTGGCATATTGTTTTGAACTATTTGTTCCCCATGGTACAAAATTTTATGAACTGTGTATGGCATATATCCCCAAAAGTATTTTTCGTTATAGAGTATAGCAGTATAATGGCGTACTCTCGAAATTTGTTTGCATTTATCTTTCTGCTGCATGCTGGAACTTGTAATATGATTTTGAATCGTCTTATAAATTTATGATCTAAGCCTGTGATAGATGCTGCAGTTTCTGTATCGGAAAAAAATCTCCTTGCAGTATTTGCATCGTTTGAGTTTCCTTCCCTTTGTTTTGGTTGGTCGATTATTCTTGAATTTGTTTTTCTTTGCTTTCTTTTTTCTTCATTTTCTTTGTTTTTTCTCACTGTTTCGCCTAACGGACCAAATTCCAAATCATAACCCAATTTAGGAACATGCTCCGTAAAACGTATTCTAGCATGAAGATTGGATATTCCAAATTCGTAGGCTTCCTTAAAACTATCGTCTTCTGGTGGGGGTTGGCTTAATTGACTTGATATCTTTTGGCATATAATGCAGCTTGACGATGACTTTGTTTCGGTTAAAGCTGACATCTTTAAAAGGTGAAGCATATCTGCTCATTGTTTAAAAGAGTGTGTCGCAATAGTTTTTTTTACCATTTACCTTTTATTTAAATTTTTTTCCCATTTTGTCATGTATTTAAACTAAACCGACTGTACCTGTCAAAATAAAAAAGATTATACCCATTAATATAATGGCGCATTATGTCTCAACCCTCTTTTATAAGTAAAGGGTGTCCCAACAAGAACGCAATTTTTAAATCTGGCAACATTCGAAGTGTCATTGTTTGACATTTGAACAATTGTTATTGTTTGCTGGTAGAAGGTACGAGGTTAGTAAAAATGGAGCGCTACACGAATGAACAACGCATTCTCATTGTGAAATTGTTTTACCAAAATGGTGAAAGTTTTGCGGCTACAGTTCGCAAATTGCGATCAATTTGGGGTCACAATAATGCTCCAAAAGAGTCAACTATAAAGAGATTAATGGATAAATTTGCCGAAACTGGGTCTGTTAGTGATGTAAAGAAAGCAACGCGCCATCGACCAGGTCGATCGACCGAAAATGTCGCAGCTGTACGTGATGATGTCGCTCAAACTCCATCCACCTCAATTCGACACCGAGCTCAGCGAATTGGTGTCTCCAAATCCACTATGCAGCGAATTTTGACGAAAGATTTTCATCTTCATGCTTACAAAGTTCAATTGACTCAGGAACTGAAGCCAGCTGACCATGGACAGTGAAGGGAGTTCGTTAATTGGGTATTGGAGAGACAACATGAAAATGCTGATTTTGCCGCTAAAATCATCTTCAGTGACGAGGCCTATTTCCATCTTGATGGCTTCGTCAATAGGCAGAATTGTCGCATTTGGGGTGAGGAAAATCCTCGAGTGATTCACGAGAATCAAATGCATCTTCAACGTGTCACTGTGTGGTGTGGTTTTTGGGCTGGAGGAATCATTGGACCTTTTTTTTATGAAAATGAGGAAGGTCAAGCGCCAGCAATCAATGGTGTTCGGTATCGTGAAATGATAACCAGTTTTTTCTTGCCTCGAATTGAAGAAATGAATGTGGAGTGCATGTGGTTCCAACAAGACGGCGGCACATGTCATACAGCCAGAGAAACAATTGCTGCATCAGTCATTTCCCGGTCGTGTTATTTCGCGTTTTGGAGATCAGAATTGGCCGCCTATATCGTGCGATTTAACACCATTAGATTTTTTTCTTTGGGGTTTTTTGAAGTCGATGGTTTACGCGAATAAGCCGACGACGACTCAAGCCTTAAAAGAGGAAATTGGACACTGCATTAATGAAATACCGCAGCATTTATGCAAAACGGTCATTGAAAATTTCATTAAAAGATTGCGTGCATGCCAGCAAAGCCGCGGCGGCCATCTGCACGATATATTGTTCCATACATAACCTCATTCTGTGTACTTTACGATATAATAAAGTTTCACGATTTTTTTTAAAATATCTGTGTTTTATTTAAAATTTAAAAATTGCGTTCTTGTTGGGACACCCTTTATACGACAACTCGTGACAACTCTACCGTTTCCTTTTTCTGTCAGACGGACATCGATAAATCGACTCAGAGGGTGATTTTGAGTCAATCCGTATAACAAAAAATGGGTATAGGTCCAATATTTTTGGTAGTTATAAACATCAGGACAAACTCATTATACCCTTAACACATAGTGGAAAACTTTTGTATTCATAAATTTTGCACAAAATATGTGACCTTGGGTCAGAAAAATTGTTCTGCTGCACACGAGCGGAAACTGGCGAGTATACAATGGTGTACGATTATGGGAGAGGGTTCGTACTACAGAAGGGTTCAAGATTTTTTAATGGCTTTTGATGGGCAGAAGTTATGCTCTATTAGGTAGGAGATTCTCGGGAAATTTTGATCTTTTTTAAAATAATTTTTTTTTTAATATCTAAACGAGTCTATGACTTTACATTTCTAACGTTGATAGCTTAGAAGTAAAAAAATTATACAAAATTTATTTCACGCTAAAGTTATAGTTATTTAAAAATTAAAATTTACAAAGAAATTTTTAATTTTAGCAAAATACTGAGAAAGTCAATTTTCGAAGACCCTGTAAGCTGTGATATAGTTGAAATAGAGTTGAAATTTTTTGGCTCCCGAGGTTCCCTGGTATTTACTTTGAAATGAATAACATAACCATAAAATATGATTTTTGGCCGCCTTCTCAAAATATGGTCCACAGTTCGTCGTCCCTACATTTATTTTTTAGAAAATTCATGCGTTCCTCTTTTAATAAAAAAATAATTTTGAAAATGAACAATCAACTGATTTAAAACTGACAAAAAATCTCGTATTGAGAAATGGGCGCCAGATTACATAAATGTACTTGCTGCTAAAAATGTTAAGTTTAAAAGCTGACAGCTGTCCGCATATTGAAGGACACAAATCTTAAAATGTCAATTTGCTCAGTGATGTCTCAGTAGTCGATACAATATAAAACAATTATTGATCTAAAAGTTTTACAATTCGAATTAAGCGCCACTAGATTAGTAGTTTCATAATTTACATGGACACAAAGGCAGACAGGCAGACGACTGTCAGAATCATTCTGAATCGATCGGTTTAATTAAAGATCAAGTATTTTTGGTAGTTATAAACATCAGCACAAAGCCATTATGTCATGACCACAGAGTGATATAGGGTATAAAAATATATATGTATAAGTTGAAGAAAAAAAAACAAAAGCCGTCAAAATACGAACTTCTCAACTGATAAGAAACTTGTTGTAAGTCGCACAAACATGAGTAAAGTATAGACGTCTTCTAACAATTAAAGCTGCTCTAACAAGTTTTAGTTGCAATTTAAAACTTAACCGGAACACACAACAATATTTTTTAAAAATCCAATAATAATTATTATGAAATTATTCATAAGTTTTCTAGCACTTTTGTGCTATACACAATGCGGCTTCGGTCAACAAACAAACAAACGACTAGTCTGTTACTATGATTCAGAAAGTGGTTTTAGATCAGGTAAATATATTTTTAATGCGATATTTCTATTGACAATTGAATTCAAGATTGATTTTAATTTTTATAGGTTTCGCTCAATTACCGCAACAAGATCTCGAGTATGCCCTACAATTTTGTACTCATCTTATTTATGGGTATGCTGGTTTAACCCGTGAAACCTATGAATTAACCAGTCTTCATATTGATCGTGATATGTATCATTATCGTGAAATTACTTCTTTGAAATCCAGATTTCCTCATTTAAAAATCTTGCTTAGCGTGGGTGGGGATAAGGACATCGATGAAGTGGATCCAAATAAGTACATACACGTTTTAAAGGGTGGCAAACCTTTGTTTCAAAATTTCATACAATCATCGATAAGTCTGCTGAAGACAAATGGTTTTGATGGATTGGATTTGGCCTTTCAGTTCCCTCGTAATAAACCCCGCAAGGTACATTCACCAGTCGGTATGGTTTGGAAAAAGTTTAAGAAAATTTTTACGGGTGATTTCATAGTGGATACAGAAGCCGATTTGCATAAGGAGCAGTTTACGGAATTGGTGAGCGATTTGAAGCATGCCTTCGATATTGCCAATTTATCGTTGGCCATGACTGTGTTGCCAAATGTTAACTCAACATGTAAGTAGGCAAATGGAAATTTTTTAAATTTAATATTCAGTTGTTATTAAGATAGAAGTTATCGGGAGAGTTCAAATGACAAAATATTTTGTTTTGCTCATTTAAAATTAGCAATTTAATGACACTCATCTATCTGAGATTCAAATCAGATCTGATACCATTAAAAAAATTAAATGAAAAATTACTTTTTCTTTGCTTCCAAACTTCTCTGGATATGATTATAAACAAATTTGGGGAAAGAGTCTTATGCCGTTTTGTTTTCTGACAAAAAATATCGCAATTTATTTGCACTTTTTTCGAAAAGTGTATTGTTTTATATATTCTAAATTAACTGCAACCTTATCTTTTACATCAATCGAAAGCTCTCAAAGTCGAGCCCACGTAAATCGCAAAAATTGCAGCTGTTGACTTTTTTGATGTCGTAGTGCAAGCAGATTTCCTAATTGTTCCCCTTTTTTAAAAATTTTCACACTATGACTTCAAAGAGGATAATAATCAATTTTTTTTGCATTCTATGAACACAGCACATTATGACCTTTCGCTTGATGTATAAGATAAGATAAGAATTAATAGCAAATTCAGAATATATAAAAAATACACTTTTCACAAAATATGGAAATAAAATGTGACATTTCTTTGTCAGAAAAGAAAACGGCATTAGATCTGACTTTGCTGAGGTCATAGCTGGAGAGAGAAAGTAAACATATATCAAATTTGAGTGGCATTGTTATTAATATGTGGCCATAGATTAGATAATGTACATATTTGAAGCTATTTTTATATTGGGACTAGGTCAAGCAAGAGCCCAATCATTACCTTATTTAGTTAAGTCACATATAAAAACTAAATTTTAGAAAGATCAGTGCAATTTTTTTATGTGTAAACATCTATACGCGCAGGGGGGGGGGGTGAATTTCTATTTCACAATACAATCACAAAAACAGCGTAACATGTGAGCGTAAGAAAAAATCGGTGTGACTTATGATTGAAAATGCAAAATAAAAACTGAAAAATAAAAAATGAAAATTGAAAAATGAAAAATAAAAAATGAAAAATAAAAAAAAAACGAGAAATAAAAATGAAAGATAAAAATAAAATATATAAAATGAAAACTAAAAAATGAAAAAGGTAAAATTAGAAATGAAAAATTAAAAATAAAAAAAAAAACGAGAAATAAAAATGAAAAATAAAAAATAAAATATAAAAAATGAAAAACGCAACGCGAAAAATTAAAAATACAAAATGAAAAATAATAAATGAAAAATAAAAAATGAAAAATAAAAAATTAAAAAAATAAAAACTGAAAGCTAATAAATTAAAAATGAAATCTTAAAAATGAGATATGAAAAATAAAAATAAGAAATGAAAAAAGAAAAAATGACAAATGAAAAACAAAAAATGGAAAATGAAAAATGAAAGATGAAACATTAAAAATGAAAAATATAAAACATAAATGAAAAATTAAAGAATTAACCGGTTGAAATTATAAATAATCATAATTATTTTTATATTAGCAGAGCTCCTGCAGTTGACTGCTATAAGTGATACATAAATAAGAAAGCGTTTGATTTTAAAAAAGTGCCACAAAAAAAATTTTAATTACTAGATCTCTACACATCTCCTGTGATCGGACTCACATGATTTTTATACCCTATACCACTATGTGGTTTGGGTATAATGACTTTGTGCTGCTGTTTGTAACAACCAAAAATATTTGACCTAGACCCATCTTTTATTATACCGACCGAATCAGAATCACTTTTTGAATCGATTTAACTATGTCAGTCCGTCCGTCTGTGTGTCCATGTAAACCTTTTAATTAAACTGCAGGTCGCAAATAAGAATATATTTTGATGAAATTTGGTATATAAGCTTCCACCGGCCATGGAATGAACGCTATTGAAATTGGTGAGAATCGGTCCATGTTCAGACCTAGCCCCCATACAAATGACCGCTATAAAATCGACATAAATTGCAATGAGATCCAAATTGTCATATAGATCTTTGTCAAATTGGGTTTGTATGTGTTTATTACATCCATTAATGAATAGTCCAAAAACGGTGCCTATGAGACAACTCTTGGTCATAGGCCCCATATAACCATATAAAGCTGCTTCCCGATATTCACTTAAATCTATCAAAAAACAAAAATATTGCACTGATTCATCTCAAATTTTGTTTGTATATATTTTCGCCAAATACAAGAGACTTTACCAAACATGGTCACGATCGGTCCAATTTTGGGGCTATTCCCATGTAGATATAGCATCCGATATGAACTTTTTCATATCTGCAGCCGAAAAAATTAATAAAAATGCCACTCAAATTTGGTTTATTCTTACTTTCTATATCCAATTAGTTGCGCCTAAGAGATAGGGTCTCTAAGCGCATGGTATAGGGTATCGTATAGTCGGCCTAGCCCAACTATAATTTTCTTACTTGTTTTTTTATAAAATTGATTATAGTAATTTAAGCCGATCTCTTAGGGTCTCCTAGGTCTGTCACATGGACCAAATTTCAACAATGGGCAAACAGACAGACAGAATGTAATTCTGAGTCGAAGGTGGGTCTAGCTGAAATATTTTTGGTAGCTAAAAACATTATTTAAAATTTATGCAATATGGGAATTACAAATTTTCACGAGATATAAAAGAAAAAATTTCAAAAGAGTAAAAGAATTATAGTCGATCTATACCATGCGTTTAGAGACCTTATCTCGTAGGTCCAACTAATTGGATATAGAAAATAAACATAAACCAAATTTGAGTGGCACTGTTATTTATTTATTTCATTATTAGCTTATAATTAAAATTACAAGATAACATATATATCAGAGCAATAGATACATAGGCCTTCAGCTCTGAATGTGTTATAACTTACGTACTACTTATAAAGTCTTTGATTTTTTGTAAGATTATACAATTTGACTCTTTCAGAAAATTTATAATCTTTGTAATATTTTCAAAAGAGGGATTTGATAAAGATTCTATCTTTGATAAAGATTCTATTCTATTATATATTTATTTTATTGTTAAATTTTTGACAATTTTGCAGTATGTGGGAAGCATTTGGAGTAGGGAGTTATAGATGGGAGATGTTGGAAGGTTTAAAAGATGAGTGAGTTTAGAGTGACCGAGTCTTAGTTTTTCATACTTTATTATGTGAGGAGGTCCATAACAAAACGCAATAATTCCACTTTTTAAGTTTTTTTGGCTAAAGCCGTTTCTACATATCAATGAAATCAATGTGCCCATTGTTATAAAACATGCCAAAAGTCAATAATTTTACTCTAATTCAATACCAATAATAATGATCTAGACCAAAATGAAACAATTCCAATATATATCCTACTGATTTTAATGAAATTTATTCATTTTTCCAAAAAATTGTTCTGGTGGAATTATTGCGTTTTGTTATGGACCTCCTCATGTCTAGTCTATTGCAACCAGAAATAATATTTTCCAGAAAACAGCGAATATCTTTCAATTCGTGATTTACCGTTTTATACCAGGTGATGTAATTAATGGGGAGATATTGGCGATTTTTGGGGTCAGTGGTCAGGTACGCATATTAATACTATGTTGGGTTGTTTTTCAATTAATAGATTTCTGATTTCCATCACATAGTGATTATTGTTATTAATTATGCTTTTGAACATGAAATAGTTCATATCGGTTGCTATGTTCATATGGGAAATATATCGTAAATGGACCGATCCTGGTAAAGTCACTTATTTTTTTTTTTTTTCAAAACTATGTATATGAAACCAAATTTGAGAAAAATCAGTGCAATATTTTTTTTTTATAGATTTAAGTGAAGATCTGGAAGCAGCTTTATATAGGGGCTACAACTAAGAATTGTCTTATAGGGTTTAGTTTTAGACTACTGATTAATAAATATAAAAAAACACACACAAACCCGACTTGACTGCGATCTTTATAATAATTTGCATCTTATGGCAATTTAAGTCAATTTCATAGGGGTCACTTGTATGGAGACTACGTCTGAACATGCACCGATTTTCACCAATTTCAATAGCGTTCATACTAGAAGCTTGTGTGTCAAATTTCATCAAAATAAATATAATCATATTTGCGATGTTTAGTTTGATTACAAGGTTGGACACACAGACAGACAGACGGACGGACATTGCTAAATCAAGTCAGAAAGTTATTCTGAGTCGATCGGTATACTAAAAGATGTCTAGGTCTAGGTCAAATATTTTTGGAAGTTACAATCATCAGCACAAATTCACTATACACTGACCACAGAGTTGTGTCAGGTATAATGAAAAAAAAAAGGACAAACTAATAAAAAATTTATATTTAAATTTGATGAACTAAGATTAAGTTTGTATAATTTTACGTTTTGAAGAGAAATTGATCGAAAATGCCAAGAGGCACTTGTAAAAAGGTTGCTAATAATATTTCAATAGTATTGATTTAGGATGACTTCTAAGGCCGAGGCCACGCAATGAGCGGCAAAGCGGCGAGCGGCAGAGCGATGAGCGGAAAAAAAATAAAACATATGAAATACTACTGAAGTGGCCACGCAATGAGCGGCATGTGAGCGGCATTTCTGAGCGTCTAAGCGGCGCCGCTCAGCAATAGAACTTGTTCTAATTTTTAGTTGTTTTCTGAGCGGCAAAGAATAAAAATGGCAAACAAAATGGCTTTTCTTACTATTTTTCTTATTTTTGGTCAATTTTCAATTTGTTTTGTGGTTTTTTGTTGAGCTAATACGACCTGAATTGTTTCAATGTAAATAAAAATGCATTTTAAGTGCATTTTCTTTGTTTTGTCAATCTGTAGAGCGATTCAGTAACTTCTTTTTAACGATAATTGAATCGTTAGAAAAAGAAAACAACAAAATTATCGATTTTGGTATTCAGTAAAATTTTTAAACGATATTTGCTATTGTTAAAGTCGGCTGTTGTTGTTATCTTAACGATGGTTGTAGTTTGTGTTGTTTTTAGCCATACATAAATAAAAACCATAAAATAGTGAAAATATTTTGCTTTTATTATAAAAACTTTTTATATAATTAATAAAAATAATAACATTGACAATGGCATTTTGACAACTAACCGCTCAGAAATGACGCTCAGTAATAAGCCACTTGCCGCTCAAACTCGCCGCTTTGTCGCTCATCGCTCTGCCGCTTTGCCGCTCATCGCTCTGCCGCTTGCCGCTTTGCCGCTCATTGCGTGTCTCGGCCTAAAGACTTATTAAAATGTACTTTCTTTACTGGAAACATTGTAAATTACATCTTAAATCCCTTGACCAGCCCATGTTATATTCGTTGTGGCTTATTCAACTTTTTACTACATTTGGATCACAGGAATAGTTTCTAGTTCTTTTCTTTGCTGGAAACCAAAGTCACAAGGCTTAAACATTAAGGTGGGCCGATTTGTAAGGAAAAAATAATAATATTGTGACATCGATGGTCCACTACGACATATCAAAAAAATCATTTTCTCAAACTTTATTTTTAAGGTTTTTTATTAGGTACTAAAAAAAAATCGGCTGATTTAATTTAATTACGAGAATAAATACATTAAAATTGGTTTGAGGCCTTAAAAATAACAAAAAAAAAGAGTAAGAAATCGAATAGAAAAAATGTTTTTTCGACAAAAGTTGTTTTAAAAACCCCAAAACACATTTTTTTTCGAAAAAAATGATATCGCAATGAATCAGCTGATTTTCTTATTACCTACTAAAAAAAAGCCTAAAAAATAAAAGTTAAAAAAAGTCAAAAAATTTAAATTTGGGCGCCTCGAAAATGATTTTTTGATATGTCGTAATGGAACTTTTTTTCCTCATGCCAAAAGTTATCGAAAAATCGATGGCAAAATATCGATTGCTAAATCGTCCAACCCTATTAAACATGTTGTTATTATACCCTCCACTTCGGAGCGTATATAACAGTTTGTTATTCCGATTGTAACGCATCGAAAAATGAATTTGCGACCCCATAAAGTATCTATATATTCCTGATCGCTACAATAACTCGACTCGATATAGCTATGTCGGTCTGACCATCTGTCCGTCTGTCCATTTGTCAGTCTGTTTTTCTCTTGAAATTACCCATTCACTTGGGTAAACTTAGGATAATACGACTATTGTTTGTGATTATTTCGGGCAGGTTGCTATTTAAAATGGGACAAGTCAGGTTCAATGTGCTAGGATATGACCTCAAATAAGGAGGCATCTCCAAAAAGTTCTAAAAATAAAGTATGTTTCTTGTAATAAATTTTTATTAAGTTTATCAAAATTTGTTCTAAATAGAGCAATAAGTCCAAATATTAATGTAAACGTTAAACCCTTGCTTCTTGTTTTTTCTATGTCAAGTTTGCTCTGTCCATTAACGGGTGCCCTGTTCAACGTATCACATATGATGCAAAATGATTTTCTTGTACAACGCTTACAGAGCCCATGTATCATATACGATAGAAATTTATAGGTGATTTTGAAACAGTTTTGTTAAAGAATCATAAAAGGGGATTTACACTATTAGATTTTGTAGTAATACTGATCTGATCTAAATACAAAATCAAGTAGTGTAAAACGCGTGATTCATATTATATATGATAAATGTAACGTATGGAATTGAATTTCAAAATGACTCGTTCATGTATCATATCTGATACATATGCCATTATACAGAAATATTTATATATGTGACGAGTATCGTTAAAAATTGATTTTTGTATGGGGACAGGGAACCTGTTTAGGCGTTTCAGCAAAAACTTTTTTTTTGAATTTGGTAAATTGGAAAAAGGATTCTTAGAGCCACAAATTTTTGAGATTTGTTTACATATTTTAGAGGTCGTTATGGGGTCAATGAAATTGATTTTTTTAAGTAGACTAAACCTTGAAGATTTATGCAAATATGCTAAACAATCTTCAGGAACTTTAAAATCCAGAGGTGCAACTTTAAGAGCGCATGGCCAAAATGTCCATATAGAAAATGTTGGAATAGATAGAAAACAAGTAAATTTTAATTTTTTTTAATAGGCGCAAGTGAATTCGTCAGCAGTTATAAAACTCCAATTGTATTCCGGAAAGTTAATTTGTATTATAGAATGATCATATATCGCTTTACTGAAATTAAATTTCTCTAAGACAATTTAACGATGATAGTTTTTTACAATATAATTGAGCTCACCCTTTTAGCTCATAGTGCCTGTTTGTCTGCTTTTCTGCCGAAAAAACTTTGGATTGATTTTTAACCATTTTCCCGTCATTCAATCGTTCTGCAGCAAACTCGTGGATGCGTTAAAATTGACTTTACATATTTTCGTTTGAAAAATTTTCGAAATTTTAACGTTTTTTTTTTTTTTTTTAATTGGCAACCATACAGATATTTTTGAGATTTTTGACATGGATATTTTTCTAGACATGTTTAATTTTAAGTCAATCAATTATTTAATTACATGATGGTAAAATTAATTTACAAAGAAAGAGATTATAATAAAAACTTAATTTTTATGCGTTAACAACATTTCCCTCTATTATTGGACTGAATACAGTTATATAATTTTTTTTATTTATTTATTTAATTATTTTTATTTTTTTTTTTTTATAAATTTCAAATTTATGGCTTTTTATTCTTTTCAGGGTATTTTGATATTCCAAAAATACAAAAAATTTTTGAATACGTCAATCTTTTTGCCTTCGATTTCCTGACCCCAGAGCGCAATCCGGAGGAGGCTGACTACACTGCTCCCATTTATCTTAAAGATGAAGCAAATCGTTTGCCACACTACAATATTGAATATCAAGTGAATTATTGGACCAGCAATGGTTGTCCGGCCCATAAGCTGAACCTGGGTATTGCAACATATGCTCAGACTTGGAAGATGACAACAGATTCGGGGCTCTCAGGACAGCCAGTAGTGCCAGCCACAGAAGGGGCAGCAGAAGCTGGCCTACAATCCAAGAAAGCGGGTCTATTGAGTTGGCCAGAGGTTTGTGCCAAGGTTGGCGTAGTATCATCCATAGAATATAGAGGTGCTAAGGCTCCCTTACTTAAGGTTATCGATATCGAGGGCAAATATGGTAACTACGCTTTTCGGCCAGCTGACGAAAATAATGAACATGGTATATGGATTAGTTTTGATGATCCAGATTTTGCCGGCAAAAAAGCTGAATATGCCAAGCAAAAGGGTATGGGCGGTATAGCTCTGTACGATTTGAGTTATGACGATTTTCGTGGTCTTTGTACAGGTGCTAAATTTCCCATATTACGGTCTGTTAAGAGCTATTTATAATTGAATGAAAGATTGTTAATATTTTAAGGAAATTTCTAAATTATCAACAACAATTTTATAATTGTTTGTATATTTTTATTAATAAGTTCATATTGCCTTGTACGATTATTTCATAAAATTGACTAAGGCTTGACCTTAGGTGTACTCGTGTTTTAGTGATTAAGTTAATATATTTCTTCGAAATAAATAATATTCGAATTTGTAGTTATTTACAAAATAAAGCAACATTTATATATGTTCATGTCATTTGTATGAATATTTTAAGATTTATTTACCCAGCTGTAGTTCCCCTTAACTATTTTGATTTTGTTTATTTTGTTTGTATTATTTTGCGATAAGCTGACGACTGCTTGGCATACAAATTAATGACGTGATTGCTGTTGTGTTAAGTATAATGCTCAGCATCTTATTATCTATTGTCTCATTTCGATTTATTACAATTATCGCTTAAAAAAAGCTTTAACTTAGTTTTGCTCCATTTAAACAACGTTTTACTTTAAGATGCTTAGTGTCATTTTAACTTTAAAACGATACAGTTGTGTGAGATTTTCATATACTCGTATTATTCCATTTCGATAAGTATTAAACGTCTAGATGATTACCATGAAATTGTTGATCTTGTTATCGCTGGTAGCTGGCATTTTTGGTGCTACCAATGGCACAGGCGCTGGCTCTGGCACTTTGATGTGTTATTATGATTCCGCTAGTTTTTTACGTGAAGGTAAATAAAGTGTTTGTTTCTTGAAAAAATTGTGATTACTTATGGTCAAAGGAAATTCGAGTTAGTTTTACGGATCCGACAGTAGAACCCACAATCTACTTTATCAGTGGAATAAACTGTTTCTTCTTTGTTAAAGTTTTAATTTCAAGTGTCGTATATTATGCAGTAGTATTAACGTCTTTTCGCCTTGTCACGACTTATTTCGTGGGAGTAGAAACGTTTGTCATTTATATGAAGAACGTTGAACTGGGTCCAAACTGTGCTAATTGTGGGTGTACTATTAATATTTGTAGTGAGCGCGTGACTATACAATGCGTTATCGTAAATAATCATTAGCTGCTCCAACATAAAAAATGTTGTTTACCCTAATGCATCGATTTCTATGCATAGAGTGTTTCTCAATGTATTCAAAGAAAAGAAAAAAATACAATTGACGCAAACGAAAAAAAAAACTTTGCGAAAACAATTGCGACTTTTGGAATATTGATTTTAGACCAAACTTATTTGTTTTATGTATTATAGAGTGTACGTAGGGCTTTTGTGGTCAATTTTATTTATAGAACATTGAAGAACATTTAGTACAAATTTATCGAGTACGGTCTCTTTTGTAGGTGGCTTTTAGGAGAGATCAAGTGCTTTCATATATGCCGAGCAAAAAAAAAGTCAAGTCAAGAATCACTTTTGCATTGCTTCCAAATTTGAAGTATGTGAAGGAATTCTCTGTCTCTGGGAGTAATTTAAAACAACTTACTAAAACATAAATATAATGGTATTCCCAACAACAAAAATATAGTTTTTTAAAGGAATAATTCTCGCATTGCTGCTTAAGTAGCAGCATGTTATGATTATTGATTTCTTAAGAAATTGTTTCAAACAACAACAATAAAATAACAACATAAATTTCATATTTTCACTGCTGAAAAAAAAAAACATCAAAGCATCACTTCTTCATTAACTCACGAGCACTACCTACATTAACTTCCCAAGCTACATAAATGAGTTTTTACATATGTACTGTCAAATTTTCCCACTGCAGAAGTTGTACACATCGTGTGATGCATATGAAACATCATATATTTACAATACATGAGGAGAGTAACATTTCAATTAGAACAGGTTATATTTTGGCATGACAAACATATGAAAATACAACACTGTTTGCAGCGAAAGAAAAACAGAGTAATTTATAGACATTAATATTGAAAAAGAAAATAATTTTGTTTAAAATTAATTAACAATTAAAAAATATATAAAATATTTAACTTTATTTTTTACAATAAATTTTTGTAAATTCACAAATTATTATCAGCTATTGTGTTCATTTAGGTGTTATATCATACGGAAATACATATGTATGCACGTGTGATAGCAAAAATTATGAATCATATGTAAAGCGATAGATAATTTTGACATAAATACGGAATTACATATGGATAAAGAAAAGTGACAGTACATATGTAAAAAACACATCGTGTGATATCACCTTAACTTGTACTCAATAACATTATTCTGCTTAATTAATTGAAGTTGATCAAATTTGCTTCCACATCTGGATCTCTAGTATAGTATCTATTTCCCTTATTTGGATGTTCTTTTATGTAGGGTGTTGTTCTTGGACGTAAAATTATTTTGATACCATAACCAGCATAATCTTGCTGTCCTTTGTATTTCTGGTGAAGCATAGATTGATATTTCTTGTAAATAAATATAGTAATGTCGACAAAGATGGTGGATAATCGTTTGAAAAAAATTCTCCCGAAACACTAATCAAAAAACATATGATTTTCCGCATATGTACAAATCTACGCACGGTTTTCAATGGACAGTTTTGGAAAAAAATGACACTCTTGTGTACCATTCTATACAAAAACCAAATGAAAGATTAAAATAAGAAACTAAAATATTTCACATAACTATACTACATACATATATCTAACACTAATATAATAAAGAGGTAACGTGTGTTTGTTTTTTTGTAGGAGCTCATCTCCGTAACTACTCATACGGTTTTAAAAATGTTGGTCTCAAAAACGGTCCTTAAGGATGGGCATAAGTTATACATTTTTGTGATATTTTAAGTGGGCGTGGCACCTTCCATATGAAGTGAACTTTTAATATCACATATATAGAGTAATATGACAGAGAGATCTTTCCAAATTTATCAGCTATTATTACTGTTAATAGCTATGACAAAAATGGGCGGAATAGGATAAGTGGGCGTGGAAACACCCATGCAAAACGGTAATTCAATATTATATATCTCGAGTACTATGACAGAGACAGCTTTGTAAATTTATCTGAGGCCATCTATTAATAATATGAGTAGTCGGGCCATCTTTTATTAATGGGCGTAGCACCTCCCACACAAAGTAAATATAAAAAGTCTGCAATAGTGAGAGCCTTGGGACCTTGCGTTAGCTCGTAAGTTATTCATGTGATTAGTCGAGTATAACGTCGGCGTGATTGGAGCGGTGGGCGTGGCACCGCCCATTAAAAGTAAATTTATAATATCATATAACTCTTGT
This sequence comes from Cordilura impudica, assembly GCA_963682025.1. Classification (NCBI taxonomy): domain Eukaryota; kingdom Metazoa; phylum Arthropoda; class Insecta; order Diptera; family Scathophagidae; genus Cordilura; species Cordilura impudica. The sequence continues at coordinate 29,138,970 of OY821518.1, read as the reverse complement.
ATTATAAATGGGAAAGACATACTTTCTACGACTTCATCAGAAACTAATGTGAGTAGTCGGACAAAAAATGGGCAAAATCGGACCAATGGGCGTCGCACCCCTAGACAAAGTAAATATTAAATGTCAAATATCTGGAGTACTGTAGTCGTAAGAGCGTTGAAACTTTGCGGGATTCATGAGATATTCACATGATTAGTCGAACAAAAAATGGGTATGCCCTGAGCAGCAGTATTATAAAAGGGAAAGCCTTGACACCAGATAAAAATGGATGGGATAGGATTAGTGGGCGTGGCAGGTCCTGTACAAAAATATAAAGTCCTATGAAAGCGACAATCTTGAAACTTATGGCAAGTACATTAATTAGCAATGTGAGTAGTAATGGAAAATATGGGCAGAATGCCAAATTCAAAAGTCACAAAAATCAAAAAAAAAAAAATCTTCAAAATAAAAATGGGTGAAATCAAAAATCGCTAAAATTAAAAATTGTCAAATGATATTATAATTTCATGGCCAATAGTTAAGTGTTGCCGTATTTAATTTGGAAAATCCATGTCCTTCTCGTGGGCACCTATATGTAGCTTGCTCCAGAGTAGGAACGCCAAAAAATTGTTGCACCGAGGGTAAAACAAAAATTTTGTATATCAGCGCAAGCATTGAAATAAAACAAGTAAGAGTGTTAAATTCGGCTGTGCCGAATTTTTTGTTACCCTCCACCTGAGTCTTAAACTCTATGTTACACCCAATGTTGAGTACGACTACACTTTAAAACTTTTGCCGATACTGAAACATTAATTCCGAATAACAAAATTCAAATGATTTTTGGCTAAAAATTATTATTATTAAAAGTCAGCTTATTTTAAAATATTTTTATCTGAATTATTTTTTATTTTTATCTGCATTACATTCAATACAAAAAAAAATACATAATAATAACAGGTAAGAAACTCAATATAGAAATTTAAACTTATCATATCTATTTATTTCATTTTCCATTTTTCATTTTTATTTTCCATTGTCCGTTTTTCATTTTTTAATTTTCATTTTCCATTTTTCAATTTTCATTTTCCATTTTACATTTTTCATTTTTCATTTTTCATTTTCCATTTTTCATTTTTCATTTTTCATTTTCCATTTTTCATTTTTCAATTTTTCAATTTTCATTTTCCATTTTTCGATTTTCATTTTCGATTTTCCATTTTCCATTTTTCAATTTTCATTTTCCATTTTTAATTTTTCAATTTTCATTTTTCATTTTTTATTTTCCATTTTTCAATTTTCATTTTCCATTTTGCGTTTTCCATTTTCCATTTTTCATTTTCCATTTTTCATTTTCAAATTTAGTTTTTCAATTTTCATTTTCCATTTTCCATTTTCCATTTCTCATTTTTCAATTTTCTTTTCCCATTTTTCATTTTTCAACTTTTAATTTTCATTTTCCATTTTTCATTTTTCAATTTTCCATTTTCCATTTTTAATTTTTCAATTTTCATTTTCCATTCTTCATTTTTCAATTTTTCATTTTTCAATTCTCATTTTCCATTTTCCATTTTGCATTTGCCATTTTTCATTTTTTAATTTTCATTTTCCATTGTCCATTTTTCAATTTTCATTTTCCATTTTTCATTTTTCATTTTCCATTTTCAATTTTTCAATTTTCATTTCCCCTTTTTCAATTTTGATTTTCAATTTTCCATTTTGCATTTTCCATTTTTCAATTTTCATTTTTAATTTTCCATTTTTAATTTTTCAATTTTCATTTTCCATTTTTCATTTTCCATTTTTCAATATTCATTTTCCATTTCCCATTTTCCATTTTCCATCTATCCATTTTGCGTTTTCCATTTTCCATTTGTCATTTTTCATTTTTAGTTTTCATTTTCAATTTTCATTTTCCATTTTCCATTTCTATTTTTTCATTTTTCAAATTTTCATTTTCCATTTTTCATTTCCCATTTTTAATTTTTCAATTTTCCATTTTACATTTCCCATTTGCCATTTTCCATTTTGCGTTTTCCATTTTCCATTTTTCATTTTTCAATTTTCATTTTCCATTTTCCAATTTTCATTTTTCGTTTTCCATTTTCAATTTTCGTTTTCAATTTTTGAATTTCATTTTCCATTTTCCATTTTTAATTTTTCAATTTTCTTTTTCCATTTTCCATTTTTCATTTTCCATTTTTCATATTACAGTTTCGTTTTCCATTTTCCACTTTCCATTTTCCATTTTTCATTTTTCAATTTTAGTGTTTCATTTTCCATTTTCCATTCTCCATTTTTCATTTTCCATTTTCCATTTTTCATTTTTAATTTTTCAATTTTCTTTTTCCATTTTCCATTTTACATTTTACATTTTCCATTTTCCATTTTCCATTTTCCATTTTCCATTTTCTGTTTTTCATTTTCCATTTTCATTTTCCATTTTTCATTTTCCATTTTTCGTTTTCTTTTCGTTTTCATTTTTTCTTTCATATTGGCGATTTTTTATACCCTATACCACTATGTGGTTTGGATATAATGACCTTGTGCTGCTGTTTGTAACAACCAAAAATATTTGACCTACACCCCTCTTTAATTATACCGATCAAATCAGAATCACTTTTTGAGTTGATTTAACAATGTCCGTCCGTCCGTCCGTCCGTCTGTGTGTCCATGTAAACCTTGTAATCAAACTGCAGGTCGCAAATATGAACATGTTTTGATGAAATTTGGTATATAAGCTTTTATCGACCATGGGATGAACGGTATTGAAATTGGTTAGAATCGGTCCATGTTCAGACCTAGCCCCCATACAAATGACCCCTATGAAATCGACATAAATTGCCATAAGATCCAAATTGTCATATAGATCTTACTCAAACTGGGTTTGTATGCATTCATTACATCCATTAATGAGTAGTCCAAAAATGATCCCTTTAGCCCTATATAGACTGCTTCCCGATCTTCACTTAAATCTATTAAAAACAAAAATAATGCACTGATTCTTCTCAAATTTTGTTTGTATATATTTTTGCAAAATACAAGAGACTTTACCAAACATGATCAGGATTGGTCCATTTTTTGACCTAGTCTCCATATAGATATAGCATCCGATATGAACTTTTTCATATCTGCAGCCAAAAAAATTAATAAAAATCCCACTCAAATTTGATTTATGCTTATTTTCTATATCCAGTTAGTTGGGCCTGAGAGCTAGGGTCTCTAAACGCATGGTATATTGTATCAAATAGTCGGCCTAGACCGACTATAATTTTCTTACTTGTTTTATTATAACGTGATAACGATAAAATAATATGTGGCAATACTACTAACATGAGCTATGTTATTGTGTTCTTCGTATTGTTAATATATGTATATCCATAATTTTTTGTGGCATTTTTTTATGTTGTTGTACAATTATAATGTTCAACCACGAAACTGTTACAACAAACACACTGGGTTTTATGTTTTTTTTTAAGAGGTATCTACATATTTTTGCTCGTTTCTAATCACGATGAAGCCCGATTTAGCGCATTTTCAATACCAACCTGTTGGGAATTATGGCAAATGATACTATTGTAGCCTTATTCAGTTAGATGGCTTTTTTTGTGAATGAGCGTGATTTCAACAGACAGACGGACAGACGGACATCGCTATATCGACTCGAGCTGTGATAAGGATCAAGAATATATATATTTTATGGGGTCGGAAATTAGTTTTTCGATGCGTTACAAACGGAATGACAAAATAAATAAAATAAAATATTTTAATTGCACAATACAAATTTCGTTAATAGCTAGGTGGACATACTGACAATGATTCTGAAAATAATTCTAATTTCTTAGCATTTTTAGATTGCAATACTTTTATGAAGGCCCTGTATTTCCTTCTTACCTCACCATTGAATGATTTCGGAGTACTTCAAAACAGTTCGGCAATCAACGAAAAATAAAAAGATACCAGTTTGTACCATATGCCAATCACTGTGCAACACATAAAATTCAAACTCCTTCTCATGGACGGCGTTCGAAGTCTTTATCGAAACTAATAAATCCTCATTTGGGACATACTGACTAATAAATCCCCATTTGGGATTTGCTAGTTTAGTTGCTGTTCGGATTTAATGACCTGATGTATACTTTGGCTAAATTGTGATCTTTCCAAAGAACACCCATTTGTAGCTATAGACTAGGAGAAAAAAACTGTTAATACAAACTAAATCGAAAAAACTGCATCTAGTGGCTCAAAATTGCTCAAATGTCGAAAAATTTTAATTTTTTCTTTTTTTTTCATCATTTTGTAAAATCAAAATTTTTCTAAATTTTAGCAATATTGAGGCACTAGATTTAAAAATTATCTTTTAAGTTTGGTTTAAGCCTATTTTCTATATCCAAAGCACAATTGTTACGAATACCTATAAAACTCCTGGTATACCCATAAAACTCCTGGTATACCTATAAAACTCCTGATAGCGTATACTCAGTCTAGACCGAAAAGAGCATTCTTAATATTTTTTCAATTAAATTGGGTTTGGTTTAAAAAAACTTTATTTTTGCTCACCTTGTCCCAATAGTCGACTGCTCTTTGGAACAATGATTTGTTACCTATTACGATCTTTTTAGGCATTTTTTTAAAGCACAACCCCAATATTTTTTCAACATTTCCTTTCACATTGTCTTTTTGAGCGAATTTCAAATTATGTGGCAGCAAAAGCGAGCAAATCTCTTTTAAGAAAGTGCTGCTGCTTTTCCTTAAGCTTTTTTAAGAAATTGTTGCGAAATTAATATTTGCAACCACTATTATTTTATTTTAAGTTTATTTTTTTTTTTTTTTTGTATTGTAGTTTAGTTAATATGGCGGACTATTTTTAAATATATGATTCGCACTTAAATGAAAAGGTACACGACCGGTTTGCTTAGATTTCAATACAAGAATGATTTTATTAAAAATTCAAAATGGATCCTTAAAGCTAACAATTCAAATTTCCCAAGCGTTTTGACATGTAGTGATGACAATACAAAATTAAAACTTATTGTAGCCGAAAACTTAAATAAAAATACTAATACTTAAAGGAGTTAAATCATAAAATTCAAAAATATTAAAAATAGTATAAACTACAAAAATATAAAATGATGAAAAATATAAAATAATGAAAAATAATAATAATAATATACAAAAATACAAAAAAAAAAAAAAAATACATGAAACAACTAAACAGCTGCCTTGTACAGTACAGTCGGTAGTTTGGAAAAGGGAACATTTGTTTGTTGTAGCCTCTCACCAGTCCCTTTCGAAAGTATTTTTCAGTAGTCGGTATTGCTTTCTTTGAAAATTATATTGTTTTCGGGACATTTTTTATACCCTCCACACCACTGTGCAGTTTCTGTATATCAGTTTGTCAAATCCATTTGTAACTTAATGAAACAAATTCCGGAGATACCTTTAACTACAAATATTTTGGATCCTTATAAAAGAAGAGGTCAATCTAACGATATCCGTCAATCTGTCCGTCTGTCTGTTGACAGCCAGAATGCTTAGACTTAAAATGTTCGTTATAATCTGCAGCAGATTGGTATTGCATTTGGAGCCTCTAGCCGCAATATCCGAGTATATAAAGTTACTCGGATAAAATTTCATATAAAAATCAAAAAATAGTGAAAAATATAAGAGAACGTGTGCATATCGATATGTAAAAACGATGCATACACATTTTTGATTGCTGGTTGGTTCTGTTGTTTTTTGTAGTGCATGTGAACAACAAGCAAACAAAAATGTGTGTGTATGCATCGCTGATAAGCTAGCAAACAAAATATAATTTTATGTATTTACATAAATGCTGGTTGACTTTAATAATTGCTTTCAATTAAAAAAGCACGAAAACACTTAAAATTTTTGTAATTATAAACATAATTGTAAAAAATCTAGCCATGATAACGTGAAATCAAGCCTCTTTTGTCTCTTAGTTTTAACAACCTTGGTTAAAATAATGCTTTTATGACACGGGTGGAGGGTATCCAAAATTCGGCACAACCTATATATTTTTATTCAATCCATAAATTTGTTCACCTTTTAACTGCCTTTACTTGCAAAGCATTTCAAGGAATGGGTTTTAAAAATTTCTGTTTTTTATAGAAACTCTTTACTTTTTAATTAATTTCTAAAAAAAAAAGATTTAAAATCTTAAAGGATTTATATAAAGAAATTATTTTAATAGCTTACATATAAATAATTTAAAATAATTCCCAGTTGTAATTTTTAGAAGTAAATGTATAATAGTAAAAATTTTAATATTTTATATTCGTTGATCTTTTGATTTTTATATCTTGTAATGAGTTTGCTGATCGACTCAAAATCATAAAATCACTCAGACTCACTTTTGAGTCGATGTAACGATGTCCGTCCGTCCGTTTATCTGTCTTTTTGTCCGTCCGTCTGTGTGTCCATGTAATGAATGTACTCAAACTACAGGTCACATATAAAAATATATTGATGAAATTCAGTATATTACCTTTGATCGACCATAGGACGATCGCTATTGAAATTAGTGAAAATTGGTGCATGTTCGGACCCAGCCCCCATAGAAATGCCCCCTATTAGACAGACTAAAATTCTCGTAGAATCTCCATTGCCATACATATATCGTTAAAATATGGGGTATCTGCGTCTATTATATCCACTAATCAGTAGTCCACAAATAGTTCTTGTAGGACAATTTTTAGACATAGTTCTCATATAAGACTGATTGCCGATCTTCATCTAAATCTATTAGAAAACAATATAGTACATAGAATTTTCTCAAATTTAATTTGTACTTGTTTTTGAGAAAACTAAATGAATCTGCTAAATATGATCATGATGGGTCCATTTTTTAACCTAGCTCCCATTAAAAATAACATCAGATATGAACTCTTCCATATATATACGCCACAAACTAATAACACTGCCACAAAAATCTGGTTTATGCTCATTTTCTATATGCAGTTATTCCTCAGCAAAATTGGTTACGATATTAAAAGCGCATTGTACAGGGTATTATATAGTCGGTCTAGACAAACTTTAATGTTCTTAATTGTTGTATATATGTTATGCAGATATCCTCTTCTTAGCATTTGGCGTATACATTGCTGAGTTTTTGTGTGGTCATCCACCATGTATTTGAATAATAAGTATAGTCCACTGAACCAAACAACTCAGGTTAGTAGCTTATAAAGTATTGCAATATTTTAAAAAAATGTTTGTACATAAACTGCAAACTATAAACTGCAAGTTTCTTTAGACTAGACAAACTATATCCAAAAAAGCCCACAATTAAAACAGATGATAGAAATACAAGTGAAATGAGCGATTGTAGACCACAAACAAAAAAAATTTAATAAAAATGACCTTGTGGAAAGTGCCAAAATATATACCAACAAACAAAAGTATTAAGTACTCTATAAAATTATTTAATTCAAAATAATTATAACACTAACAACAACAAATGACACATGATCAGCGTATATTAGTTAGAGACGATAGTGAATCATATATTTTGTCGTTAATAAAACTCAAAGCTAGACTCATTGAAATTAGTGAATACGTATATACGCCATAACTGGGAATATTTCATTGGCAAATAAAATTACTTAGCATTATTTGGACAGAAATCAATGTGCACAATAAGCAACTATACGAGTATCACATAAACAGTGAAGGATCAGGCTTTTGTTTTTAACAACTTAGGAGAACGTTTTTTTATGTACTTTAAGTAGTTAAAATAATCATATAAAGCAATGTGCTCAAAAATATTATTTGTATCATTGTCTTTTAAATTGGTAATTAAAATCAGTTTATTAATTTCGGTTATGCCGAAATTCGACAAAGAATTTATCAAAAAAAAAATAAAAAATACAATATAAAATAAGTTTGGAGATATACAGTGTACACATATTTTCAAGGCGAAAATATTTATTGCGGTTAATATAATTTTTTTTCAAACAATATATCACACGTATGACTATACTTAGATTTAATATGACAATTAAGCTAATGTAAATTACCAATGAAATGTATACGATATTATCGGTTATACAGCGCTTGGAAATGATCATGGCATTGCGTGTCATTACACATGATTTAAAATCGCTCATTTACATAAAAGTGCTTTATGTATTTTTAAAATAGTGTAGTCAATTGTTCGATATTATGACGATTAAAACCCAGTAAACAGATTTTCAGAAAATTACTTGATAATAACACTAGGCAACAAACTGCACTTTACGTGGGATTTCTTTTTTAATTTTGTGACCAGCTAAAGTAAAAAATCGGAACAAAAATATTTATGATCATATTTTGTTTTATAATATTTTTAATTATTTACAATTATTATTTTATTGATTTAATTATTATTGTATTTTAGTTTGGATATTTAGACCATATATTCTGTCTTGGTCAATCAATGTGCTTACTAATGATATTAGTATGAAGGCAATAATGAGTTTAAATCAAATTGCTATTTTAAATACGTACAATGGTTAGAATTATGAAAAATTACTTTCAGCTATATATAAGTATGAAAATATTAGGCGCTATAGACCGTCTATAGGATACCTTATACCATGTGATTAGAGTGTCGGATCTCAGGTCCAACTAATTTGATATATAAAATAATCATAAACCAAATTTTAATTAAATTGTTATTAATTTTTTTTGCCTGCAAATTTGAAAAATTTCATATCGGATATTATATTTCTTTGGGTTTTAGTTGAAAAAGTACCGATCCTGACAAAAGCACACACAAATTAAATTTGAGAAAAATCTGTGCAATATATTTTTGTTTTTTGATAAGTTTAAGTGAAGATCGCAGCAGCTTTATATGGGGGCTATGATTAACAACTATCCTACAGAGTTTATTTTTGGACTACTAATTAACGGATATAGTAAATATGTTCAAAGAAAATTTGAACGAAATCGATATAATTTTTTGGATCTTAATGTAATTTAAGAAGATCTCATAGACGTTACCAATTTCAACAGCTTTCGTCCCATGGTTGATGAAAACTTATAAACCAAATTTCAGCAAAATATATGACACACAGACAGACGGACAGACAGACGAACGGACGGACGGCCATCGCTAAATCGCCTAATAAAGTGATTCTGAGTCGACCATAAAAGGGTTTAGGTCTATAAAAATATAAATAGATAAAATGGAGTTTTGTATGTTTGTTTGTTTGTGGTTTATAGGAGACTACACCAACGGGCCAATCGTCCTGAAATTTTTACAGTAGGTAACTGACAAAAACATTGGCACATTTGTTTCAAAAAATTTATCTATATTCTGCGTGATAGGTCATACAGCTGTTTCAGAAAGAGTCACCAACCCTCATCAGTAACCAATCATCATATTTTAACACATAATATCTGGAGTACTATGTACATTAGGGCGGCCCTTCATTATATGTAGGATAAAATAGTGTCCGAATTTAAAGTCTCGCCGCCTAGAAATATGCGAATAACAAACAACTGAGAAATACAAAGTCTTGGGTCAATCAAAAAAAATTTAGAGGTGCCTCAACGCGACTGAAAATTAATTTTTTTATAAAATAGAGTATTTAAAAGTAGAGAACTGATTAATTTTTGATATAAAGAATTTAGAAAGATTACACATACTGAATATTTCACAAAAATCCCATTTTTCTCGAAATCCGCAAAATAAAATTTACATAGTTAATCTCTGATATATATTCAACAAAACTTTAAAGTGCTAGATTCATTTTTTTAAATTTTGTTTAAGAAAATTTTTTAAAACTTAAAAGAGGAGTTTTCAAAATTGTATCAAAAAAAATTTCCATTTTTGGTCTCATTTGGCAATAGTTTAAACACGTGATAATAAAACAAGTAAGAAAATTATAGTCGGTCTAGCCCGACTATACGATACCCTATACCATGTTTAAGACACCCTATCTCTTCGGTCCAAATAACTGGATATAGCAAATAAGCATAAACCAAATTTGAGTGGAATTTTTATTAATTTTTTTCGCTGCAGATATGAAAAAGTTCATATCGGTTGCTATATTTATATAGGGACTAGGTCGAACAATGGACCGATCCTGACCATATTTGGTATAGTCACTTATACTTTGGAAAAATATATACAAACCAAATTAGCGAAAAATCTGTGCAATATTTTTGTTTTTTGATAGATTTAAGTGAATATCGGGAAGCAGCTCTATATGGGGCCTATGACTAAGAGTTGTCCCATAGGGATTATTTTTAGACTACTGATTAATGGATGTGATATACACATACAAACCCAATTTGACTAAGATTCATATGATAATTTGGATCCTATGGCAATTTATGTCGATTTCATAGGGGTCATTAGCATGGGGGCTAGGTCTGAACATGGACCGATTCTCACCAATTTCAACGGCTTTCATCCCACGGCCGATGGAAGCTTATATATCAAATTTCATCAAAATATATTCATATTTGCGACCTGTAGTTTGATTACAAGCTTTACATGGACACACAGACGGACGGACGGACGGACATCGTTAAATCGAATCAGATAGTGATTCTGATTCGATCGGTATAATTAAAGATGTCTAGGACGAATATTTTTGGTTGTTACAAACTGCAGCACAAAGTCATTATACCCAAACCACATATAAAAATAATTGTCGGTCAAGCCGACTATACGATACACTATACCATGCGTTTAGACCCCCTTTCTCTCAGGCCCAACTAACTTGATATAGATAATAAGCATAAACCAAATTTGAGTGGGATTTTTATTAATTTTTTTGGCTGCAGATATGAAAAAGTTCATATCGGTTGTTATATCTATATGGGGACTAGGCCCAAAAATGGGCCGATCCTGACCATGTTGGGCAAAGTCTCTTCGATTTTGTAAAAATATATACAAACAGAATTTGAAAGGAATCCGCGCAATATTTTTGTTTTTTAATAGATTTAAGTGAAGATCGGGAAGCAGCTCTATATGGGGCCTATGACTAAGAGTTGTCCCATAGGGATCATTTTTGGACTACTGATTAATGGATGTAGTATACACATAAAAACGCAATTTGACTAAGATTCATATGATAATTTGGATCCTATGGCAATTTATGTTGATTTCATAGGGGTCATTTGTATGGGGGCTAGGTCTGAACATGGACCGATTCTCACCAATTTCGACAGCGTTGATCCCATTGCCAATGCAAGCTTATGTACCAAATTTCGTCAAAATATATTAGTATTTGCGACCTGCAGTTTGATTACAAGCTTTACATGGACACACAGACGGACGGACGGACGGACGGACATCGTTAAATCGAATCAGAAAGTGATTTTGATTCGATCGGTATAATAAAAGATGGGGCTAAGTCAAATATTTTTGGTTGTTACAAACAGCAGCACAAAGTCATTATACCCAAACCACATAGTGGTATAAGGTATAAAAATACTTCACATCGGAGTGCTTCTAGGTATAGTGAGCAGTAACTAATATTGGCTTTAATTAATTTCTCAAAGTTGAAAAAAAATGCTGTCAAATTTCTTGACAGTGGTCTGGGGCATTTGCTAGTTCTTGGCAAGTTTTTATTAGATTTTGAAGTGATATAGCTTCTTAAAGAGATATTTTAGTACTGATATCGATTCGTATAACAACTTCTCGAAAATATTAATCTATAGAGCGAAATTTTCGCAAAATCTGAAAAAAAGTCATATTTTCCCAATTTTTTTAAATTATTTTTTTTTTTTTTTTTTTTGATAGACCCAGAACTTTCTATTTTTCAATTTTGCTATTCGCATATTTCTAGGGGGTGAGACCGAGAGTTTGAACACTTTTTTACTTAGGACCACACTAATGTCCATATATATTTTTAACTAATTTGAAGAGTCGCGGAAAACTGGGCGGGGTCACACCAATGTGCTTGGCATCCAGCATACATAGTAGTTATTTAATGTCATATATCTGGAGTACTGTAATAGAGAAAGCCTTGGGATATTGTGTGAGTTCATAAGTTATTAATGTTAGTACTCGGAAAGGAAATGGGCGGAATCAGATCACTGGGCATGGCATAGAGATTAAATATTTATTGCCATATACCTAGAGTACAGAAAAATTGACAAAATCAAAAATCGCCAGAATCAAAAATCGCCAAAATCGAATATCGCAAAAAAAAACAAAAATCGCCAAAATCAAAATTACTAAAATAAAAATATAATAAAGCCAAAAATCGCCCAAATCAAAAGTAGCTAAAATCTATCTTAAAAATCAAAAATACCAAAAACAAAAATCGCCAAAGTCAAAAAACGCCAAAACCGAAATTCGCGACTATAAAATAGCTTAAATCAAAAGTCGTCTAAATAAAAAATTTCCAAAACCGCAAATTGCGAATAACAAAAAACGAAACACGCTAAAATCAAAAATCGCTAAACCAAAAATCACGAAAAAAAAAGAAAACAAAAATCGCCAAAATCGAAAAACATCAAAAATACAAAAATCGTTAAAATAAATAATCGCCAAACTCAAAAAACGCCAAAATAAATAATCGCCAATTTAAATAATCGCAAAAAAATCGTCAAATCAAAAATCTGAATGACCAATATTCGACAAAATCAAAATGTCGCCAAAAATAAATAAAATATTTTTCTATAAAATGTATTCCCATTTTTTTTATTTCGTTGCGATGGATGTAACACAGCGCTTCGAATTAGCTTGGGAAAGATGCCGAAAAACTCGATGTCGATTCCTGTGTCTTTGCAAAGACAACAAGATGTCATCGAAGGAACTATATGGAAACATTTTGAAGTTATCATTAGTTATGTAAAAGTACAAAATTTCCGTAAACTACAGGTCGCTTGATACATAAGCTTTTATTAGCCATATAATAGTCATTTTTTTTTAAATTGGGAAACCCGGCGCTTGTTCGGACCTAGTCTGGTTTGTTTTTTTTTATATCCATATCTCATCAATCCAAAAATTTCGATGAAAAATCGATTTATGTAGTATATACACAATTAAAATTATGTGGGGCATTCATATACGATGGAAATCGATTTTCCAACGAAATTTTTGAGTGTTCGAAAATGATGTTAGAGGTATGGTTCCTTGGGCAAATATGCTTTTTATGGACCATAATGCTAGAATGGCGATGAGCCCATGGAGACTTTTTCGGGCCTACAATTGGACCCACTCGAGTATGTATCAGCGACGCATACACATTTTTGTTTACTTGTTGAGTTTTTTTTTCATGCGGACGTTCAACAAAAAAAATGTGTATGCATCGCCAATAAGCAAAGCTACAATTATTTAATTTTATGTTTACATTTATGCTCATTGCTCTCAATTAAAAAGCGCAAAAATACCTAAAACTTTTATTAATTATCTTATTATAAATTCTAGCCATTATTGTTTGAAATCTAGCCTTTTTTGTCTCTTAGTGTTGACAACCTTGGCCTAGTACTATTCTTAGAACACGGGTAAATTGAAAAGTAGATTTGAAAAAGGTATTGATTTTTAAAATTTTCGGAGAGGAACATTAAGTGGTTCATATATGGTATATGCTTATACTAGTTAATGTAATGAATTAAGAGGTAAGTCGGATCACTGAAACACTGGGGGTTAATAGCTAATAAAAAATTTCATATACATACATACATATATACATTTTTTATTGGATAAACTCTGGACTTTAATCATTTATAAGACCAGCTTTAGTATATATTATATATGTATATTCCAGTGGTCTTACATATTAATTATAATTCTCGTAATTGCTTATATCCCATATTTTAAACGTTAAATATTTCATTCCGATCACAATCAAAGAGATTACTTAAAGACAGAAAAAAAACACTAAATAAGCCACACTTAAAACTCGTAATATCATTTGGACATGTGCCCACGTACATGTGTGTAAATTACAATTTGTCTCAATGTGTTAATTTTTTTTTTTTAATTTTATTTTATATTTTTAACAGGTTTGGGCAAAATGTTAAACCCTGATCTTGAAATAGCTTTACAATTCTGTACACATTTGGTTTATGGTTACATGGGCATTAAGCCGGACATCTATCAGGCATTTAGCTTACATGAAGATTTAGATATACACAAACATCAATTCTCTGAGATAACCGCTATGAAACGTAAATATCCACACTTGAAAGTATTGCTTAGCATCGGTGGTGACAAAGATGTCGACCCTGATCATCCGAATAAATATATCGAACTATTGGAGGGTGAACGTGTTAAACAGGCTGCTTTCATTAACAGCGCCTATTCTACGGTACGTTCTTATGGTTTCGATGGTATCGATTTGGCTTTTCAATTTCCCAAAAATAAACCACGTAAAGTCCACTCGGATGCTGGTATGTTATGGAAGAAATTTAAGAAACTTTTTACTGGCGATTTCATTGTGGACCCCAATGCTGATCAACATAAAGAGCAATTCACAACATTGGTAAGAGATTTAAGGAATATTCTAAGACCAGATGGTTTGCTTTTGTCTCTTACCGTGCTGCCCAATGTTAATTCAACATGTACGATATAATTTCAAAATACTTTTTTTTTATTGGCTTCTATAGTTTGTTTTATTTTTAGGGTATTTTGATATTCCGGCTATTTCTGGCTTCATCGACTATGTCAATTTAGCTGCTTTCGATTTCTTGACACCCGAACGTAATCCCGAAGAAGCCGATTTTACGGCTCCGTTATATGAACTCTCAGCACAAAATCGTTTATCACATTACAATGCTGATTATCAAGTTTCTTACTGGTTGCAACATCAATGTCCAGCCCATAAAATTATTTTGGGAATGACTACATATGGTCGTGCCTGGAAACTCACGACAGATTCTGGTAGTACGGGTGTTCCCGTTATACCCAGCACTGAAGGTGCTGCAGAAGCTGGCATGCAAAGTCATACCGCTGGTCTCTTAAGTTGGGCTGAAATTTGTGCTAAACTTCCCAACCAATTCAATGCTTATCTAAAGGGCGCAGATTCTCCCTTGAAACGAGTCAGTGATCCTACCAGACGTTACGGCACTTATGCTTATCGTCCCGCTGATGACAATGGTGATCATGGTATTTGGATTAGTTATGAAGATCCCGATTCAGCTTCCAACAAGGCCACTTATGCTAGTTCCAAAGGTTTGGGTGGTTTATCTTTGTTTGATTTAAGTTTTGATGATTTCCGTGGTCTCTGCAATGGTGAAAAATATCCACTGCTGAGAGCAGCCAAATATCGTTTGTAAATAAATTTGTTGTTATTTTTTCTTTTATTTCATTTTGTTGCTACTTCGTTGAAATTAGTTTAATAAAGTGATAACAGAAAGATGAAAATTTTTTTTATTTAAAATATCTGGGCAAATATAGTTCAGAGTATTTTTACACCTTAAACCACTATGTAGTCAGGGTATAATTAATATGGCCTGATGTTTGCAACTACCAAAAATATTTGACCTTGACCCATCTTTTATTATACCAATCGAATCAGAATCACTTTCTGACTCGACTTAGCAATGCCCGTCCGTCCGTCCGTCTGTCTGTGTGTCCATGTAAACTTTGTAATTAAACTACAGGTAGCAACTATTTTGATAAAATTTGATATATAAGCTTCTACCGGCCATAGCATGAACACTATTGAAATTGGTGAAAATCGATGCATGTTCAGACCTAGTCCCCATATAAATGAACCTTATAGAATCGGCTTAAATTGTCATAAAATCAAAATTGTCACGGTAAGATTAGGTTTGTGTATGTTCATTACTCCCATTAATCAGTGGTCCAAAAATAAATCCTATAGGACAATTCTTAGTCATAGCCCCAATATAAAGCTGCTTCCCGATCTTCACCTAAATCTATCAAAAAACAAAAATATTCAACAGATTTTTCTCAAATTTGTTTCGTATATGTTTTTGCAAAAAAAAGGAGACCTTACCAAATATGTCAGGACCGGTCCATTTTTCGACCGAGTCCCGATATGAGGTTTTTTTATAAACTTAAATAACATTAACAAAAACATTAATTTTTAGAACTTTTTATATTCTAAGTTGGAATTATTTTTTTTACTTATGTACGATCTAATAAATATTTCTTTGTCAAGAAAAAATAAAACCTGTAATTAATAAATACAGAAGGATTAAATTTTGGTATGTATTACTACATATTTAAGTTCTCACCAGAATTTTTTGTTCAAAAATTTATTGCAAAAAATAAAATTCAAAAATTGCCAACATTTTTTTCGTTAATTTTACACCCATAGAGTTAGTTATCTTAGGACAAGTACAAGTATTTAAACAAATTTTTTGAAAACTTATGTTATGAATTTATGAAACTTTGAAATTCTTTTAAAAGAGAACAAGAATGGAAAACAAGGCAGATTTGCTCAATTTGGTTTCTAATTTGAGATATCTATCATCAGATTTCTGTATAATATGTAGTACAGGGAGTGAAAAGTACGTGGCCTCACATAGAGATGGCGTGGCAGGTGGCAATTTTTGCTGTTTATTTAGTAAGGCCAACTGTTAAAAAGATTCCGTCAAAATTTACTGACATTTTGTTAATCAGGAAAAAGTTACCATTATAAAAAATATGCTGAAAAAAATGGATTGCAAAGAGTTTCGTGTTTTGATTAAACATTGTTTTTTAGTGGAAAAAATGGTGTATAACTCAAAGAATGGATTGATAAATATTATGGTGAATATTCGCTGACATATTCAATGGCTAGAAGGTTAATAGGTGGCTAAAAGCGGCCAAAGACGCAACAATCGGCTAGAAAGGTAATGGCCAGTGTTTTTCTGATGCACGTGGTATTATATATATTGATTACGTGAAGAAAGGAGAAATAATAACTGCCAAGTAACATGTTGAGTTACTGGACAGATCGGATGAAGAAATTAAGAAAAAAATACCCCACTTTAATAAGACAAAAATCGTGCACCATCGTGATAGTGCATCGGCGCATTCATCTGCTTCGGCTTCAGAAAAATTGAAGTCTTTACATTATGAATTGCTTACCCACCCCCGGCATTCTCTAGATCCGGCCACCAGTGATTATTATTTGTTCCCAAACTTGAAAAGATAGCTCCAGGGAAAGAGATTTTCAGCATATGAAGAATTCATATCAAAGACGGAAGCCTATTTTGAAGAGTCTGACGAATCGTATTTTTTCAAGGGTTCAATATGTTACAGGATCGTTGGAAGAGGTACATTTCGCTTAACGGAGATTACGTTGAAGAATAAAATTAATTTCAATTCCAAAAAAATTGGTTTTTCGTTGTTAGTTGTGATAATATTTTTTATTATTGCTTGGGAGAAGCAATTGTTCAAAATGGGGTAAATCGGGTATCATTGTGCCGAGATATGTCCAAAAAGATGAAGACACCTCTAAAAAATGTTAAAAATACAGTGTGTTTGTTGTAACATTTTAGTATTATTAAGTTTATTATTTTTTATAAAAATAAAAAATCTTATTTTCGATCTTTATCATTTCAATGATTGAGTTTGAAATTATTTAGGCTCAAGATCAAATGTTTTTACTTTAAATAAAGCAAAAACATTGGCACATTTGTTTCAAAAAATTGATCTATACTCTGCATGACAGGTTATACAGCTGTTTCGGGAAGAGTCACCAACCCTCATCAGTAACCAAAAGCAGTAGATAGTTTGTTTGGTAAAAAGTTAAATTCATATATATTTGCTGAAAACAACCAAATGAAAATTCAAGCAAAAGTTATAGTATTTAAGCCTCTTCCAATATAACAAACTAAAAATATAGAACAACTTTGAAACAAATATGTTTTGTATACGATTTTGTATAGTATTTAGTTTGTCAAAATATTATTTTTTAAAACACTTTGTTATAAACAGTACAATAATTCCAGATATTTATGTAAACGTAAAACCGATGTGGAGGGTACCAAAGATTCGGCAAGCAGCGTGAAATTTTTATTTCGAAAAGTGGAAGGCAAAGTTTAAAATTTGTTTTTTTTTCGATTTACCGGTACAAATTACGTTTTAGAAACTCACCATTTTGGTACATTGTAGAACAATTCAAAACAATCTTCAAAAAATTTTATTTCCAAAAATGGGGAGCTAACTTCTTACTTACGTTCTTAATTATGTTCCTTAAAATTCTTCTGTAGTTTGTATTGCAGTCTGTACTCATATATACCATGTAAAGGTAAAGTAGAACTAACAACTATCATGCTTTATCTACAATATTAATAGGGAAGGCGGCTTCTTGTGATCGATGTAACTCTGTCAGTTTTAAACCGATTTAAACCAAACATACCTCATTTAGAAGGTATTTCTTTCCAGCTGCTCACCAGATTTACAGATTTGCACCGTCTGGAACATTTTTTTTTTTTTTTTTTTCAAATAATTCAAAGTTGCTAACACATATATAAAATTTTACAATGCTGCGTCTGTTTGTTAAATTTGTTAATGTGTTGGCAAAAATTTTATACGAAAAGCCCTGTTTTGAATTGAGAATTAGTTTTGGACATAAACCAATAACGACAATAAGACAATCGAATTTCACTATAATAACTGCATATCACACACCTAAAATGAGCATACCTTTAGGTGGCATACAAGGTAGTTCAAAAACCTTTAGACTCTTATTTCTGTGTGTTCGACAAATATTTGTAATGAAATAAATTTAATGAATTAATTAGATTAAAAAATAGTTAAAGAAATAAATTGAATGAAAAAATAAAATTGCCTAGAATTTGCAGTCGAATTGCAAGGGTTGGGCTCTGCTAGTTATAATTAATAAAACTTGTTCAGCGTTACAATAAGTGTTTTTAATAAGTTAAATTGAATTAAAAAATTTCAAAATTATAATAAATTTGAAGAGTCAGAATAGTTTAATAATCGATAAATCTATAAATGATATTTGATGTGTAAACATCATAAGCGCAGGGGGGTAAATTTCAGAAACAGCATAACATGTAAGCGTAACATGTGAGTCGTAAGACAAAATGTTATTGTATTGGTGAAAAAATTATGATATTATGATAACCTGTTTGAAAATTAAAAATGAAAAATAAAAAATTAAAAAATAAAAATATATTTCAAAAATTCATAACTGCACTGTATTCTTAATCGGACCGGTTTCTGGCAAATGAAAAATTAAAAATGAAAATTAAAAAATTAAAAATTAAAAATTAAAAATGAAAGATGAAAAATCAAAAATGAAAAATGAAAAAAGAAAAAAGAAAAATTAAAACTGAAAAATTAAAAATGAAAAATGAAAAAATTAAAAATTAAAAATTAAAAATTAAAAATTAAAAATTAAAAATTAAAAACTAAAAATTAAAAATTAAAAATTAAAAATTAAAAATTAAAAATTAAAAATTGAAAATTAAAAATTAAAAATTAAAAATTAAAAATTAAAAATTAAAAATTAAAAATTAAAAATTAAAAATTAAAAATTAAAAATTAAAAATTAAAAATTAAAAATTAAAAATTAAAAATTAAAAATTAAAAATTAAAAATTAAAAATTAAAAATTAAAAATTAAAAATTAAAAATTAAAAATTAAAAATTAAAAATTAAAGATTAAAAATTAAAAATTAAAAATTAAAAATTAAAAATTAAAAATTAAAAATTAAAAATTAAAAATTAAAAATTAAAAATTAAAAATTAAAAATTAAAAATTAAAAATTAAAAATTAAAAATTAAAAATTAAAAATTAAAAATTAAAAATTAAAAATTAAAAATTAAAAATTAAAAATTAAAAATTAAAAATTAAAAATTAAAAATTAAAAATTAAAAATTAAAAATTAAAAATTAAAAATTAAAAATTAAAAATTAAAAATTAAAAATTAAAAATTAAAAATTAAAAATTAAAAATTAAAAATTAAAAATTAAAAATTAAAAATTAAAAATTAAAAATTAAAAATTAAAAATTAAAAATTAAAAATTAAAAATTAAAAATTAAAAATTAAAAATTAAAAATTAAAAATTAAAAATTAAAAATTAAAAATTAAAAATTAAAAATTAAAAATTAAAAATTAAAAATTAAAAATTAAAAATTAAAAATTAAAAATTAAAAATTAAAAATTAAACATTAAAAATTAAAAATTAAAAATTAAAAATTAAAAATTAAAAATTAAAAATTAAAAATTAAAAATTAAAAATTAAAAATTAAAAATTAAAAATTAAAAATTAAAAATTAAAAATTAAAAATTAAAAATTAAAAATTAAAAATTAAAAATTAAAAATTAAAAATTAAAAATTAAAAATTAAAAATTAAAAATTAAAAATTAAAAATTAAAAATTAAAAATTAAAAATTAAAAATTAAAAATTAAAAATTAAAAATTAAAAATTAAAAATTAAAAATTAAAAATTAAAAATTAAAAATTAAAAATTAAAAATTAAAAATTAAAAATGAAAAATAAAAATAAAAAATGAAACATGAAAAATAAAAAATGAAAAATGGAAAACAAAAAATTAAAAATGAAAACTAAAAAAGGAAAAATGAAAAAAGAAAAATTAAAAATAAAAAATGAAAAACGAAAAAGGTAAAATGAAAAAAAAAAAATTAAAAATAGAAAATAAAAAATTAAGAATAAAAATGAAAAATAAAAAATGAAAAATGAAATATAAAAAAAAAAAATAAAAAATAAAAAGGAAAAATGAAAAATAGCAAATGAATATTAAAAAATTAAAACTAACAAACTAAAAATAAAAAATCAAAAATAAACAAGTAAGAAAAATATAGTCGGTCCAGACCGACTATACGATATCCAATACCATGCGCTTAGAGACCCTATCTCTTAGGCCCAACCAACTGGATATAGAAAATAATCGTAAACCAAATTTGAGTGGCATTTTTATTAATTTTTTGACTGGAGATATGAAAAAGTTCATATAGGATGCTATGTCTATATGGGGACTAGGTCCAAAAATGGACCGATCCTGACCATGGTTGGCAAAGTCTCTTGTATTTTGCAAAAATATATACAAACAAAATTTGATATGAATCATTGCAATATTTTTGTTTTTTGATAGATTTAAGTGAAGATCGGGAAGCAGCTCTATATGGGGCCTATGATCAAGAGTTGTCCCATTGGGATCGTTTTTGGACTTTTCATTAATGGATGTAATAAACACATACAAACCCAATTTGACTTAGATCTATACGACAATTTGGATCTTATGGCAATTTATGTCGATTTCATAGTTGGTCATTTGTATGGGGGCTAGGTCTGAACATGGACCGATTCTAACCAGTTTCAACAGCATTCATCCCATGGCTGATGATATGATATGATATTATGATAACCTGTTTGAAAATTAAAAATGAAAACTAAAAAATTAAAAATGAAAAATAAAAAATTAAAAATTAAAAATTAAAAAATTAAAATTAAAAATGAAAAATTAAAAATTAAATATGAAAAATGAAAAATGAAAAATGAAAAAAGAAAAATGAAAAATGAAAAATAAAAATTGAAAAATAAAAAATGAAACATGAAAAATAAAATATGAAAAATAAAAAATTAAACCCGAAAAATGAAAAATGAAAAATGAAATATGAAAAATGAAAAATAAATGACAAATATAAAAAATGAAAAATGGAAACCGAAAAATGAAAAATTAAAAATAAAAAAGGAAAAATGAAAAACGAAAAATGAAAAATAAAAAATGAAAAACGAAAAACGTAAAATAAAAAAAAAATTAAAAATTGAATTGAAATGAAAAATGAAATATAAAAAAAAAAAAAATATTAAAAGGAAAAATGAAAAATAAAAAATGAATATTAAAAAATTAAAACTAAAAAATTATAAATAAAAAATCAAAAATAAACAAGTAAGAAAATTATAGTCGGTCTACACCGACTATACGATACCCTATACAATGCGCTTTGAGACCCTATCTCTTAGGCCCAACCAATTGGATATAGAAAGTAATCGTAAACCAAATTTGAGTGTCATTTTTATTAATTTTTTGGCTGCAGATATGAAAAAGTTCATATCGGATGCTATGTCTATATGGGGACTAGGTCCAAAAATGGACCGATCCTGATCATGGTTGGCAAAGTCTCTTGTATTTTTCAAAAATATATACAAACAAAATTTGAGATGAATCAGTGCAATATTTTTATTTTTTGATGATATGATATGATATTATGATCATGGCTGATGATATGATATGATATTATGAGAACCTGTTTGAAAATTAAAAATGAAAAATAAAAAATTAAAAAATAAAAATTAAAAATGAAAAATAAAAAGTGAAAAATTAAAAATTAAATATGAAAAATGAAAAATGAAAAATGAAAAACGAAAAATGAAAAATGAAAAATGAAAAAAGAAAAATGAAAAATTAAAAATGGAAAATGAAAAATGAAAAATGAAAAAAGAAAAAATAAAAACGAAAAATAAAAAATGAAAAACGAAAATTGAAAACTGAAAAATTAAAAATGTAAATTTAAAAATGAATAATTAAAAATGAAAAATAAAAAATTAAACATGAAAAATAAAAAATGAAAACCGAAAAATTAAAAATGAAAAAAGAAATATGAAAAATGAAAAATAAATTAAAAATGAAAAATAAAAAATTAAAAATAAAAAATAAAGAATGAAAAATTAAAAATGAAAAATAAAAAAGGAAAAATAAAAAACGAAAAATGAAAAATAAAAAATAAAAAATGAAAAACGAAAAACGTAAAATGGAAAAAAAAATTAAAAATGGAAAATAAAAAATTAAGAATAAAAATGAGAAATAAAAAATGAAAAATGAAAAATGAAATATGAAAAATAAAATATGAAAAATAAAAAATGAAACATGAAAAATAAAATATGAAAAATAAAAAATGAAAACCGAAAAATTAAAAATGAAAAATGAAAAATAATATATGAAAAATTAAAACTAAATTAAAAATTAAAAATAAAAAATGAAAAATAAAAAATTAAAAATGGAAAACAAAAAATGAAAAATAAAAAATGAAAAATTAAAAACGAAAAATAAAAAATAAAAAACGAAAAGCGTAAAATAAAAAAAAAATTAAAAATGGAAAATAAAAAATTAAGAATAAAAATGAAAAATAAAAAATGAAAAATGAAATATAAAAAAAAAATAAAAAATTAAAAGGAAAAATGAAAAATAAAAAATGAATATTAAAAAATTAAAACTAAAAAATTATAAATAAAAAATCAAAAATAAACAAGTAAGAAAATTATAGTCGGTCTAGACCGACTATACGATATCCTATACCATGCGCTTAGAGACCCTATCTCTTAGGCCCAACCAATTGGATATAGAAAATAATCGTAAACTAAATTTGAGTGGCATTTTTGACCATGAATGGCAAAGTCTCTTGTATTTTGCAAAAATATATACAAACACAATTTGAGATGAATCAGTGCAATATTTTTGTTTTTGATAGATTTAAGTGAAGATCGGGAAGCAGCTTTATATGGGGCCTATGACTAAGAGTTGTCCCATTGTGATCGTTTTTGGACTTTTCATTAATGGATGTAATAAACACATACAAACCCAATTTGACTTAGATCTATATGACAATTTGGATCTTATGGCAATTTATGTCGATTTCATAGGGGTCGTTTGTATGGGTCTAGGTCTGAACATGGACCGATTCTCTCCAATTTCAACACCGTTCATCCCATGGCTGATAAAAGGTTATATACCAAATTTCATCAAAATATATTCACATTTGCGGTATAATTAATCGGCAGCACAAAGTCATTATACCCAAGCCACGTAGAGGTATAGGGTATAAAAACTAAAATTAAAAATGAATAATGGAAAATAAAAGTGAAAAATTAAACATAAAAAATTAAATATAAAAAAACAAAAAATAAAAAATGGAAATTTAAAAATAAAAAATGAAAAATAAAAAATGAAAAATGAAAAAAGAAAAATAAAAATTGGAAAATGAAAAATGAAAAATAAATTAAAAATTTAAAATAAAAAATAAAAAATGAAAAATTAAAATTAAAAAATGTAAATTAATAATAAAAAATGAAAAATTAAAAAAAAAAAATTAAAAATGAGAAATGAAAAACGAAAAATTTAAAATAAAATATAAAAAACGAAAAATGAAAAATTAACCGGTTAAAATAATAAATAATAATAAATATTTTTATATTAACAGAGCCCCTGCAGTTGATTGCTATAAGTGATACGCTTTCTGTTTGATTTTAAGAAAGTGCTATAAAAAGTCTTTAATTAGTAGATGTTTACACATCTCCCCTGCGATCGGACTCACATGATTTTTTTTTTAAATGGAATTGTCAAAATTTAAATTTTTATGATATTCTAGAATCATTAGCACTAACGTACTGTGCTAAACCCAAAACCAAAAACATTTACAAAAATTCAACGATTTTCTAATTGAAGTATGCAATCACGTACGTACAAGTCTTTATACATGTGTAATATTTAATTTATATTAAATTTTATACGGTTCGAGAAATAAAAGAAAAAATTAACATTGGTTGATACATGAATTTAAATTGATTTTTATTTACACTAAATTTTATCATCAATAGCCCATAAGGAAACTCCTTACATTAATTTTTTAATGCAAGAGAAAAATTGATAATTTTTAAAATATTTATTCACTTTTCTAAAAATTATTGAAAAGATCTTCTTTAGTTTATTCATAACAAATGTATCTAATATTAATAAAAAAGATTTAAAAATTACAAACAGCTGCACTGGGACTTAAAAACTTTATGGCATTCGTATAAAAACACAATGTAGTTGTATGTCATTGCTCACTTATTAAGCTTTGTGAGATAAATTTAAATATATCTCTCCCAAAAGCTTAAACACTATTCGTTTTACTAATTCTCGGAATTAATTCAAAGCTTGGCATATAATTCAAACTTACAAAAAGTTCAAAACTGCAAATATTAAATCTTTTGTATATCAATAAAAATCCCCCCTCAACAAATATTTGACCTCATAACCAAAACAAAACTGATAAGTGTTTATAGCTCGCTCATATAAGCTTCAAACGAATAACAAACGAAATCATTTAGTTCGAATAAAACTACAGGCGCAGACACAACTTGAGCTGTAAAAACAAAACACAACGCATTAAAATTATAACAACAATGAAATTCTATTTGAATTTGTGTTTGACGCTTGCTGTGAGTCAGCTGGCTCTGGCTACGGGACCAAACATGGTTTGTTTCTATGATGCTTCCAGCGCGGATAGAGATGGTAATACTCGTACTTGTAGCTTTATAAGTAATCTTGAATATCTCCAGTTTTTATATATTTTTTTATATATTCCAAGGTTTGGGTAAGGTTACATCGGCCGATTTAGAATTGGCTTTACAATTTTGTACTCATCTTGTCTACGGTTATGTGGGTATTAACTCGGAGACCTATGAACTGAAGAGCCTTAATACTCAACGCGATATGCAAAGAAGACATTTTGCTGCTATAACAGAGTTAAAGGATAAATTTCCCCATGTCAAGTTTTTACTCAGTGTTGGTGGTGATAAAGATTGGGAGAACCCCGAAAAATACACGCAGCTTTTAGAGGCTGGTCCAGAAAAGTATTCTGTATTTGCCAATTCGGCTCGTGATTTATTGCGTAGTTACAATTTTGATGGCTTGGACTTGGCTTTTCAATTGCCACGTAATAAACCACGCAAAGTACACTCAGCGGCCGGTAGTACTTGGAAATCGTTTAAGAAACTATTTACCGGTGATTTTGTTGTGGACGAAAAAGCCGATGAACACAAAGATCAGTTTACCAATTTAGTTACAAACTTGAAATCGACATTTGCTCCCAACGATCTCTTGTTAACTTTAACTGTATTGCCAAATGTTAATTCAACCTGTAAGTTCCATGTTTAAAGTTATCGCAAATAAGCATTTGACTAATTTATTGTTATCATTACAGGGTACTTTAATGCTCCGGCTTTAGTTAATAGTCTGGAGTTTGTTAATTTGGCTGCTTTTGATTTTACCACACCCGAGCGAAATCCCGAAGAAGCTGACTATACAGCTCCCTTACATCCCATTGCCTTGGAGGGCAACCGTCAGCCTTTTTACAATGTTGATTTTCAAGTTGACCATTGGATTGCCCAACGTTTTCCGCACAACAAAATCAATGTTGGTATTGCCAGTTATGGTCGTGCTTGGAAAATGACTGCAGATTCTAAAAATGATGGTTTTCCTATTGTTGCCTCAACCGCTGGTGCTGCTGAGCCAGGTTCTCAAACTAAAATTGCTGGTCTCCTTGATTGGGCTGAAGTTTGTCTAAAGCTACCAAATCCTTCAAATGCCGGCAAGTCAGGTGCTGATGCTCCTTTGAGTCGTGTTTCTGATCCCACCAATAAATATGGTACTTACGCATTCCGACCTGCCGATGAGAATGGTGACCATGGTATTTGGGTCAGTTATGAGGATCCCCGTACAGCATCTAGTAAGGCCTCCTATGTTAAAGGTCGCGGTTTGGGTGGTGTTGCTCTATTCGATCTGAGTTTAGACGATTTTCGTGGACAATGTACCGGAGATAAATTCCCCATGTTAAGAGCCATCAAATATGTAACAATGTAAATTTAATTTAAAATTAGTTTTTTTATAACAAAAAAAAAAAAGAATAATAATAATAAAGTAAAGCTTAAAGCTTTCAAACAATCATTATGATTCATTATTATGATAACAAGTATTTCTACAGGCCACACTTTAAATAGCAAAATGCATACATCGGTTTTTCATTCCGTTTGTAACGCTCTAAAGTGAGTATAAAATAGAATCAGCAATATATCTCTTTTATAATTAAATTACACTGAGTTACATATATGTCTCGCTACAACTGAAAATAAGGGAGTATTCTGTTGGTTACGTACATCAAAAATCCGTGTAAAAAAATATTTTCTGAGACATTCTAATTTATTTTTACCTACCTTACTTTTCAACAAATTTAAATTATTTTCCAACAATTTCAGAAGGATGTTTATACGAGGTTTCCAAAAATATGTAATGTTTTATGTAGATTTTTTGATGAGTATTTGAAATTATTACTTTTTTCTAAATAATAGCTTGAGGCACTTTTTTTGAAAATCTACTTCTACTTCTATTCTAAGGCGATATTTTTAGAAAAAAAATAGTTTTTGTTAATTTAAACCTAAATTTGAAAAAAGTGAAGGTAGTTTTCAGAAGTTCAGATAATGGAATGTCTTTAATATCTTTTCAGTATGCAGAGTTCGTGAGATCCGCCTTTAGCGGTCAGAAACTGTTTAAAGTAGGAACAGATACTCTTCAAGTCAATTGCAAACCTTACATTCACTTTGTACAGTTATTAAAATTTCTTAACTAACGTTATGTCTTTGTGAGATTCCGTTTTAGCGATCCTTTCAGATTTTACTTTTCCTTTCCAAAGGCTCTTCAATGTAAAACACTTTGGCAATTTTTTTTGGCAAGACCCCTAAGAAGTTTACCCCACAAGAAAGAAATTTTTTCAATATGTAAAAATCCAATTATTATTAAAATTAACCATAGTTTATTTTGAACGGTACTTTCGTCTCAGGGTTCATAACACAAAAATAAAAATATTATACCTGTATTTTTATAGTACTAGTATTTTTATACCCTATAACAGCTCGGCGTATAAAGAATTTATGCTGATGTTTGTAACTAACCAAATCTATTGATAGACTTCGAATCTCTTACTGATTCGATTTATCGATGTCCGTGTTATCTGCGTCTTCAAAATAGAATCGCAAATACAAATATTTTTGAAGATATCTCGTAGATAGAGCGTACTCATTCACACGATGATCCCTACTGTAATTGGAACAAAACTATGCTTGATCAGCCCAAGTGCCCAGATAAATAACTAATATATCTGTGGTCACAAGCGATAACCGCCTAAGTCGACTTAAGAACGGTTTGAGTTATGTATGCTATCATATTCTACTAAAAACGCTTTATATTTACGTGAAATCCCCATTCCTCTAACACTGTTTAATAAAAAGTTATTAATGAAATCATACTGATCTAAGTCGTAATGAAGCCCCATTACATTTATATAAAAATTCATTTTTCTCGAAAGCATGGTTTTCGACTTAGGCGGTTAATGCTTATGACCACAGATATATAGATTAGATTTTGGGCATAGGCGGGGTCCAGTCTTTTACCCTTCAATATAAAACTAATAAATGTGAAGTTTGGGGACAATCGGATAAAGAAAAGTCGCGCCGGAAATCGATTGAAAATATCAAGTGTGTTTATATGGGGAAAATATGACTTTTTCAAATTTTACCAAAATTTCGTTCTATAGTTTAATTTTTCCGACAAGCTGTTATAAGAATCGGGATCAGTACTAAATTTTTCAACAAGCTATAAAAATTCAAAATCGAATAAAAATTCGCCAATAGCAAATGCCCCAGACCACTTTTGTGCAAAAAAAAAAAAAAAAATAGGTCATGAAATTTGATGGCACTTTTTTCAACTTTGAGAAATTTATTAAAGCCATAATTTTTTTGTCTCTGTACTTATAGGTTATCAGATATGTAGTATTGTTTTATTAGCACATTGTTAACCTATTGCGCATTGAGACCGAAAATGGGAAATTTTTTGATAAAATTTTGAAAACTACTTTTTCAAGTTTTAAAAAATTTTCTTAAACAAAATTTAAAAAAATGAATCTGGCACCTCAACGTTTTATTAAATGCATGTTACAGATTAACTGTGTGAGTAACTGTTTAAGTAAATCCCTATGCCAAAATTTTTTGACAAGAATTTTATTTTGGCGGATTTCGAGAAAAATGGGATTATTGTTAAATATTTTGTAAATGTACTCTTTCTAAATATTTTGTATCAAAAATTCTTCACTTTTCTACTTTTAAATGTTGAGTTTTGTCTTAATAGCCTAGGGTTTCGGAAAAAGTAGTATGACCACATTAACCCTTTTCGAATTGGTGTCACATATGTCCCCAAGCTAATAAAAGACAATTTATTTAAAAAATTCAAATATATTGTAAGTGCTGTCGAATTTTTAGATGCGATGCTTAAAATATAATAACGAAATGTGCAGAACTTCCGTTCCCAAAATTTGGGACAAATCCGAGAACGTTAACCCATTATTTGCCAGGGCCAGCTTTGGATTTTAAGATATCTTTAAATTAAAATTACGCATTTTCATTTTTAAGGACCACTCTAATATACACGTATATAAATTATGTCCTAAATATTATATCCTATGGTTCAACAAAGGGCCGCAAGTAACCAATATATCAATCAAATTGGGGTTAGGTTAAAAGTAAGCCCTATAGGACCATTTATTGTCATAGCCCCTTTATAATGCTGCTTCCGAATCTTCACTAGTATTTTAAAAAAGACAAGTAACAGTACTAAATGCGACTGTGCCGAATCTTTGTTACCCTCCAGCCGTGTTGTAAACACAAAACTATAACCAATGTTGTTAACATTTAAATACAAACAAGTAAGAAAATTAAAGTCGCTCTCGACGATACCCTATACCATGCGTTTAGGGACCCTATCTCTTAGGACCAATTAATTGGATATAGAAAATAAGCATACACCAAATTTTAGTGGCATTGTTATTAATTTTTTTGCTTTCGGATATGAACAAGTTCATATGGGATGCTATAAATATGTGGGGACTGGGTCAAAAAAGGAGCGAACATGACCATATTTAGTAAGGTCACTTATTTGTTTTTCCAAAAACATATACAAACCAAATTTGAGAAAAATCTGTGCAATATTTTTGTTTTTTGATAGATTTAGATGAAGATCGGGAAGCAGCTTTATATGTGGCTATGGTTAAGAATCGTCGTATAAGGTTTATTTTTGTACTATTTATTAACGGGTGTATGAAACATACACAAACCCAATTTGACCGATATCTATAAGATAATTTGGATTTTGTGATAATTTAAGTCGATTTCATAGGGCTCATTTGTATGAGGACTAGGTTTGAGCATGCACCGATTTTCACTAATTTCAACAGCGTTCATGCTATGGCCGATAGAAGCGTAAATACCAAATTTCATCAAAATATGTTAATATTTGCGACCTGTAGTTTGATTACAAGGTTTACATGGACACACAAACGGACGGACGGACGTACATCGCTAAATCGATTCACAAAGTGATTCTGAGTCGATCGGTGTAATAAAAGAAGGGTCTATGATAAATACTTTTGGCAGTTACAAACCTTAGCATACCTTGACCACATAACGGCATAGGGTATAAAATTAAAATGGCTAAATTTTTTACAATGATGTTAAAATTAATAAAAATAATTAACAAAAATTTTTAGGTATTTCCGTGGTTTTTTAATTGATTATTAAATACAATGGCCATAAATGTAAATGTAAACACATTTTTGTTTGTTTGTTTATTACCGATGCATTAACATTTTTATACACTATACCACTATGTGGTTTGGGTATAATGACTTTGTGCTGCTGTTTGTAACAACCAAAAATATTTGACCTAGACCCATCTTTAATTATACCGATCGAATCAGAATCACTTTCTGAGTTGATTTAACAATGTCCGTCCGTCCGTCCGTCCGTCCGTCCGTCTGTGTGTCAATGTAAAGCTTGTAATCAAACTGCAGGTCGCAAATATGAATATATTTTGATGAAATTTGGTATATAAGCTTTTATCGGCCATGGGATGAACGCTATTGAAATTGGTGAGAATCGGTCCATGTTCAGACCTAGCCCCCATACGAATTACCCATATGAAATCGACATAAATTGCCATAAGATCCAAATTGTCATATAGATCTTACTCAAATTGGGTTTGTATGCGTTCATTACATCCATTAATGAGTAGTCCAAAAATGATCCCTTTGACCCCATACAGAGCTGCTTTTCGATCTTCAGTTAAATCTATTAAAAAACAAAAATATTGCACTGATTCTTCTCAAATTTTGTTTGTATATATTTTTGCAAAATACAAGAGACTTTACCAAACATGATCATGATCGGTCCATTTTTGGACCTAGTCCCTATATAGATATAGCATCCGATATGAACTTTTTAATATCTGCAGCCAAAAAAATTAATAAAAATCCCACTCAAATTTGGTTTTTGCTTATTTTCTATGTCCAGTTAGTTGGGCCTAAGAGATAGGGTTTCTAAACGCATGGTATAGGGTATCGTATAGTCGGTCTATACCGACTATAATTTTCTTACTTCTTTATTATACCCTATACCACTATGTGGTTTGGGTATAATGACTTTGTGTTGCTGTTTGTAACAACCAAAAATATTTGACCTACACCCATCTTTAATTATACCGATCGAATCAAAACCACTATCTGATTCGATTTAACGATGTCCGTCCGTCCGTCCGTCCGTCCGTCCGTCTGTGTGTCCATGTAAAGGTTGTAATCAAACTGCAGGTCGAAAATATGAATAAATTTTGACGAAATTTGATATTTGATCTTTTATCGAACATGGGATGAACGCTATTGAAATTGGTGAGGATCGGTCCACGTTCAGACCTAGCCCCCCTTTTAATTACCCCTATGAAATCAACATATATTGCCATAAGATCCAAATTATCATACAAATCTTAGTCAAATTGGGTTTGTATGTATATATTACATCCATTAATCAGTAGTCCAAGAATGATCCCTATTGGACAACTCTTAGTCATAGGCCCCATATAGAGCTGCTTCCCGATCTTCACTTAAATCTATCAAAAAACGAAAATATTGCACTGATTCTTCTAAAATTTTGTTTGTATATATTTTTGCAAAATACAAGAGACTTTACCAAACATGGTTCGGTCCATTTTTGGGCCTAGTCCCCATATAGATATAGCATCCGCTATGAACTTTTTCATATCTGCAGCCGAAAAAATTAATAAAATTCCCACTCAAATTTGGTTTATGCTTATTTTCTATATCCAGTTAGTTGGGCCTGAGAGATAGGGTCTCTAAACGCATGGTATAGGGTATCGTATAGTCGGTCTAGACCGACTATAATTTTCTTACTTGTTTTTATTGTTGTTGTTTTTCCCACATGTACAACAAGCAAATAAATATGTGTATGCATTACTGATACATACGGGCATATACATTACATGTACATGTTCTGTTACATACATATAAATATTTATACCCTATACCACTATGTGGTTTGGGTATAATGACTTTGTGCTGCTGTTTGTAACAACCAAAAATATTTGACCTAGACCCATCTTTAATTATACCGATCGAATCAGAATCACTTTCTGAGTTGATTTAACAATGTCCGTCCGTCCGTCCGTCCGTCCGTCCGTCTGTGTGTCAATGTAAAGCTTGTAATCAAACTGCAGGTCGCAAAAATGAATATATTTTGATGAAATTTGGTATATAAGCTTTTATCGACCATGGGATGAACGCTATTGAAATTGGTGAGAATCGGTGCATGTTCAGACCTAGCCCCCATACGAATTACCCATATGAAATCGACATAAATTGCCATAAGATCCAAATTGTCATATAGATCTTACTCAAATTGGGTTTGTATGCGTTCATTACATCCATTAATGAGTAGTCCAAAAATGATGCCTTTGACCCCATACAGAGCTGCTTTTCGATCTTCAGTTAAATCTATTAAAAAACAAAAATATTGCACTGATTCTTCTCAAATTTTGTTTGTATATATTTTTGCAAAATACAAGAGACTTTACCAAACATGATCATGATCGGTCCATTTTTGGACCTAGTCCCTATATAGATATAGCATCCGATATGAACTTTTTAATATCTGCAGCCAAAAAAATTAATAAAAATCCCACTCAAATTTGGTTTTTGCTTATTTTCTATGTCCAGTTAGTTGGGCCTAAGAGATAGGGTTTCTAAATGCATGGTATAGGGTATCGTATAGTCGGTCTATACCGACTATAATTTTCTTACTTCTTTATTATACCCTATACCACTATGTGGTTTGGGTATAATGACTTTGTGTTGCTGTTTGTAACAACCAAAAATATTTGACCTACACCCATCTTTAATTATACCGATCGAATCAAAACCACTATCTGATTCGATTTAACGATGTCCGTCCGTCCGTCCGTCCGTCTGTGTGTCCATGTAAAGGTTGTAATCAAACTGCAGGTCGAAAATATGAATAAATTTTGACGAAATTTGATATTTGATCTTTTATCGAACATGGGATGAACGCTATTGAAATTGGTGAGGATCGGTCCACGTTCAGACCTAGCCCCCCTTTTAATTACCCCTATGAAATCAACATATATTGCCATAAGATCCAAATTATCATACAAATCTTAGTCAAATTGGGTTTGTATGTATATATTACATCCATTAATCAGTAGTCCAAGAATGATCCCTATTGGACAACTCTTAGTCATAGGCCCCATATAGAGCTGCTTCCCGATCTTCACTTAAATCTATCAAAAAACGAAAATATTGCACTGATTCTGCTCAAATTTTGTTTGTATATATTTTTGCAAAATACAAGAGACTTTACCAAACATGGTTCGGTCCATTTTTGGGCCTAGTCCCCATATAGATATAGCATCCGCTATGAACTTTTTCATATCTGCAGCCGAAAAAATTAATAAAATTCCCACTCAAATTTGGTTTATGCTTATTTTCTATATCCAGTTAGTTGGGCCTGAGAGATAGGGTCTCTAAACGCATGGTATAGGGTATCGTATAGTCGGTCTAGACCGACTATAATTTTCTTACTTGTTTTTATTGTTGTTGTTTTTCCCACATGTACAACAAGCAAATAAATATGTGTATGCATTACTGATACATACGGGCATATACATTACATGTACATGTTCTGTTACATACATATAAATATTTATACCCTATACCACTATGTGGTTTGGGTATAATGACTTTGTGCTGCTGTTTGTAACAACCAAAAATATTTTACCTAGACCCATCTTTAATTATACCGATCGAATCAGAATCACTTTCTGAATTGATTTAACAATGTCCGTCCGTCCGTCCGTCCGTCCGTCCGTCCGTCTGTGTGTCCATGTAAAGCTTGTAATCAAACTGCAGGTCGCGAATATGAAAATATTTTGATGAAATTTGATATATAAGCTTTTATCGGCCATGGGATGAACGCTACTGAAATTGGTGAGAATCGGTCCATGTTAAGACCTAGCCCCCATACAAATTACCCATATGAAATCGACATAAATTCCTATAAGATCCAAATTGTCATATAGATCTTACTCAAATTGGGTTTGTATGCGTTCATTACATCCACTAATGAGTAGTCCAAAAATGATCCCTTTGACCCCATATAGAGCTGCTTCCCGATCTTCACTTAAATCTATTAAAAAACAAAAATATTGCACTGATTCTTCTCAAATTTTGTTTGTACATATTTTTGCAAAATACAAGAGACTTTACCAAACATGATCATGATCGGTCCATTTTTGGACCTAGTCCCTTTATAGATATAGCATCCGATATGAACTTTTTCATATCTGCAGCCAAAAAAATTAATAAAAATCCCACTCAAATTTGGTTTTTTCTTATTTTCAATGCCCAGGTAGTTGGGCCTAAGAGATAGGGTTTCTAAACGCATGGTATAGGGTATCGTATAGTCGGTCTAGACCGACTATAATTTTCTTACTTGTTTTCATTATTTTTTTTTTTTTATATGAAATTTTATAGGAACATCTTTATATTTTAGACGCTCAAAACACAATAATAAACTGCTGCGGATTATGGCGAATATTTAAAGCCTATTTAGTGTGACCCTCTCGACCTATTTCGGACAGGATAATGCTTTCAATAGACAGTAAAACAGACAGACAGACACACAAATGGACAATTGGACAGATGCATATCGCCCAGTCCACTTCTCCTTTTATAAGAAAAAAGAATATATATAATTTATGGGGTCTCCGGAATTTATTTTGATGAATTACAAATGCATTAACAAACTGATATATACCCTCTGCGGTGCAGTGTTATGAGGTCATTGGCAATAAGTTCATATAGCCTTATTTCTCCTTACATTGAGAAATAAAGCCATAAAGCTATATTTGTTTAGCCTCCAAAGTGGAAATAACGCCATGCCGGTGTAAAATGCAATTGATTGCTATAGTTAAACATTTACAAAAGAATAAGTTGCCATTGTCTAGTTTTGAAAAGTTATGGTAATGTGAGGGAAGCGGTGCATCTCTGCATTGTATTTTGTCCGTCGTTCTTCAATATATCGAAACATTTTTTGTCTCCTTACGACGACCGACATTTCAAGTTTTCTCCAGTACTGCACTTTGTATATGAACTAGCGAGACGAAATTGAAAGTCATTAATAAAATTAAGTGTAACGCTAAAAAAAAAAAACGCACACCATAGGATCAAATGTACGTGATATTTTTGGCGTCCAACAATGTAACATTTTAAAGAAGCTTCCATCCAATCTAATAGATTGTGGCAGAAAACTATTCAATATGACTTTCGCTGACATCTTCGACATATTTAGCATTGAGGAAGTTGTGAAATAATGTGCCATGTTCAGATATGAAAGCGAAAAGAATTTGTTAGCCACATAATTGTGCTTTAGATCCAAATTTCAATACCAGTATCGAAAGAATTTAAGCAATTGCTCATTATTCATATCATTCACGATAAAAATATTAGTTATAATTGTGATGATTGTTTAGTATGCAAGAATTAAAATACAAAATAGAAAAAGAAAATTACCATTATAGCTTTATTTTACACCTTTATGTAAACTAGCAGAAACCAGCCCTAGAAACTTGAGAGCAAATGCTAGGAAATTTTATTTGGCACTTTTTATATAAGATTCATTAAATATCATTTTAAATATTTGAATATTATTTCATATAGTAATATAATAAAGACCCTAAAGGTATGCTAATCAATTTGAGACAATTAACAATTCAACACTATTTACATATCGATTGCCTTATTGTCGCTATTGGTTGGTTTATGTCCAAGATAACACAATTATTTTTGTGAATGAAGAAAACAAACCCATTTTATACTCATTAACAAATTTAATAAACACACGTATAGTATTGTATAATTTCATGTATGTGTTAATAGCAATTTTAAATGCAATTTACTCAAAATAATGGCAAAAATGTAAAAATCTGTAAGCCTGGTGAACAGCTAAAAAGAAATACCTTTCGAAAAAGATGTCTTTTGTCAAAATCGGGATGAAACTGAAGCTTTAACATCGGTCACAAAAAATCGCCTAGCCTATTAATATTAAAGATAAAGCCATATGGCTTTATCGGTCTAGACCGACTATACATACGATACCCTATATCATGCGTTTAGAGATCCTATCTCTTAGACCCAACTAACTGGATATAGAAAATAAGCATCAACCAAATTTGAGTGGGATTTTTATTAATTTTTTTGGCTGCAGATTTGAAAGAGTTCATATCGGATGCTATATCTATATGGGGACTAGGCCCAAAAATGGACCGAAACTGGCCATGTTTGGTAAAGTCTCTAGTATTTTGCAAAAATATATGCAAACAAAATTTGAGAAGAATCAGCGCAATATTTTTGTTTTTTGATAGATTTAAGTGAAGATCGGGAAGCAGCTCTATATGGGGATTATGACTAAGAGTTGTCCCAAAGGGATCATATTTGGACTACTTAATAATGGATGTAATAAACACATACAAACCCAATTTGACTAAGATTAATATGATAATTTGGATCTTATGGCAACTTATGTTGATTTCATAGGGTTTGTTTGAATGGGGGCTAGGTCTGAACATGGACCGATTCTCACCATTTTCAATAGCGTCCATCCTGTGGCCGATAGAAGCTCACACACGATTTTTCATCAAAATATATTCATATTTGCGACCTGCAGTTTGATTAAAAGGTTTACATGGACACACAGACGGACGGACGGACATCGTTAAATCGAATCATATAGTGATTCTGATTCGATTGGTATAATTAAAGATGGGTCTAGGTCAAAAATTTTTGGTAGTTACAAACAGCAGCACAAAGTCATTATACCCAAACCACATAGTGGTATAGGGTATAAAAAGAGAAAATAAAATTGGCCCAAGATGGCTACATTGCGGTACACCAGAATTTACATTTATATTCTTAGACGTAGTATTATTAAAACGAACACATTGCACTCTACAAATTAGGTAAGATTGAATCCAGTTTATGCAGTTGTTGGTAAATCTCATTAAGTGCAATTTTTTTAAATAAAAGGCAGTGATTAACTTTAACGAAAGCTGTTCTGAAGTTTTTATATATAACATCAATATGTCGACCACTGTTGAAGCCACGATTAATTAATGTTGAGAGTTCAAGTGGATTTGTCAGTGGTGAACATCCTTTACGAAATCCATGTTGAGCAGGTGTTAATAAAGATGAAACTTGATGGCGGAGAAAATCAGTAATACAACTCTCAAATAGTTTAGGAATTGCGCTGGGTTTAGCAATGCCTCTGTAGTTTACAAAGTCAGATTTATTACCAGATTTAAAAAGTAGTACAATGTAGGATTGCTTCCATAATTTTTGAAAGTAGCCGTATTTGATTTTTAAATTAAAAATAATATTTAACGGGGTTGATAAAGACTTAGCACAATTAATCAGAATACATTGGGAATACCATCAGGTCCATGATGAAATGAAGGTTTTGATTTTTTTTAGTGAAGTTTCAATATAGGATCAATATAGGATGTATTTGTAGTTGTAGTTGTAGTTGTCAATACTTAGAGACACATTGTAATGCACATTATAATGGCTAGATTTATTTAAGCATAATTTTTTGTTTGTTGAAAGGCAGTAACAGTTCGTTCACCTATACAAAAAAAAACCAAAACTTGATTGCACGCATCGTTAACTTGTATCTACTAGCAGATCTCAGCCCTCGAAATTCGAGTGCAAATTCTAGGAAATTTTATTTTTTCATTTAATAAAGACCCTAAAAAGATCCTAATTAAGACCCAATTATTGGTTTATTTATTTATTTTATTTATTTAACTCCATTTCCAGTACAACAAGATAGAGTCTTATATTTAAAGTACAGGAACGTATTGCGTTACAAAGAAAACATTTTACAATATAATTAATTATTACCATAACATTTTTAGTATAATATAACAATATTGATAAAAAAAAAATAGACTATTCAAAAAAGTCAAATAAAAAAGTTATGAAAATTTTAGCATTGCTGTTTTGTTATTGACTTAGTGGAAGATTGTTCCAAAGACGAGCGGCATGTACATAAAACTGCCATTCAGATACTAGGCATTGATGCCTTGGAATTACAATATTTCGGGTTCTCGGCGATTGGAAAAAACGAATTTCGTCAAATATATATTTGGGCGATTGTCTGTTTATTATTTTAAGCAAAAATGTAAGAGTGCGAATTTTCAACAGATTATCAAGAGAGACCCCATAAAGATTACTAGAAACAGAGGAAACATGATCAAATCTTGCCAATCCATACAAATATCTTACAACATTATTAAACAAGACATTTAGTTTCTTATTACTAACTGCATCACAGCTTCCACACCCATACAACAGGGAAGGAATCAGATACGTCTTTGCAAGTAAGACCCTTATTCTTAAAGGGGTGAAATACTGTGGGCACCAGAGAGCTCGTAGTTATGCATAAGTTTGACCAACCAGTTAATTTATATGATCAGTCCATGTCAAGTTGCTATTGAAAGTTATACATATATTTTTCGCCGTATTAAAAATTTCAATTTTCTGGCCATTTAAAGCAATATCTTCAGAAATGGTAGGATCTAAACTTTTTTTTCGTATAACAATGCATTTAGATTTCTGTGGATTCAAACAGAGTCCGTTAGCATTAGCCCAAAGGTAGATTCTGTTTAAGTCGTCATTTAGAAGAGTTATGCCTGAAGTAATATTCTGAACTGGGCTACTTAAAGTGAGTTGAACGTCATCTGCGTATAAATGTATCTTACAATTGGAGAGTTGTTTATGTCCAAAATTATTTTTCAATTTAACACAATTATTATTGTGAATGAAGAAAACAAATTAACAAATTTAATAAACATACACATAGCATTGTATAATAATAATATTGCTTCAAAAAACTTTAAAAATTTAAAAATCTGTAAATTTGGTGAACACCTAAAAAGAAATACCTTTCAAATAAGATACGCTTGGTCAAAATCGGGAGAAAACTGTGGAAGAAACCATCGGTCACAAAAAGCCGTCTTACCTATTAATATTATAGATATGTATGTATGTATGTACATGTTTTGTTACGTATAATTATTTTTCTGAATTTTTAATTGTTTATGTGAAATCTTATAGCATTTTTTTTAGAGGTGTCTCCACATTTTAGACCATATCATAGCACAATATTGTCCGATTTATCCTATTTGCAATAACAACCGGCTCGAAATAACGAAAAATAATATTGACTTAACTTTGCTTAAGTAAATGGTTCATTTTTTGAATGAGCGTGATTTCACCAGAGAGACAGACAGACGTCGATGTGTTACAAACGGAATGACAAACTGATGTATACCATTTGCACAGTGATATGGAGGGAATAGAAAAGCTCGTCTTTTAATTGATTCCGCTTGTATCTCTTCCATAACTTTTTCACATACAGTGGTGGCTATAAAACAGAGTCAAAAAATATTATTCTAAGGCAAATTCATCATAAATTTAGTTTTGTTGTTGGTTGTTGTCCAAACACACATTTAGATAATATCAGCTTGTAAAAAAACAGCTGACCACATGCCGTACACCAGCTAAAAATATCAAAAGATTTGCTTATAGAAAGAAAATAAAGTACACAATCTTACCAAATGACATAATTTTACTTTTATATTCTCATTATATGACTTTGAGCTTTTTGCCAAAAAAAAAAAAAAAAAAAAAAAACCGCACAAATACTGATAAGTTTTCGCTAGATTTTTTTAAACAGACAGTAGAAAATACAAATAATATTTAGTATACTAATGACTAAAGGAGGAATAACATCCATAAAATACCGCTAAAAATCGAGCAAATATGAAATTGATTTTAAGTTTAGTTGTGACAGTTGTCATGTGCCAGTTGTCCATAGCTTTGGGACCATATACGGTTTGCTTCTATGATGCAGATGGTGTGGATAGAAATGGTATGTAATTTGTTAATACTTTTACAATAGTTAACTAATCCATTGAATTCCTAGGTTTAGCTAAATTTTCCACTGACGATTTAGAGATTGGTTTAGAATTCTGCACTCATCTGGTCTATGGGTATATGGGACTCAATCCAGAAACATATCAATTAACCAGTCTTAATAATGATCGCGATATTAGAAATCGGCATATATTAAAAGTGACGGCTTTGAAGGAAAAATTTCCGTATGTTAAATTTCTGTTAAGTGTGGGTGGCGATAAAGATGTGAAAAATCCTGAGAAATATTTACAACTTCTGGAGGGTGGCCAAGAAAAGCATAATGCTTTCGTAGAATCAGCCCATTATCTAGTGCGTAGTTTAAACTTTGATGGCTTAGATTTATCTTTTCAATTTCCACGTAACAAACCACGCAAGGTACATTCGGGCATTGGTACAACTTGGAAGTCTGTTAAGAAACTGTTTTCGGGAGACTATATTGTAGATCCTCAAGCCGATGAACATAAGGAACAGTTTACGGAATTGGTTAAAAATTTGAAAACATCTTTTGCTGCAAATGATTTAATGTTAAGCCTGACGGTCTTACCAAATGTTAATTCATCTTGTGAGTAAAAAAATAATCCGATAAAGAGAATAACTCTAAATTATGTTCCTCTTCCAGGGTACTTTAATGTTCCGGCCTTAATAAATTGTTTGGATTTTGTTACCTTGGCGGCATTTGACTTTACAACTCCCGAACGTAATCCCCATGAAGCCGATTACACAGCTCCCTTGTTTGCTCCAACTTTGGAGGGAAATCGTTTATCTCACTACAATGTAAATTTTCAAATAGATCATTGGATTTCTCAACGGTTTCCTAAAACCAAAATAAATGTTGGTATTGCGGCTTATGGTCGTGCTTGGAATATGACAACTGACTCCAAGGCTGACGGTTTTCCCATTGTTTCGTCTACAAATGGAGCGGCCGAAGCTGGCTTACAATCGAAAACTCCTGGTCTTTTAAATTGGGCTGAGATATGTTTAAAACTTAAGTCGACTGCTAATGAAGCTTCTTTACGTCGTTTTGCTGATCCCACCAAAAAGCATGGTACTTATGCTTTTCGTCCAGCCGATGCGAATGGTGAACATGGTCTTTGGGTTAGTTATGATGACCCTGCGGAGGCTTCACTTAAAGCTGCTTATGTTTCGCGTGAAGGCCTGGGTGGTGTAGCTTTATTCGATTTGAGTTTGGATGATTTTCGTGGTCAGTGTAACGGTGATAAATTTCCCATAATTAGAGCTATTAAATATAGATTGTAGATGTTGTTGTTGCGGCAAAATATTTAAGGAAAATAAAATAAGATTTTAAAAGAGATTAATTGTAACTCAGCACTTATATAGACCATTGTCGAAGCAGATTTATATGTGAGAAAGCTTATAATAAAAACGACTGTTGACGAAAAACTAAATAAAAAAAAAAATCCTAGAATACTATAATAAGAGTTCGGAATGTGGTAAAAATGTGGAACATCATTTCAAATACATTTTAACAAGTGGTAAGCGACTTTTCGTGAATAATGATTTCATAAACCCATTTCTATTTCCAAACATAAATTTTTGTTAGCTCGGAATCAGATTAGCATCAAGCAGAGTTGTAAACGAATCATTCATTTTTGAATTAATTCGTGAATCATTCATGCACTGAATTGGTAAAATTTTTGATTAATTCTTTTCGTCAAAAAACGAGTTGAATGAAATTTGGATCAATTCATTTGAATTTAGCAAACATGAATTGCATTTAATTTCCAATTCAAATGAATTTGGCAAAATGAATTGCAATTCATTTTTAATTCTAATGAATTGTTAATATGAATTACAATTCATTTCCAATTCATTTGAATTGAATTCACTTTGAATTAATTCAAATGAGTTGGAAAAACGAATTGCAATTCATTTGAATTAATCCAAATGAGTTAGAAAATTTAATTGCAATTCATTTCCAATTCATTTGAATTAATTCAAATGAACTCGAAAAATTAATGTGCAATTCATTTCCAATTTATTTGAATTGAATTGGTTTTGAAAAAAAGACTAATGTAAATATATGTAAGGAAGCATTACGCTCCCGTTTTGTTATCCAACTCATTTTATTATATCAAAGACAGCATTACTCTCATTTCGAATATCACCTAAAGTGTTAGTCATTGAATGTTCGTGGGTCACAAAATTTCATAAATTATTAATAGATTTTAAATATTAAATATATCTTTTTATTTAGCGTATGTCAAAAGCGAAACAAGTAGTAATTGAAGAAACAAACTCCAAACACCACGTTTACTTCAATTGAATGCAGTTCATTTTTGATTTGATAAATATGAATTACAAGTTACTTTTGTGATTCATTTGAATTAATTCAAAATCAATTCAATTCAAATGAATTGGAAATGAATTGCAATTCGTTTTTCTAACTCATTTGAATTAATTCAAAATCAATTCAATTCAAATGAATTGGAAATGAATTGCAATTCGTTTTTCCAACTCATTTGAATTAATTCAAAATCAATTCAATTCAAATGAACTGCAATTCATTTTGCCAATTCATCTGAATTAAAAATGAATTGCAGTTCATTTTGCCCAATTCATTTGAATTAGAAATGAATTGCAATTCATTTTTGCAAATTCAAATGAGTTGATTCAATTTTCATTCAATTCTTTTTTTTTTGGTAAAAAGAATTAATTCAAAATTTAACTAATTCGTAATGAATTGAAATCAAAAAAAGAATGATCCCTTTACAACTCTGGTATCAAGTATCCTTTTTCCAATATCAATTTGTTATTTTATTTTTTTACTAACTGGGCCCGCTCCGCGTTTCTGACCTTAAGAAAATATCTTGATTTTTGATTTTGTCGATTTTTGTTTTCTTGATTTTTGATGTTGGCCATTTTTGATTCTACCGATTTTTGTTATTAGGGATTTTCAGTTTTAGTGATTTTTGATGTTGGTGATTCCGCCCATATATCCCACTACTTCTCAACTTGGTAATGGGATGTGCCACGCCCACTGGTTAAACCCCGCCGATTTTCACATAACTTCTCACACACATCACTCGTAAACTCACGCTTGGTTTCAATACTCTCGGGTTCATAGTACTCCAGATAATATTTTTGTATAGGTGGTGCCACGCCCACTAACTCAATGCCGCTTATTTTTTGTACGACTACTCACATTAACATCCAATTGACGTACCGAAAGTTTTAAACCTGAGGCCATCACAGTACTGCAGATATGTGATGATATGTAGTTACCATGTATGGGAGGAGCCACGCCCACTGGTTTTATCACGTCCGTTTTTCACATAACTTCTCACACCCATTATTTGTGAACTCGCACCTGGTTTCAAGACAGTCGGGTTCATAGTACTCCAGATAATATTTTTTGCATGGGAGGTGCCACAACCACGAACCCAATCCCGCCCATTTTTGCTGCGACTACTCACATTAACAACCGATTGACGTGCAGAAAGTTTCAAGACACTGGCCGTCATAGTACTCTAGATATATGATGATATGTATTTACCATGTATGGGAGGTGCCACGCCCACTGGTTTGACCCCACACGTTTTTCACATAACTGCTCACACTCATCATTCATGGATTCATACCTACTTTCAAGACTGTCGGATTTATAATACTCCAGATAATTTTTTTTGTATGGGAGGTGCAACGCCTACAAATCCCCTGCCTTTTTTGGTACGACTACTTACATTAACAACCAATTAACGTACAGAAAGTTTCAAGACTCTGGCCATCATAGTACTCTAGATATTTACCATGTGTGGAAGGTGCCACGCCCACCGGTTTGATCCCGCTCATTTTTTCCGAGTGATAACGTTGATAACTATGAACTTTCAAGAGTACTGGCCTGATACCGCCCATTTTTTTTCGCAACTCTTCAGATTTGTTTAATATGTACATTATACATGTGCATAGTATCAGAGCTCTTGCTGTCATAGTACTCCAGATATTATATGTTAGCATTAGATGTTAAAAATTCACTTCATATGGGAAATATGAAAAATCCAAAAAATATAGCCTATATACCACTATACCACTATGTGGTTTGGGTATAATGACTTTGTGCTGCTGTTTGTAACAACCAAAAATGTTTGACCTAGACCCATCTTTAATTATACCGAAAGAATCAGAATCACTTTCTGAGTTGATTTAAAACAATGTCCGTCCGTCCGTCCGTACGTCCGTCCGTCTGTGTGTCCATGTAAACTTTTTAATCAAACTGCAGGTCGCAAATACAAACATATTTTGATAAAATTTTGTATGTAAGCTTTTATCAACCATGGGATGAACGCTGTTGAATTTGGTGAGAATCGGTCCATGTTCAGACCTAGCCCCCATACAAATTACCCCTATCAAATCGACATAAATTGCCATAAGATCCAAATTGTCATATAGGTCTTACTCAAATTGGATTTGTATGCGTTCATTACATCCATTAATGGGTAGTCCAAAAATGATCCCTTTGGCCCCATATAGAGCTGCTTCCCGATCTTCACTTAAATCTATTAAAAAACAAAAATATTGCACTGATTCTTCTCAAATTTTGTTTGTATATGTTTTTGCAAAATACAAGAGACTTTACCAAACATGATCAGGATCGGTCCATTTTTGGACGTAGTCCCCATATAGATTTATCATCCGATATGAACTTTTTCATATCTGCAGCCAAAAAAATTAATAAAAATCCCACTCAAATTTGGTTTTTGCTTATTTTCTATGTCCAGTTAGTTGGGCCTAAG
Source organism: Cordilura impudica (assembly GCA_963682025.1). Lineage (NCBI taxonomy): Eukaryota > Metazoa > Arthropoda > Insecta > Diptera > Scathophagidae > Cordilura > Cordilura impudica. The sequence continues at coordinate 29,094,125 of OY821518.1, read as the reverse complement.
AGGTAGAGTTTCTAAACGCATGGTATAGGGTATCGTATAGTCGGTCTAGACCGACTATAATTTTTTTACTTGTTATATATAAGATATAAAATTTTTCCATCGAATTACAATGAAGTAAAAAAACGAATTTTAAAGAAGATTAAAAATATGTTGTCTTAACAGTAAATATCTCCACAGAAGAGAAAATTGTTCGCTTCATTTAATTTTTGATAGATACTATAGAAGCTAAAGATGTTGAAATTTATAACAATGTGATTGGCTTTTTTTATATTTTCCAGTCAACTGTGCAGAGGGTATATATCAGTTTGTTAATCCGTTTGAAACTCATCGAAATAAATTCCGGAGACCACATAAATTATATATAAAGAGAAGTCGATCTGGCGATGTCCGTCTGTCTGTCTGCTGAAAACATGCTACTGTCCTCAATACGTCAAGTTGGTCGCACTACTTAGGCTTAAAATGTTCATCATAATCTGCAGCAACTTGGTGTTGAACATGCAAGCTTTAGGCCTGACGGTCGAAAGTGTCAATATACTCCGATAAAAATTCATATAAAAAAAACTAAAAATAATGAAAACTGTTCATAACGTAACAGAACATGTGCATATGCACACGTATGTATGTATGTACGAGTATCAGCAATACATACAAATTTTTGTTTGCTTGTTGTACATGTGGAAAAACAACAACAACAAAAAATGTGTATACATTGCTAATAAACCTTATATTGGAGAAGGTTTAGTAGTGTAACTCCTTGCTTGGATTCTCATAGCATTGATTTCACAGCAAAGGTATATGAATTAACCTTTTGGTTACTCATGTGGTTACTCATGTGGGTTGGTAACTCGACCCAAAACAGCTGCGTAACCTGTCGTGCAGAATATCGATCAATTTTAGAAACAAATATGATAATGTTTATTACTTTATTTTAAAGCAGAAACATTTGATCTTGAGCCTCCATAATTTCAAACCCAATCATTAAAATGATAAAGATGAAATCAATTATTTTATTTTTTTATTTGTGAAAAAAGAATATAACAAATAAAAACAAAACTGTAATTGTATGTGTTTACATTTGTGTTCGTTCAATTAGAAAATCACTCATTTAGAAAAGCACCCAAATATCAACAAAATTTTTAAATTATTTTGTATGTTTTAACATCATTGAAAAAAATCTATATAATTATAATTTAAAATCTAGCCTTTTTTTTGTCTGCAAGTGATGACAACTTTGCATGTAATATTGTATCTAGAACACGGGTGGTAGAGCCGAATTTAACACTCTTACTACTTTTCTGTATGTCTTCACTTTTTTAATATTTCGAATTTTCTATAAAACTTCCAAATATTGTTTTGGATACTTTTAATTTATATTCAATATTGTTTGGATTTGAAGGCATTCCTAAGTTCTCACAGTGAACCAATAAAAAAACTTGTACAATAAATTTACTTATGTTTTTGTAGCATTATCTTTGAGACTATAGTTTAAATATTAAAATATTCCGTATTTCTTCACTCTTAAAACAGTTTTAACAAAATTAGTAAAAAAAAAAAAAATTTCAAACTCAATCATTGAAGAGGTCAAAAACAATATTTTTACATTTGTATAAATATAAAATAATAAATAAAAATAAATGTAAGTTTAGCAAAACAAATCGTTGTTTTTGAAGAAAAAAACAGCAAGTAGGCAAAAGCATACGCATATACAAAAACACACTTTCTAAGATGTTCCATATATAGTTTGTTATATTGGGGAAGGTTTAATAGTATAAGTCTTTGCTTGGATTCTCTTTGAACTGGTTTCACAGGAAAGGTACATGAATTAACTTTTCACAAAACAAACTATCTACTGCTTTCGGTTACTGATGAGGGTTGGTGACTCTTCCCGAAACAGCTGTATAACCTGTCATGCAGAATATAGATCAATTTTTGAAACAAATGTGTCAATGTTTTTTACATTATTTTTAAAGGAAAAATATTTGATCTTGACCTTGAAAAAAGAAATTTTTTTTCAAACTCAATCATTGAAGAGATCAAAACCAATATTTTTATATTTGTATAAATATAAAATAACCAAATATCTTGTTCTTGCTCATTTCATGAAGCCAAAAAGAACTTGAACATTTCAGAAATTCTTAAAAAGTAAAGATTTGTGTCGTCATATTTTTTTAAAACTAATATATATTATGTGATGGCCCTTAGGAATTATAATGGCTTGTAACCTTTCTGGCTTTGATAAAGACAAACTTGGTTTGATTTCTTGATAAATTGACACCCATATGCTTTGGAGTGCAGATTTAAGCTGTATTGAGTTTTAAGCAATATTCTCTCTTATTTTTTTTCCATATGGGTCCAGAAATGCTCTATTGGATTTAAGTCGGGACTTTAGGATGGATTGGGTAGCACTTTTTTATGGTTACACGAGGAATGCTTTAGATAGTTGTAGCGAACGAAGCTAAAACGGGGGGCAATTTCAAATTTGGCAGCTGTTTGTCGCAAATTGCTCCTTAAATTTCAGGAAATGTAAAAAGTTATCCTTTACTAAAGCAGCGTTGATTCCTACAGTTTATTATATTGATAGTAAATGTCTTGAAAATATTACAAATTTTCTTGATTTGGGTGTGTTATTGGACCATAGATTACGGTTCAACTTACATATCGATTCTTGTGTTAATAAGGCAAAATCTCTTTTGGGTTTCATTAAAAGGTGGTCTAAGGAATTTGATGATCCTTATGTTACTAAACGTTTATTTACTTGCCTCGTTAGGCCTACCCTTGAGTATGCATCTGTTGTGTGGTCACCTAATTATTCTTGTTATAGTGATAGTATCGAATCAGTTCAGAAACAATTTCTTTTATTTGCTTTGCGTGGCCTAGGTTGGAGTAATAACACTGATTTGCCACAATATGAGCACAGATTGAAACTTATAGATCTTCTTACACTTCAAACTAGAAGAATGATGTTAAATATTACATTTATGGTAAAATTAATTAATGGTGAAATAAATTCATGCTTTCTTCTTAACGAAATAAATTTTAACGTTCCTAATCGGGTCACAAGATATTATATACCATTGAAAATACCGTTTTGTAGATCTAACTATGAACTTTTTAATTAATTACGTGTCCTGTGTAAATTGTATAATGATTATTATGATCTGTTTTCATTTTCTGACCCAATTCATAAAATTAAAAAATCTCTCTTGCGTAATATTTGATTATTGATTGCCAACTAGAACTACAATATCTGTAGCGTCAATTTTAATTATGTTCCTGATCACATTTATTTGTGTTCCTGATGCCCTCATGTTCCTAATCAATTTATCTGTGTTCCTTATATTCGGATGTCCTGATGTTCCAGATCAATTTTAATGTGTTCCTGATGTTCCTGATCACTACTCTACTTTGCTGGCTATTATAAGTTATTTGTTGATTGTTTTGTGTTTATTCCACCTCTTTTATCTCTGTGTCTACCTGTATATGTAATATATCTGTGTTGTAATGTGTCCGTTTTGTAATGTGACCATGTGGCTATGTATTTCTTGTTATACCAACTTTAATTTCGTCCCTGATATCCTATCAATTTATCAATTTCATGTTCCTGATGTCGTGATGTTCCAGATCAATCTAATGATGTTTCTGATGATATTTTGTCTTGATATTTCTGTGCAATATAATTATGTTCTTGATGTTCCAGACATATATAATTAAGTTCTTGATGTTCTGAAGTCCTAATTTAATTATGTTTCCTGGTGTCCTGATGTTTCAGATCATGGTATTTATGTTCCTGATGTTCTGATGTTCCTGATGTTCTGACGCCCGGATGTAGCTGTTCATTATTTCTACCTCTGCTCTGTCTATTTCAAAATTATTTGTTTGTGTCTACCATTATATGTAAAGTATCCATGTTGTAATGTGTCCTTGTTTTTATGCGTTTTTTTTTTTTTTTTCTTTCTGTCTTCTTGGTATGTGATCTGTGTTTGTTCTACTTTTAAGTCATTACAATTTTGAACTTATGTTTGTAGTATTTTTTTATTAATAATGTAAGTCATTTCAATTAAAATATCCATTTGTAATACTATTATTATTATTAATATTATTATTATTATTATTTATTATCAATATTATTATTAGATTATAATTATATTATTCTTATTTAAATGATCATGTAACAATATATTTCAAATCCTGCTGATGCTATAAATTACTGTAGCTGATGTAAATAAATAAAAAAAAATTAAATAAAAAAAAAAAAAGATTTCAATAATAAATTTAATTCATCGTTCCTTCAACAAACTGAAAACTTTCAATACCATTAGGTCCCATTGCAGACAAAACCGTAACAGTGCCTCTATCGTTATGCTTTACTAAAATTTTTTGGCTATTTCTTTCTCCACAAAAATCTTCATCCATCGGTCCAAATATATTGAATTTTGACTCAGCTGTGCACGTCACGATTCGTGATATATTCTTTTATATACTCCAGCAGCTCCTTTATATTTTGTGCTGACAGCGGTGGCTGGTTTCGGTGGTGTACACTAAGGTTCGTCAAAAAAAGTTGAGCTTGTCCTACCCTAGGATTAAAGATTAGTTAAAGACGATTCGGAAGAATATTTTTTTATTTTTTTGCCACACCCCTGGATACCGCCCTTTTAGTTTTTTGTTCACTGCAGCGCCATTTTTGGCCCTATCGTAACATGTTGCATGCTGCTGTGCAGGGTTTCATTGTGGCTACATTTCTTGCTTTAATAATTTTTTAATCCGACGTCAAAAATTTTTCCGACTTTTAGTATCTCAGTTCCTACCCACCCTAATGGCAATTATTTTTAAACGGAGGTAAAGCCGCATTAATTTTATGGAACTTCTGCTTTCACAGTATTCAGTTCTATTCATAAACAAAAAAGTTACAGAGGTTAAAAAAATAATATTACAAAACAGGGAACATAAAGTAGTGCAAAAACAAAAGCGTTGACATTCCAAGGTGACATTCTTTTTTGCTCACATTCGATTTTGTCGTTCATGTCAAAAATATTTTCTTTTCATTCTGAAATTGGTTTATTTAAATTCGTTATGGTTATCGTTTTCAAAAATATATATTCCACTAAATTTAATTACAATAAATAATAATTAATAAAATTTAACATTAAAACAAAATACATTTCGAAGCGTGTGATATCGGAAAAACAAAATTACCAACAAAACGCCAAGTCATCCAATATTTTTTATATGAAATAATAAGAACTGCTCGGGAAGACCCACCTGAGCCACCATGCCTCCATTTCTATACGGATGAGCAATTGGTGCAATACCAAAATTCATCTCATGACATATTTGAAATACCAGGTAATTATATCCAAAATTTTACGTATCAATAATAACTAATAACGTATAATTTATGTTTTGGAATTTCCGTGCCATTCTCAAAATACTGAACGTTTTGCGCGGGTTGTTAGTGAATACACAAATAAAGTTAAAAACGAAAGGCGCATGGGCTTAATATTTGCTAAAATAGGAAGTCGCGAACAGTATAGCAATCTCAATTCTCGCCAAAATGTGTCTTAAAAAGTTGTACGTTCATATTTTATCATGGAATTAATGTGGCTTTCTTTTCACAAAATGAGTTGTCATATTTCAAAAACACAATATGAGTTGACATATTTGATCATTTGATTAATGCATTTTTTAAACCTCTGTAACTTTTTTGTTTATGAATAGAATTTAATATTTTTCATGAAATTAAAGCCGCTATCCTTGTGTTTCAAAATGGTCGGCATTAGGGTGGGTAGGAACCGAGATTGTCAAAGTCACTACTAGAATTGGACGTCGGAGTCAAAAATTATTAAGGAAAGAAATGTAGCTAATACAAAGGTATGAACAACAATATACAATATGTTATGATCGGACTATAGATGGCGACGTAGTGTACAAAAAACTAAAAGGGCGGAATCCAGGGACGTGGCAAAAAATAAAAATATATTTTTCCGAATCGTCTTCAACTAATCTTTAATCCTAGGGGGTGACTGGCTCGACTTTTTTTTTATATGGGGACCGAACCACTTTAGTGTACACCCTCTTGTGCCTTCTGGATGAAAAAAATTTCTTACAATTTTTGAGCTATTTCCACTGCCGATATTTTGGGATGCTCTTTAATAATAACTAGCAGAGCCCAGCCCTTGAAATTCGAGTGCAAATTCTGCGAATTTTAAATTTTCGTTCAATTTATTTTTTTAAATGATTTTTAATCTATTTAATTCATTAAATTGATTTCATTTTAAATATTTGTTGAACACACAGATATAAGAGCCTAAAGGTTTTTGGACCACCTTGTATGCCACCTTAATTTGAAGCAAGTCGCAATTCAACAAAGGGTGTGAGATATGCAATTATTATAATGAAATTCGATTGCGCTATTGTCGTTGTTGTCGTTATTTTTCAATTTTTCATATACAATTTTTGCAAACACATTAATAAACTTCATAAACACATACACAGCATTGTATATTTTTTTATGGGTTAGTAGTAACTTTAAGTGAATTTTACAAAAAAAAAAAAATGCTCCAGCCGGTGCATATATGTAAATCTGGTGGGCAGCTAAAAATAAATACCTTTCAAATAAGGGCTGTTTGGTCAAAATAGGATTAAAACTGGCGAAGTTACGTCGGTCACAAGAAATCCCCTTCCATATTATAATTATTAACGAGCGTCCTATGAGCACTTTATTGGTAATAAAATACGAATTTATCCATAGATTTTCATGAAAAAAAATTTGGTTTATTTCTATTACATGCAGCTTTAAGAGTGAGTGCTAAAACTGGTAAGTATTTGTTAATTTCTATTTTTGTGAATTAAAAATTCCACTTGTGCCTCAATAATTCGTAAACTAATGGCTATATTACAAAATGGAGTTAGGAAAACTGAAACCTGGCATAATATTAAGTTTTTTTAACGCATTGCTTAACAAAGTCGAACACATCGTTCCAAAGCTACGACAAGATATATGGAGCTGCCTCATATTTTAAAAAAAAAATTTTTAAAAAAAACTTTACCATAGAATTTGAAATAATGACGATTTTTACAGTTAGGTGACTATAGTGGAATAAGTATAGTGGTTATTTCAGGACAAATTTTTTTTTTTGCCATTAGTTGCATCTATAATATTAATAGGCTAGGCGATTTTTTGTTACCGATTTTTTGCTCTACCGTTTTATCCCGCTTTTGATCAAACGTATATTATTTGAAAGGTATTTCCTTTTAGCTGTTCACCAGATTTACAGATTTTAAAATTTTTTCCTTTATTTTGAGTAAATTGCATTTAAAGTTGCTACTAACACATACATAAAATTATACATGTGCTATATGCGTATTTATTAAATTTGTTAATGTGCTTGCTAATGAGTACAAAAGTAAAAATTGTTGGTTTGAGAATTGGCTAAGTTGAAATTTGCCTAGAAATTGCACTCGAATTTTGATCGCTGGAATCTGCTAGTAGTTAATTAAAGCTTTTTGTTTGTGTTTGCAGGAAATGCAATTTTTCTTAGTCTTTCACTTCCACTTGGTCTACTTAAAAATAAATATTACTGTTATATATCAATATTGCCTTTAACGGTAGAGTGTAGCTTTTTTACAAAACCATAAATTTTTTTTCAACCTCTCTTTTTTTCTTTCCAAAGTTTTACAATTAATTTTGTCAACAAGACGCTTTAGTTACATTTTCTTAAACTAAAAATTATTACATATTTTAGTGCCCATATGTTTTGATGACGAAAATTTACGAAAACAAAAATATTTTAACATCCTGTCCCAATTATCTGCAAGTTTGCGGTCCAAACTGATAAGATACCCAAAGTCAAAACATACACCATAAGTAACGATTAAATAAATTAGTTTATTTAGAAAGGCGAAGACGAGAACACATCTTGAGAGTTTCAGTAAAGAATGAGATTATATTTAAATTTGTGTGTGACACTATCGGTTTGTTATTTAACACCAGCCTTGGGTGCCGATATCATCTGTTTCTATAATGCTTCCAGTATCGATAGACAAGGTAACCTTTGTAAAAATCATCATAATTTATATAATTATGTTAATATGTCTATTAACAGGCTTAGCCCGTTTCGCTATTAGCGACTTGGAAGTGGCTTTAGATTTTTGCAGCCATTTAATATATGGTTATGCTGGTATCAATGCGGAGTCATTTCAATTAACCAGCCTTAATGCAGAACGTGACATTACCAGAAGACATTTTAGGCAAATAACTGAACTAAAGGATAAATATCCACATATAAAATTTCTATTAAGTGTTGGTGGTGACGAGGACAAGGAGAAGGCAGAGAAATACCTAAAACTTCTGGAAGCTGGTCATGAACAGAAAAAAGTTTTCATAGAATCAGCTTTGTACTTAATACGTAATCATAAGTTTGATGGTTTGGATTTGGCCTTTCCATTACCCCTTAATAGCTCTACAGAAAATCATGAACCAGAGGAACCACCACACTCTTGGAAGTCTATAAGAAAATCTTTTATTAAAGGAAGGAATACTACAAAAAATAAACTCGAAACTGATCATAAAACGCTTTTTACAAAATTAGTACAAGATCTTAAAACTGCATTTAAACCTCATGATCTTTTGCTAAGTTTGACTGTGCTAACGAATAGTAATGCCTCCCGTAAGTTTAACATTTTTTTTTATTATTTATAAAACGTTTCTAATAATTTATTGTTTTTTTAAGGATATTTTAATGGCTCGGCTTTAGCTACAAATTTGGATTTTGTGAATTTACAAACATTCGATTTTACCACACCTGCCCTTAATCCCAATGAAGCTACCTATACTGCTGCATTATATCCTATTCAGATACAAGGTAGACAAAATCTTCAGCATAGTGTTGACTTTCAAGTAAATTATTGGATTAGCCAAAACATGTCACGATCCAAATTGAATGTTGGTATTGCCAGCTATGGTCGTGCTTGGAAAATGACTTTGAATTCAAGTAGTGATGGCTTCCCTCTTGTAGCGGCTACGGATGGTCCAGCACCGGCTGGTTATCTGTCAAATACCCCTGGCCTTTTAACTTGGACCGAAATATGTTCATCACTTCCTAATGCTTTTAATTACGCCAATACTGGTTATGAAGCTCCTTTAGTTAGTGTTGTGGAGCCTTATACGAAACATGCTACCTATGCTTATCGGCCAGCTGATTTACAGGGTAACCACGGATTATGGGTTAGTTATGATGATCCTCATATTGCTGCCTCTAAAGCGGCCTATGTTAAACGTCGTCAGTTGGGTGGTGTTGCTCTATTCGATGTTAGTTTGGATGATTTTCATGGCATATGTAATGGCGATACCTTTCCCATGTTAAGATATATCAAATATACTTTTATGTGAGATAAAAAATAAAAGTTGTTGTTTGTTAAGCTACTATTATTTTCGGTCAGAAAACAGTCGCAGTAATGACTCGGCTTCAAAAATATATTCCAATTGTAGAAGTTTCAGGAAATATTGTTGGTTTTGCATAATTGTTTATTAAGTTTAATGAAAACTTCAGGAAATCAGTTTGCTAAATCATTTACAAATTAGAACAGAGGCAATATTTTTCTGAGATTCGTCGAGTGTTCTAATATGTTATGAGTTCTATATAATTAAACTATATTTTCTAAATATTTAAGAAATAATTGAAATTATATTATCTATACCAGGCATGCCCAGAAGTTTCTTATGGAAGTGCAAACACTAATACATATTAACAACACTTATTTTTTTGATATTTTTATTGTAAATGTGGTACACTGAAAAAAAAAAATAATAATGTGTCATCTATTAATTATGTTAGTAGCCATAACGAAAATGGGCGGAACCACACCAATGGGCGTCGCACTCCTCATACAAAGTAAGTATTTAATGTCATATATCTGGAGTACTGTGAGGGCCGTGTGACTTTGTGTGAGCCATCAGATATTAATGTGAGCAGTCCAATAAAAATTGGGGGGGATGGGATTAGGTGCCACGCCCACCTTCTACGAAAAAAAATATGACGTACTATGAAAGCTACAGTCTTAAAATTTTTGACAAGTACATTAATTATCAATGTGAGTAGCCGTGGAAACGTCAAATTCAAAAATCGCCAAAATAAAACACTAAAACAAAAATAATCAAAATCAAATAAGGGCAAAATCAAAAATCGCTTAAGTGAAAAATCGCCAAAAACAAAAATCGCTAAAAAAAAAGAAAAATTGTCAAATGATTTTTTTAATTCGAAGCCAATCGCTAACTGTTGCCGGACTTAATTAGGAAAATCCATGTTTTTATATGTGGCTTGCTTCAGTGCACAAACGACAATACAGCGTTAGCAGGTAATGTTTTCGCGGTGTACTATGTGATCAGCTGTTCTTTGTTTACTATTGAATCAGCTTTCGGTGTTTATTCCATATATTTTTGGTAAGTTTCATGTAAATATTGTGGCAAAAGTGGTAAAAATAAATAAAAAATGGAAGGAAATAATTACATTCAGGTAAGTTTTTTTTATAAAAGAACAAATATTTAGCTTTTTTTTTTTTTTTTTGCATGTTGTAGTATATGAGTATAGGACAGGTTGTTCACATATGTACTATTTCTCTACAACATACAAATTTATTATACCTTATGAATTCCCTAATTGTGTATCAGCAAGCCTTGAAATAAAAAAAATCATATGAGTCCGATCACAAGGGAGATGTGTAAACATATAATTAAATTAAACATCAATTAAAGAAAACATCAACATCATATTTTCCAGTGCGTAAAAAATAAGTCGATTATGCTGTTTTCTGAAATTCAATTGATGTTTTCTGAAATGCAATTGATGTTTTCTGAAATTCAATTGATGTTTTCTGAAATACAATTAATGTTTTCAGCAATTCAAATGATGCTTTTTGAAATTCTATTGATGTTTTCTGAAATTCTATTTATGTTTTCTGAAATTCAAATGATGTTTTCTGAAATTCAATTGATGTTTTCTGAAATACAATTAATGTTCTCAGCAATTCAAATAGTGCTTTTTGAAATTCAATTGATGTTTTCTGAAATTCTATTTATGTTTTCTGAAATTCAAATGATGTTTTCTGAAATACAATTGATGTTTTTTGAAATTCAATTGATGTTTTCTGAATTTCTATTTATGTTTTCTGAAATTCAAATGATGTTTTCTGAAATACAATTGATGTTTTCTGAAATACAATTGGTGTTTTCTGAAATTCTATTGATGTTTTCTGAAATTCAAATGATGTTTTCTAAAATTCGAATGATGTTTTCTGAAATTATATTGACGTTTTCTGAAATTCTATTTATGTTTTCTGAAATTCAAATGATGTTTTCTGAAACTCGAATGATGTTTTCTGAAATTATATTGATGTTTTCTGAAATTCTGTTTATGCTTTCTGAAATTCAAATGATGTTTTCTGAAACTCGAATGATGTTTTCTGAAATTATATTGATGTTTTCTGAAATTCTATTTATGTTTTCTGAAATTCAAATGATGTTTTCTGAAACTCGAATGATGTTTTCTGAAATTATATTGATGTTTTCTGAAATTCTATTTATGTTTTCTGAAATTCAAATGATGTTTTCTGAAACTCGAATGATGTTTTCTGAAATTATATTGATGTTTTCTGAAATTCTATTTATGTTTTCTGAAATTATGTTGATGTTTTCTGAAATTCTATTTATGTTTTCTGAAATTCAAATGATGTTTTCTGACATTATATTGATGGTTTCTGAAATACAATTGATGTTTTCTGAAATTCTATTGATGCTTTCTGAAATTCAGTTGATGTTTTCTGAAACTCGAATGATGTTTTCTAAAATTATATTGATGTTTTCTGAAATTATATTTATGTTTTCTGAAATTCAAATGATGTTTTCTGAAATTATATTGATGGTTTCTGAAATACAATTGATGTTTTCTGAAATTCTATTGATGTTTTCTGAATTTCTATTTATGTTTTCTGAAATTCAAATGATGTTTTCTGAAATTATATTGATGTTTTCTGAAATTCTATTTATGGTTTCTGAAATTCAAGTAATTTTTTCTGAAATTCTATTGATGTTTTCTGAAATTCAATTGCTGTTTTCTGAAACTCGAATAATGTTTTCTGAAATTCAAATGATGTTTTCTGAAATTATATTGATGGTTTCTGAAATACAATTGATGTTTTCTGAAATTCTATTGATGCTTTCTGAAATTCAGTTGATGTTTTCTGAAACTCGAATGATGTTTTCTAAAATTATATTGATGTTTTCTGAAATTATATTTATGTTTTCTGAAATTCAAATGATGTTTTCTGAAATTATATTGATGGTTTCTGAAATACAATTGATGTTTTCTGAAATTCTATTGATGTTTTCTGAATTTCTATTTATGTTTTCTGAAATTCAAATGATGTTTTCTGAAATTATATTGATGTTTTCTGAAATTCTATTTATGGTTTCTGAAATTCAAGTAATTTTTTCTGAAATTCTATTGATGTTTTCTGAAATTCAATTGCTGTTTTCTGAAACTCGAATAATGTTTTCTGAAATTCAAATGATGTTTTCTGAAATTATATTGATGGTTTCTGAAATACAATTGATGTTTTTTGAAAGACAATTGGAAAATGTTTAGAAAAGAACATATCATAATTTTTTCACCAATACAATCATAAGTCACACAGCGTTATCTGCTTCACCTCACACCGATATGAGTTACGCTGTTTTTGTGATTGTATTGTGAAATAGAAATTTACCCCCCTGCGCGTATAGATGTTTACACAACAAAAATATATAAAATAAATTAAATATAATATTTTAGTTGCACAATACAAACTTCATAGGAAAAAATTATTATGAAATAAAACATCACAACAAGTGTCGGTAGGTCATAGCGAAGCGCGATAATTCGTACTATTATCATATAAAGGCTTTTTTTAAGCCCGATAAAACTTGAAACACATAACGGTTAATAAAAAATTAAATTTAAACAAAAAAAAAATTTATTCGAAAGACCAACACATGGAACTAATATTTGAAAATGATTTTGGGCATATATCCACAGCTGCTGTTCTTGACGAACGTCCAATTTTAGGCCACTTTTTCGAGCATTGCTGACTGTATGTCTGGAATAATACGAACGTTGGAATCCAATCGCCAAGTTCATTTCTCAAAAGCAACATATCGTCAAATTTTCATTTCAATAAGCCGATGGTTGCGGCACATAGCGCCATCCTATTAACTACATCTCCCCCGGATCAATGTCATGCATATTTTCAAACAAAAAATCATTGATCATGGTGTGGTAGCGATCTCCATTGACCTTAACGCGAGTTCTGGCTTCATTTTTTGAAGACATAAGATTCGATGATGCCACCAGCATATAAACTGATCCAAACGATGCATTTTTCTGGATGTAATGAATTCTGTATGGTCTAATGTTTATTAGTCTCACACCAAATGTGGCAATTTTGTGTACTAACAAACCCGTTAAGCTAAAGATGAGCCTCGTTGTTGACCACAATTTTGTGATAAAACATCGTATCAGTTTCCAACTGCTCTAGAGCCCAGTCGGCGAAAGATCGAAGCATATGATGGTCTCTTGGCTTTATTCCCTACACAACCTGGATCTTGTACGGGTATGGACCAGGATCTGAGTGCAAAATTATCCACGTAGCGGAGGGATAGAGCCCCAATTCCTGCGACCGACGACGAATCGATAAATTTGGATCTTCTTCCATACTTTGTTTACAGCGGTGATATTCTCTTCAGTATGCACATTGGTCTAACTGCATCATTCAGAGAGTATGTGGTAGGAAATCTATCCACAGTTCGACGAATGGCTTACTCATGTAAATGATGATATATGCCATAAAAATCACAAAGCGGTCTATAAGTTGCTATAATCGATGCTGCATTCAAAGTAAATTTGGATAGTTTGGTGGCTTTGTTCAAGCGCGAATCTACTCGCGTTGGTTTTCCAGACTATGGTGATCATAAATGAAAAAAAACGAGTGTTATATACCAGTACGTTTTCCAGCTAACTCGTTCGTAAGTTCTATCTGAACAAAAAAAAACGACGCTGCGAACTTAGGCCCCAAGGAACAAATGCCCCAAAAAAAAATGAACTTATGCTCCAAAAAATTTGTTCTCAGGAAGAAATGCCCCAATTTTTATGGTTTTTGGGGACTAAGTTCATTTTTGATACAAATTTTAAATATTTTGGGGCATTTGTTCATTTCTAATTTGTAAGTTTGGGGCCTAAATTTATTTTTTTTCTTCAAGACTGATGAACAAATATACTCCAAAAATATACTACGAAACCGGTTTATGTTATTGTTTTTTGTTTGTAGTTTATGTATTTTCTCGTAAACTGAAAATATCGGGAATCGTTTGTAAATTGAAGTAATCAGTGTAAATAAAATTTTTCGTAACTGTGTCCCGCGAACGCGCCACTTCCGTACGGGTTTGGCAGCCACACCCGCGCCGCTCAGTTGTCGTTAACTTATTTGTAATCGCCGCGCAAAGCATATTTTTTCATAGTTATCATTCCGGTATTTTACATTTTTATACATAAGAGAAAATGCAAAAATGCTATGAACATATTGCGCAAACATTGCTAGATATGCTATGAGGTTGCGAGCTAAATGATGCTGCCGTAAAAGAATACAGAAGAAAGAACCTTTTTATTGAATGATGAAAAATATCGGAAATTTCCGAACTGTTAAATAGCGCAACATTTTTGGCTAGAATGTGTTATACGAGAAATGGCATATGCTAGGCTATGCTGCCAGAGGAAAAGAACATTTTCGAAGAGTATCCAAATACTGATAATCCTTGCTCCGACGGTGAAGAGCTTGCAGTTACTGAAGCACAGATTGTATCAAGTCAAACCTTAAATTGCACCGTTTGCTTGAATGCAAAATCGTGCGTTCTTTTTTTACCATGCGAACATTGCAAGATGTGCTATGATTGCGAGTTAAAGATCCACAATAATGGTGTTGAAAAGAATAAAAGAATACAGAAGTTAAATGCATTTATTGCAGGGCAAATATTGAAAGCAGTATGCAAATTTTCATTTAAAAAAATATATTGCAAAAACGTTAAATAATATGTGAAAAAATTCACAATTCGCTTCGTTCATTGCTCATTCGCATTTGTTCATTGGGGCCTAAATTCGCAGCGCCAAAAAAGCAGCCTTTTTATACTGCCGTGTTCAAATTAAAAAGTGCCTTCTGTTATAAAATGAAAAATCTTTATTTATTCTTCATAATTAATTATACAGCCTTTAAAGTAATTTCTTTTCGACATAATACACTTAAGACAACGTTTGCAATTCCTGAAAGATTTTTTAAATTCGATGTCGTGAAACCAAACCAAAAACCAATTTCTGTGTGTCCATAATTCTGGCCTCGTTTTGGAAATAGCTTTAAACAATATGGCCCGATGGAAGGAATACATAATGCAGCACGCTACGATAATCGAAGAAAATTGCCAGCATGTCTTTGATTTTTTAACGATTTGGCTTGACCTTTTCGGTATTGCTGCAGCTCTTGCAGGACATTTTCTAGATTGGTACGTTTCTTCAAGGTCGTTGGCATAGATCCCAGTCTCAGCATTTCCAGTAGTACATTTTAATTTTTTCTGTTAGTGAAAAATTATTGTTTTGGAAATATTAATGCCAAGATCTTTTTCAAAAAAATATTATTATTAGTTTTACCAATCGAGATTGACGAGTTTGAGTCATAACATAAATTTAGACATGTTGTTGGCTCCTGCTTTTGAAATGCCAGCGTAACTTCCTGATATTATTAATTATCAAATAGCGATTTTTTGGCGCTATATGTTAAATTTCGACGTGGTGTTCATCAGTTTTTTCTCATCTTTGTCTTCAACGCTTTCTCTGGCTTCTAGGATTTTTTTATGACTCTAATTTTTTATTTTTTTATTTTTTTTTGACAAAACCTGGTCACCCAGAGTATTCTGTAATATTTTTAAAGATTTTTCATTCCTAAAACAAATGTTAATGTAATCACCAATTTCAAGTATAGTTGATTATAAAAACAGGTGTCACTATTAAGGAAATCAAGATATTAATATAAAATTTTACCCAAATATCAAACACAGTACTACGAACTAAAGTTTAGACTGAAAAGTCTTTTTTTCTTTTCGACATGGTATTATATATATTCCAATTTTATTGACCCTTTCCAGAAATACCGGCCATATTTATTTAAATTTGCAGATTTCAGCGTTCGAAATTCGAGGGCAATTTCTAGGCAGCTTTATTTTTCAACTTAGCCAATTCACAAACCAACACTTTTATATTTTATTGTGAATAAAGAAAACAAACTCATTAATAAACACATTCAGCCCTGTTCTTGAAACGTTGTTATTTGAATAAGAGTGAATTTAAAATCACATGAAACTGAAATTTTGGGTTTCTTGAAACCACTTTTTTTATTTATTTAATGGAAACATATGTTTGAGTTAAGAACCATATGTTTGAGTTAAGAACATATGTTATCTAGAAACCGAGGTGCCATATGGTTCTCTATTCAGTTTCACAAAAAACTTTTTAGTATTTTGTGCATGTTTTTTCTTAAGTTTATAGAAAAAGTATAAAGAAAAATATTTTCTTTTAAAATAACAACTTATTTGTTCATTTAAATGTTTTTGTTCTTCAATTTCATTCAATTAAAAATGAATTTTCTATATTTAGAAAGTTAGGCATCACCAAAAAAAATTTCGATATCCAAATAAATTGGATTTGACTGGCATTACTACTGTTTCGAACATATGCAAAAAATAAAAATATGTGATTTGATGAAAAAATTTTTTTAAATTCCTTTATTTGCAATAATTAGTGCATAAAGAATCTATGTTATAATTGAAAAAATTATAATGGAAAATAGATTGTGTAAATAAAATTTTTTTATTATAGTTATAGAACAGCATCATCGCAAAAAGTGTGTTTTATTAACATCGACCACTTATTACAAGTTTTTTTTTTAAATCAGCGCAAAATGTAGAGTTTAAATATCAATTAGTTTTTTTATATCTTAAGACCTGCTTAGTAGAAAAAAAGGGCATTTGTTTTGATTTCACAAAGCCTTTTCCATGTGAATTAAAACGAGAAAAAATATTCTTATTGAAATTAGAGAACAGCAAAAAACTCGTAGATTTAAGAATTTTTCATGTACGAGTTTTTTTTTGTGATAGTGGTTTCAAGAACAGGGGTGATTAACAAATTTAATAAAACACACATAGTATAAGTATAATTTTATGTATGTATGTGTATGTGTATTAGGGCGGGTCGATTTAAAAATCGCCCATTGCTCAGTGAAAATCGTATTCTAGGGATCAAAATAAGAAACTTTGCCGAAGGAACCATACCTCTAAAAAGAATTTTGATGTCCCAACTTTTGACCTGTCTGTCTGGCTTTCTCACTTTGACCCATTTAGAGTGCCCCAATCGAGTCCAAATGTATGATTGACCCCCCTAACTTTTGAGGGCCGACTCACCCATGCCAGTGGCACACCCCCTGGAACGCCCCTGTGGGGTTCCCCATATAAACATTTAAAAAAATCACCATTTTTGGCATTTTACATGAAAAAATCAGCGAAATGTCTATGTTTTTTCTTTATTTTTATTTATTTATTTATAATAATATTTATTATTTATTTATAATAATATCTATTTTTTCTCTTAAGAAATTTATTTAGTCAGAACATACATATGTAAATGAAAAAATTAATTAAAGTTAGTTATAGAAAAGAAACTAAAAAAATTATTGTTTGAAGTCTTTTTTACTTTCAAGTCTGGGCAATTTCGCACGGCTCTCTAATGTCGTCGCCATAACAGCCTCTACATTTTCCGGTATAACCCGTTTGGAAAAGCTAGCTAGAAATTGAACATGTCGTTCCGTTCCTTGTATGTGTGATGGAATTTTTGGATCATTAAACGGTGGATCATCTTGATTTAAATATTCTTTCAATGTATCGTACGGAATGCTTCGCGTGAATGGTGGTTCAAATACGTTATTTATGTCATTCATATTGATCATTTCCGTGTAATTTGTGCAATTAAAGTTTATATCTGGTTTTTTATAAGCTCTAAGATGCGTTGGGTCATCAACATCGGTTCGATAGCGTAGAATTTTCTTGATAGCACAGTCGCGCTTTTCTCTGCTATCATCAAAAAACATTGATAACAAGATATTTTCCGAATGCGCATAATATGAATTATCTTTAATTACTTGATTGACAATTTTGCGTAAACGAGGTTCTAGAAATCGTGACCAACCAATGAACTTGAAAAATAATGCACTGCCGTACACGACAGAGCTGTAATACTTGATATTGAAGTACATTGGCACATAACATTTAATTATGAATTCAACCAGAATTCTTAAATTTGCATCTGGATTTTCCGTTGTCACATATAATCGTAATAATCTAGCGGCCTTGGTAAGCCACCGAGAATGTACAATTTTCCCTGGTTTGATATTAGCCAGATCCACCGAAACCACGCCGCTAGAAATTGCATGGGCCAAGTCGTATAAGTACTTCGAATCGGTGGAAAATTCAATTTTTTCAATTTTTTGCAACTCAATTTTCTGGAAGCCGTCCACCACCTGCAAATATATAATAATAAAATAATTAATAATGGTTGACAATTATAATAAATGAGTGATAGCAATAACTTACCGGAAGAGTTTCACTAGTTTCGATTTGACGGATCAGTTTTCCGGTTGCCGATCTCGGTCCAGTGCTGGTTGATTTATCCAAAGCTTCAAACAAATGCCGAAACGGAAGTTCGGTGAAGTGTAGAAGGCAAACGAACCAATGCAATGGCCTTTTTAACAGCAATTCGAATCGTCGTATAATTCCACCGTGTGGGCCAGTGTTTGTTGGCTCACCGTCAGTGCATATTCCAATTAATGCATCCAGTGATATATTTTTATCGTTGAAAAAATCGTTTAATTTGGTTGTTTTGTATTCAGCGGTTTCATGTTCCAGTCTTACGTAACCAATCAATTCAGAACTGGGTTATCTCAAAATAACAAGATGAGGTTATTTTACCATCCTAGTATGATTTTTAATTTATAATTTTTAATTTTTAAATTATAATTTTTAATTTATAATTTTTAATTTTTAAATTTTAATTTTTAATTTTTAATTTTTAATTTTTAATTTTTAATTTTTAATTTTTAATTTTTAATTTTTAATTTTTAATTTTTAATTTTTAATTTTTAATTTTTAATTTTTAATTTTTAATTTTTAATTTTTAATTTTTAATTTTTAATTTTTAATTTTTAATTTTTAATTTTTAATTTTTAATTTTTAATTTTTAATTTTTAATTTTTAATTTTTAATTTTTAATTTTTAATTTTTAATTTTTAATTTTTGATTTTTAATTTTTAATTTTTAATTTTTAATTTTTAATTTTTAATTTTTAATTTTTAATTTTTAATTTTTAATTTTTAATTTTTAATTTTTAATTTTTAATTTTTAATTTTTAATTTTTAATTTTTAATTTTTAATTTTTAATTTTTAATTTTTAATTTTTAATTTTTAATTTTTAATTTTTAATTTTTAATTTTTAATTTTTAATTTTTAATTTTTAATTTTTAATTTTTAATTTTTAATTTTTAATTTTTAATTTTTAATTTTTAATTTTTAATTTTTAATTTTTAATTTTTAATTTTTAATTTTTAATTTTTAATTTTTAATTTTTAATTTTTAATTTTTAATTTTTAATTTTTAATTTTTAATTTTTAATTTTTAATTTTTAATTTTTAATTTTTAATTTTTAATTTTTAATTTTTAATTTTTAATTTTTAATTTTTAATTTTTAATTTTTAATTTTTAATTTTTAATTTTTAATTTTTAATTTTTAATTTTTAATTTTTAATTTTTAATTTTTAATTTTTAATTTTTAATTTTTAATTTTTAATTTTTAATTTTTAATTTTTAATTTTTAATTTTTAATTTTTAATTTTTAATTTTTAATTTTTAATTTTTAATTTTTAATTTTTAATTTTTAATTTTTAATTTTTAATTTTTAATTTTTAATTTTTAATTTTTAATTTTTAATTTTTAATTTTTAATTTTTAATTTTTAAAGTATCATTTTTTCTGCCATCGAATGAAAACGCTAACAAATTGGTATCATCTAACCGTTTGCGAAGCACTTATTGTCTGCATTTCTCTCTGCGAACTTTCGATTTATCTTGAAAAAGAGCGGTTCCCAATGTTGATGCTACTCTATCAGGCATACCAAATCTGTCACATACCAAGGCTAAGTTAAAACAATCGTATCTCTCTGTGTATTGTGAACTTGTGTTTCTATCCATATCTTCTTGAACCGGTGGCGGTGCGTATGTTGAATCATCGGGATCTTGGTATGTTGGCATTGATGACATACACGTTGCTGCTTGCTCTTCAATTTCCATCACAAATGCATCCATTGTTAGTCTTCTCTGATTACGTTGATCGTGCATAAACTCTTTGAGGCTTTCGGGAACCAAGCCACATGCACATGGAGCTGCCTTAAAATCGCATTTACATGTTCCAATGTAAAAAAATGTTTCCAGAGCTTTTACATACTCTGTAAATTGTTGGGTTTGTTCCTTCTCTTGATTTGGTCTTGATATTTGTCAAGCAATCTATTCAATTTATTACATACACTTTTTCCAGCATTATTTCCATACCAAGTTTTTCCCAAATTCCAATCAACTTATCTTGTACTTGAATAGTGAATGATTTATAGGAAAACTTTGTTTGTTCTGTAAATAATATCTCAAGATATCCAGATGGGTTGGTAAATTAAGATCAGTCAAATCAGTAGAGACACCAAAAACAGTAACATCATGCTTGGGTATATGACTCATTGGGTTTTCGATAGTTGTTGTTGCTTCATCTTGTAGTGTAGAGGATGGTGGATTCATTGTAAACTTTTTGATTTGGAATGGTCATTTCAATTATTATTTTTTTTTTAAATTTTTTTTTATCTGAAATTAGCACTTCACACTTTGAGTTCTTCACAACGACTTAATGCATTAACAAAAACTGTTGTAATAAGGTAATAAGAATGAAATGGTAATTTCAATTCTACCTGCTGTGTCTTGTGGTGGCTTAAAAACCCAAACAAGCAATTTTACGACCTACAATTGTGTCACAGTGATACGTTCATTTTTTAAAAGGGTTGAATAAAAAACCCACACAACTAAGTTTACGACATGCAAATGCATCACAGTGATGCCTTGGTGTTAAAAAATGTTGTAAAAAACGCTAATTACTAATAATTTTTTTAATTTCTTTTCTATTACTAAGTTAAATTCATTATTTCATTTACATATGTTCTGACTAAATAAATTTCTAAAGAGAAAAATAAACTCCAAAAAGTAAAAAACATAGGCATTTCACTGATTTCTTCATGTAAAGTACCAAAACTGGCGATTTTTTGAAATGTTTATATGGGGAACCCCACAGGGGAGTTCCATGGGGTGTGCCACTGCCATGGGTGAGTCGGTTCTCCAAAGTTAGGGGGGTCAATCATACATTTGGACTCGATTGGGGCGCTCTAAATGGGTCAAAGTGAGACAGACAGACAGACAGGTCAAAAGTTGGGACATCAGAATTCGTTTTAGAGATATGGTTCCTTCGGCAAAGTTTCTTATTTTGATCCCTAGAATACGATTTTCACTGAGCAATGGGCGATTTTTTTGCCTCCCCACAAATCGACCCGGCCTAATGTGTATCTTAAGGGAACCAACAAACACATTGAACATTATTAATTTTTCAAGTGTTGTTTCACATTTGCATATATATCTCGTGACCTTTTTAACCGATTTTGATGATTTTAAACAGCAACTTCTCTGGGGTATTAGTAAACGATCTCGTGCAAAAACGAGGAGTCTATCTTAGTTACTGAGGGTGTGATCGTGATTTCCACAGATGGACAGACGGACATCACTATTTCAACTTCGTTTGTTAGAAGGACAACAATATATATAAATGTCATATTAGTAGCAATTTTAAATGTATATTACTCCAAAAAAAGATTAAAAATTTAAAAATCTGTAAATCAGGTGGACAGCTAAAAAGAAATACGTTTAACACAAGATACGTCTGGTCAAAATCGGAATAAAGCGGTAGAACAAAACACCGGTCACAAGAAATCGCCTAGCCTATTAATATTATAGATTTATTTTACAATTTTCTTTAAATGGGGTACAGATATTCCCAAAAATAGCAGTCATACCACTAGTGTATTAATACTCATAGGATAATTTTTATAATCTATTAAACAAAATCATAAAATATTTATATTTATTTCTGCAAATGAACTTTAATTGTTCGCAATATTGGAAATTTATCGCCAGTACAGTAACCTCCGAAATCGTCTAAACTTAAATCGAATAGGGCCACACCGCCCAAATTGTGATTACGTACATATGCAGCCTTAGCAGCTGCTGTAGCTGGTTCCTCGTAACTAATCCAAATACCGTTCTTACCACTTTTATCGGCCGGCCGAAAAGCATAATTGCCATTTTTATTCTTTGGATCAACAATACGTTGCAGTGAAGCATCCTCCCTTTTTTTGCTTTCATATATGGATGGTTTGAGCAGTTGACACATTTCAGGCCATGAAATGAAACCAGGTGTATGAGTTAGTGGACCGGCTGCAGCTGGACCATTGGTATTAAGTACTGGAGGAACACCGGTATTGGTAGAATCTGTTGTCATTTTCCAAGAACGACCCCATGTTGCGACACCAATCACAATTTTGTTTCGTGGTACTTGCTGATGATGCCATTGCTGGACCAGGTATTTAATGTTGGTCTGCTGCAAACGATGGCCTCTAGGTTCGAGAGGTTTAATTGGAGCCATGTAATCAGCTTCCTTGGGATTGCGTTCTGGTGTGTTGAAGTCGAAGGCGGATAATATAACAAAATCCATGTTTTCCACAATAGCGGGAATATCAAAATAGACTAAAGTAGAAATAGAACAATTAGAAATTAAAATTTTTAACAGAGTAAAAATCTGTAACGAATTTGGTGGCAATTTCAGTTCTATACCAGAGAACTGACTCCGGAGGTTTTTCTTAATAACTCAAATGAAATAACTAATTCGGCAACGAATTAGGACAAGCTCTTGTAACGGACGAACAGACATCTTAAACTCTATTCAGATTAATTTTTTTAACTTACATTTCGAATTTGTGTTGGGCATTACAGTTAACGTCAACATAAGATGATCTTTTTTCAAATTTGTACTCAACTGTTGTACCAAATCGGTAAACTGGGCCTTATGCTCGACCTTGGATTCAGCTTCTGGGCTTTTGTAGAATATTTTATGAAAACTTTTCCATATTTTACCATATTTTGAAAGGACCTTTATTGGTTTTATAGTTGGTAATGGGAAATCTAAACTTAAGCCATCAAATTGATATTTATGCACTATTTGCAAAGCTGAGTTGACGAATGCTTGTTGAAGTTGATGCCCAGCTTCAAGAAGGTGCAATAAATCCTTAGTCGTTTTAATATTGTTCTCACCGCTTATGCTCAAAAGAAACTTAACATTAGGATATTTGTGCTTGAAGTAAATCATATTGGCCAGCTCCTGTTCCCGTTGTTCGGTAAGAGTAGAAACGACAAAGGTTTTGGGCGCAATGCTGACATACCCATAAATGATATGAGTACAATATTGTAAAGCAAGTTCTAAATCTTTTGAAGTAAATTTCAAGGGACCTGTTGAAAGAAATTTCAATATACTGAATTGTATATTTTGATCGTTTAATCTTTTTTACTTACCTACTCTATTCGCACTTGTGATATCATAATGACAAACCATTTTACGTCCGGATACCTCTGATAAATGGCAACTCACCAAAACTGCCACCAAATAAATGAGAAATTTCATATGAATTTTTAACATTATTTCCAGCTTGCTAGTTTAATCAGAACGAATCGTTTACAAGCAACTAAAACAATTTAAAACACACAACAATGAAAGATTCTTGAGTTAATAATATTCTCTCGACGCACAGTGGGGTGAACAAAATACAAAGGGGTTATTAATCCAAGGAGATCGTAACTTTATAATGTTATTATATTTTATTATTAAATAAATATATTAAATATATTTTAAAAAAACAGCACTTAAAAAAATGAAAGGTGTAAAAAAATTATTAACGGCGCTTTTTGAATTTTGGAAATAAAGATTTTATTTTACAATTTTCGCTGTAATTTTAGAATACACCGAAATTGGAAATTAGAGCATTCTTAAAGTTTTTTTTTTTAAATATAAAAAATAAAAATTCAAAGTTAAAATTTATTGAGTCTTTTTTTCTACAGTATAATGGTACAACAACAATTAAAAAGAAGCAATATAATTATAGTCGGTCTAGACTATATGATACCCTATACAAGTGGTCAGCAACCTTTTGAGTCGGAAGAGTCAGAAATTACAATTTGCAAATTTTAGAGTTTTTAAAGAGCCACAAAATTTCTTCTTGCCAACAATTAATAGTACTCGCATAAATAAAGTTTTTTGGTAAAAAAAAAGACTAATCTATTTATTCATAAGAAAAAAATCTATTTATTCATATGTAAGTAGCAAACAAATTCAGTGGGAGCGTTGGCTTTGCATGGTTTTAGAAAGTTGGGTTGTTGTTTTAAGTTTCAAACACGACTTCAGAGTTTCATTTGTCACTTGGCTTCTTACTTTACTTTTAATTCATGCAAGAGAACGCTTACTCACACTAATATGTCGATCCGAAGTTAGTCAGCACTCCAAATGCCAACTTCTTCAGCTTACTGTAGCAATCTGGAAGACTATGATATGCGTCAACTCACGGTATTTCTTTTAACGATGTCCACTTTTTGTTGCGGTACGTACATACATATCTCCATTACCAACTCTTCCCACTTGCTTTTCTAGATATCCAGTATCAATTCCAAATGGTTCAATATGGATTTCGTCACTATTTATGTTGAAAGGATTTAGTATGTTAGAGTGGTTGTGTTGATTTGTTTTTTATTATGCTAAAGTAATTCTCACAATGCCCTACGCAGAGGCGGATTTAGGCCTGCTCCTTTCCTACAATTTTTTTATAATTAAATTATTGTGTATTAATTTTTATTAATTTAGATACATACATACTATATATACGTTTTTTTTTAATTCACATATAATTAATCTTATATTTTGGCCAATTCAAAGCAGTGTCATATAAGTCTTATTTTTTATACATTTGTCTTATTTTCATACATATTTGCTTATATTTTCCGAACAAAAAATTGATAAAATTTTACACATGAGGTGTGTGTTTTTAAAAAAAAATTAACTCCAAATTTTATAATTTTCTTTCAAAATTTGAGGTTTAAATAAAATAAATTAAAATAAAATTCATATATTTATATCCAGACAAAAAGAAAAGCAAAAGTTTTTATGAAAAATATAAGTAACTTTTTAATAAGAATACTATTTTTTAAAAAATATATTATTGAGTTTTTTCATTCTGCGCTTATTTTGTTAATTTAGTTTTTCGGGATTTTGATCGGGCAAAAACGTCAACTAATTCTTCAAAGTTTGTTTCTTGCACTAATTGGGTTTCAATAGACAATAATGCAAGGGCATTAAGTCTATCTTGGCCCATACTTGCCCGTAGATAGTTTTTTACTCTTTTAAGGGTGGAAAATGACCTTTCTGCTGAACAGTTTGTAGCAGGGATACTCAAAAAAATTCGTAAAGCTATGTATACATTGGGGTAAACATCTTGAAGATTACGTGAATGTAATATGTCGGATATATTTTTTGCAGAGCGCACATCTTCAGTATTTGCCAATAAATCTTTGAGTTGATAATGTAAATGAATGCATTCATTTGCTAATGTCTCTTCTAAATCATTAGGATACTTTTTGACGAGTTTATTTGCGTGACTATTTAACTCATTTGTATCTATTTTAGACATATTATCAAAAAAGTGGAAGTTTACAAAAAGTTTTTCGTATGCGTTTTTACGTTCGGATAACTGTACACTCAGAGTGTCCAAAATGGGATAGTAAATATTTGTACGAAAATTTTCTTTTCCACAAAATGGTGCCCTTTCATTTACCCGTGATTCATCTGACTGAAGTTTTCTTGTTTTTCTGCGACGAGTGTCATAATGATAATAATCTTGAACTCCAGATAACTTTTTGGCTTTTTCTTCGAATTCAGAAAATTGTTTATTTCTCATATCCTGAAGAAATGATGCTAGGGAACCATAAATTTGGATAACAGATGACAAATCAGCGTGAGATTCCTGAAGTTTCTTACTAGCAGCATTAAAACGATCTAAAATTACATTCCAAACAATGACTAGAATAGCTGTTTCTAGATGCTGTAATTTTCTTTGCAATCCAATAGCTTCAGATCGTGTAGTCGGTTTCTCGTCTTTGTTTTCTGCAATAAAGTTTAATGCATCAATTATTGCAGACCACTCTTTTTCTAAAGCATAACATGCATCATGTCGAGCAGACCAGCGAGTTTGAGATAGACTTTTGAGTCTTAAATTTGTCCGCTGCACCAAGATCTCCCAACGATGTGTAGATATTGTAAAAAAATTATAAAGTTCTTGCAAAGTGAAAAAAAATTCTACTGCTTCGGGTACAGATTCAGCTGCACAAGTACCTACTAAATTCAATGAATGGGCAGCGCAAGGCACGTAATCTGCTAAAGGATTTATTGTTTTAATTCTAGCCTGGAGTCCTGAATATATACCTGACATATTGCTTGCATTATCATAAGATTGACCACGGCAGTTCATTATGTCCAAACCATTTTTTTCTAGAGAGTTTAACACGGCATTTTCAATATCTTTGGCTTTGTGACCAGTATTTGGTAAAAATTCTAAAAATCTTTCAACGGTTTCACCATTTTCACGTACATATCTAATAATTATAGCAAGCTGATCGACGTGTGCAATGTGAGGCGTAGAATCTACAATGATACCAAAATACTTAGCCATTTGCACTTCAGTAGAAATGTGTTGTAATACTTTATCTCGAATCAAGGTTATAATTTCTTCGTAGATTGTTTTAGATAAGTACGACGTTTTTCCACTCCCAGGGTGCGCACAACATTTTAAATGCTCAGATAAAAATGGATCAAACTCGGCAAGAAGCTCTACTGTTCCTAAGAAATTTCCATTTCGTAGATCTACAATTTGTTCTGAATGTCCTCGAAATGGCAGTCCTCTCATTGCTAGTGATTTAACAATTCCAATTATTCTGTATAAAATTTTTCTCCAATACGAAATTTCTTCATCTAGCTGTTTAATTAGACTTTTTTCAACACGGCCTTGAACAACTGCTCGAGCTTTTATATGATAAACATTAGTTTTATGAAAATCTGAATTTTCATGAGCTTCAACGCGTGCATTTGAGTTTTTCCAGTCACTAAACCCTTCGCCGGTAAAAGCATTAATTTCACCACTTCTACCAAATAACAAACAAGGAACACAAAATACAGACCCTTTAGTTTCTGAATAAATCAACCACTCACGGCGTTGAATTTCTCCGTTTTTTAAAGTACGTTGAAATAGGTTTTTGGAACAATACCTAGTTTTATCATTGTAAACGTTTTTGGAATTTTTGAAATTTGTGATGTTATTTGGTGGCGTACCGTTTGTACTTATGTATTCCCGTGTTTCTTCATTTAAATTCCACAAAAAGGGATCACTATCAATCTTTATATCATCAATTCGAATTAAATTGTCGCTTAATAAGGTTGTTGAAGAATAGTTTGAATGTATTTCTTCGATATCTTGTGCTAAAGTCCGTTCTAAGTCCTGCTAAATAAAATATTACTTTTCAACAACCACAATTTTTTTTAGTTATATTAAAACTTTTTATTCAATTGAAAAAAAGCACGATAATTAGTACGAAATACTTACTTTAGATGAACATGATGGTTGTTGTTCATTATCAAAGGATTTTGTCAAACAATTTGTCATAAAAGTAGATATTTTTGGTGTTTTTTTTAGTAAATTATCTACCTTTGTATTTTGTTCAGTCTTTTTTTTACGATATTCAGCACCGCTGAGTTTTTTCCGATAGGCACTCATATTAAAAAAAAAAAACAATAGATTAGAATTGCAAAAACACAAAAAGATGTTTATACTTGTATAGGTATGTGAACACTATCAATTAGAATGAGCCACACACATTCAAAATAAATAACACCCACATTTTAATTTTTCATAGATAATTATTGAAAAGGGAAATCACCTAATTATTCTTTAAAACCTTCTGAGCAGCGATGGGAATTTAGCTATTTTCCCGTCAAATCTAGCGATTTTAAGATAAAGTTAAGGTACACAGATTTTTTAAGAATACTATTTTATTTTTTTTTTTATTAAATCTGTGGTCAGAATCGATAACCCTCTAAGTCGAATTACTAATAAGAAAGTAAATTCAATAATTGAATTATCTAATATAATTAAATAGAAATTTCGTACTCGTTTAAAGCAAAACTGGGCCAAATCAATTTTCGAATTTAAGTAGCCCTTATATTATTTTACCTTTAAATTTTGACGCCCTTTAAATTATGCCGCCCTAGGCCTGGGCCTTATGGGCCTAGGCGTAAATCCACCACTGGCCCTACGTATGGATAGAAATTTTTATAAACCAATTGTCAATACATTAAAAGATTGAACAGCACCAGCTCAAACCAAAATAAAAACAATACTCTTATGAAGGATACAAATGAACAATAACAGTAGAATAGAGATGGAAGCGTGACCAAATTTATTTTTCAAAAGAGTGTACGTGAGTAACATATTTTCTCATGAAACTCATATTTTTGAACGAAGGTTTGTAACTAATTTGTGCGTTAGTTTAGATTTCATAGCTTCAATGTGTAAAATATATATACGAGGGCGGCTCGATAAGTATTTTAGGATTTTTCGAGGTCCATAAAATAAGCATTTGTTTGATCAATAATTTCATCGTTGGAGCTAAATCTCTTTCACCGAGCCATTTATCTAGGTTTGGAAATAGTAAATAGACACTGGGGGCTAAATCCGGAGAATATGGCGGATGAGGTACCAATTCGTAGCCCAATTATCACATGACATGCCTATGGCATCAACAATCTCACGCACTTTTACTGTTCGATCGGCCAACACCATATCGTGGATTTTTTCGACATTTTCGGTTGTATTGACCTAAATTGGCCATTCAGAACGTTCAGCGTCATTTGTATTTGTGCGACCACAACAAAAATCAGTAAACCACTTTTTACCATTAAAATCGATGGTGCAGAGTCCCGTAGTATTTATTAAGCTTTTCCTTGGTTTGATTTACGGTTTGTTTTTCCCACGAGGTTGTATGATTTGAACAGCTGTTAAACGCAAAGTAAATGACGGAACTTGCTCAAAATTTTACAGTAGTCTACTAGCAGATGGCACTTGATGGGAGCAGTGTTGCATTTCATATAACTACAAGGGAAGTTCGAAAAGTTACGGACTTATTGATCCGCCCTCGTAGACTAACTAAGCTTTAAATATTTTGGGCCGTATGCAAAAAAATTAAAGTGTACTTCAAGTAGACTTTAACAACAAATTTTTTAGAAAAACATACAATAAAGTCTACTTGAAGTACACTTAAATTTTTTTGCATACGGCCCTTATACACAAATCTTAAATAAAGTAAACATTAAATATTTGTAAGATAGTTTCGTGCTCGTAATACTAAATGCCCGTGAAAGTTAAGGTTCATCTCTTGAACTAATCTACACTTTTTATGGATTTTGTCCCTCTGTGCAACGTACGTATGTCGGTTACAAAAATAATGAATCATTGAGACATTTCTGATTGCAGTACAAGTATAAAAGTTATTAAGTTCTCTTTAAAAGAAATTTCACCTACACTTTACACAGCGTATTTAATAAACAGCAACACTAAATTCGTAAGTCAATTTAAGCTCCAGTGGAGTTCAAATATATTCTGATAAAACTTACTATCCACTATTAGGAACTTTGTATATTAGGAACTTTGTATATTACAGTACGAAACTAAATTTAAACTATTATCTATATTTTAACTAAAACCCAGTTGAGGTTTCCTTTTCTATTGTTACAACACTGATTAATTTATATCTTATCTAACTAATTTGACATACTCCAAACAATGCTTAAGAGTATTTAAACTAATTAAATGTTAATTGTAAATTTTTTTATGTATGAGATATGTAAAGTTCGAGTTGATTTAATTTAAAAGTTTGCAATATTAAAAAATAGTGGCAACCTCATAAAATATATCTTCCGAGTTTCAAGACGCCACCTTGTATAGTATTTTTTTGGAGCCGTCAAAATTGAACGATCTCAGTGAATTTGAGAACATGGGAAAAGTTGGTCACGTATATGTAATGCAATACTTTCATTCGAAAGGTCTCAGTCCACCGTTTACAACTATAAAATATTAAGTGGCAGAATTTAAACGAGGCAACCAAGACGAACACCGTCAGTGTCGATCAATTGAGGTAGTCACGTCAGAAACAGTTAAGAAAATCCACAAAATGGTATTGACTGATCGTCGGTTGAAGGTGCGTGAGCTAGCTGAAATAATAAATATTACCAAAACTGCTTTACATCGCATATTGACCGAAAATTTGGAAATGAGAAAGCAGTCCGCGTTTGCTCACAATAAAATAAAAACAGCGTCGTTAAGACGCTCGAACAGAATGTTTGGCGATGTTTTATCGCAATAAAGCCTAGTTTTTGCATCGATTCTTAATCATGGATGAGGCATGGATCAATCACTTCCCACCTGAGACAAAGGGACAGTCAAAACAGTGGACTGAAATGGGTAAATCATGTCTAAAGAAGGACTGGTTGTGGAGTCTGTTTTGTTGCGCGTGGGATAATTTTTATCGATTATTTTCCAAAAGGTAGCTCATTGCAGGGCTTGAGTGATGAAATTAGAAAAGCCCACTTTTGGCGAAAAATTATGTTGCTTTAGCAAGAAAATCTACCATTTCACACATTCGACTCCCATTTTTGGGCTACCCACCCACATTTATAACTAACAGGTTTTAAATCTCGCTATTATATTTCCTTAGATATGTTATGATAAATATTTACTACCAAAATTAAAAAAAAATTAAACCTAGAAGAGATCGAAGCGAATTAATGGCATAAATGTTAACTTGACAGCTCTTACAGTTCTGGAGACTCTTCGTTACAAAAGTATATGCTACGTTTTTTATATCCAGGGCTTATATTCAAAAAGTGCTATCTGCATTAAGAATTATTTTAAAGAGAGCGTGTAAAACTAATTTATTAATAAGATCTGAAAGTATATATCGATTGATTTGCCACAATATCTATTAAAAAATAGTCATACTAATCATGAATGCTATAAAAATTAATATTCTATTTGACATTTATAACAGAGCACAGTTTAAAATCAAAAATTAATATTGCTGTCAAATGTAGATAGCACTTTTTGAATATAAGCCCTCGATATGTAATATGTTGTCATATTATAGACATAAGTAAAGAGGTACTTTTTAAAAAAAACACATTTTTTTAAGAGAATGTACTGTTATTGAGAAAATGTACTTATTTAAGACAATGTACTTGTTTGAAAGAGGTGCTTTTTAAGAAAATGTACCTTCTAAGAGAAGAGAATTTAAGGAAATGCAATTTTTTAAGAAAAAGTAATTTTATACTTATTTAACAAAATAAACTTCTTGGTAAAAGTGTTATTTTGAAAAAAGGTATTTTTTTAAGAAAAGGATAATGTTTTAAGAAAAGGAATTCTCTAAGAAAAGAGACTATTTTATTTAAAACTGAATTTTTATGAAAATTTGCTTTTTAAAGAAAAGGTTATTTTTTTTTTTTTGGAAAAGGTACTTATTTAAGTAAGTGTACTTTTTGAAAAAGATACTTTTTTAAGAAAAGGTATTGTTGGCTGAAGTTGCCCAAACCCTTGGTATCCAATGGTAGATTGTAAACGCAAAGTAAAAGAATTTTATTTTATATAAATTTGATTTTATATAAACTTGATTTTAGCGTTAAAATCCCTGAAATTTAAATTTATTGATCTAGTTATAATTGAAAAATTTAATTATCAACTTAAGACACTAACTTTTTACGGCTGAACCCAGAGCTAACCCTCTTTAATCGAACAAGCACTATATATAATAAACTTTGAAATGTAAGAAAATTACTATTTCTAAAGTAGAAACTCTTCTTAAAAAAGACCGCTTGAAAATATAAATTATACAATCCAACATTTATGGCTGACCGTCAAACGATAAACAATAATAAAATACAGTAACGATGATCGATAATATGTGAAGTACACTAGCGATTAGACAGTGGCGGTAACAGGTATTTTTAGGAAAAGATACTTTTTTAGAAAATGTTCTTTCTACGAAAAGAGATTTTATTAAGAAAAGGTAATTTTTTAAGAAATTGTATTTATTAAGAAAATTTACTTTTTTAATAAAATGTAATATTTTAAGAATATATACATTTTTGGAAAAGGACACTTTTTTAAGAAAATATAATTTTTTGAGAATAGGTACTTTTTTAAGAAAATTTACTTTTGTTGACAAAATGTACTTCTTTAAGAAAATATTTTTTTTTTTTTTTTTGAAATTGGTGCTTTAACAAAATATACTTTTTAGGAAAATTGACTTTTCTAAGAAACGATAATTTTGAAAGGTACTTTTTTAGGAAAATGTACTTTTTTGAAAATATATACTATTGTAAAATAGGTGCTTTAACGAAATGTACTTTGGGAGTTAAAAGATTTTTCAAAAAAATGGTATTTTTCGAAGAATTTTCTTATCCAAGAAAATGTATTCTTTTACGGAAAGAAAGAAAGAGTAAAATTTATGCGATTTTAGTTATTATATTAATATTTAAGTGCATGAGTGATAAAAATATTAAATGTCATATTAATCATACGCTGTTAAAGAGTCAGTCAGTAAGTCATATTAATACATATGTTAAAGGAAATACAAAAGAATTAAAATTTATTTGTACAACGACACTGAACATTAATTTAAAAAAATCAGCATTTTGCTCACAATTTAAACGATTTTTCTAAAAAAAATATTTATATGTTTTACTTACTTGTATGGCTTAGTGAAACATGTTAACTACGAGTATAACGGTTTTAATTTAAACAAATATTTTAAGTTATATATAATTTAGAATATAATTTATGAATAATATATAAATTTTGACAAAATTAGTACACAAAAATTTCGAGAGATATAATACTAAATTTAAATTGGCTCACATATATATTTATCACATTCGATTTATTGAATTTAATAGAATACTGTAGAGGTTTCCTTGTCCATTAATAACTATGTATATATATATATATATATATATATATTTAGTGAAAAAAAAAAAAAAAAAAACATTAATAAAACCGCAAGCTATTGTATTTACTGTAACAATTTATATTGTACTGATTTTTATATGGGAAATTTGTCATCAGTACACTGATTATGAACAGTGTACAAAACGCAAATCGAATAAATCAATACCACCCAAATTCATATGCTCTGCTTATTCTGCCTTCAGTAAAGCCGTCGATGACACTTCGTCACTAATCCAAAAAGAAAATCAGGCCTATTAGTTTGTGAACCGTCTTCAGCAGGACCATAAGTGAAAAATACTGGCGCACCAAACCGTTTTAATGAATTATTCATTTTCCATAAGCTTCGAAGCTTCAAAGCCAATAACGATTTGGATGGTATTTTTTGAGCTAACCATTATTGTCATTAATGGTCCACATTAGATTGAGGAAAACGGTTGCTTAGATTCTATACCATAGCAATATACTAAGCTACTTCGGGACTAGGTTCAGATGCATAAAAATCAAAAAAAAAAAACCACCTAAAATATGCGGATGAATAAAAATGGAAATAAATATTTAATTTAAAATTAAAAAAGGCCGATCAATCGTCATAATTGATTTAAAATAAAACTTCGCAGTGCAATAAAATTAAATTTTTATTGATTACTGAAAAAAATTAAAGTGATCAGTGAGATTTTACTGATAATGAAATTAAATTTGTATTACCAGTAAATTTTTCCTAATTATGTAGTTTTTGCAAACTTAGTTTTATTATCAGTAAAAGCTTTTTATATTTAACTAGATGTAACCCGGTGTGCTTCGCTACACTCTGCCAACACTTAACTATTGGCCTTGAACTTAAAATATCATCTGGCAATTTTTGTTTTCAGCGATTTTTGATTTTGCCCTTTTCTTGATTTTGAGGATTTTTGTTTTGGGCGATTTTTATTTTTCGAGATTTTTGGGTTTGGCGATTTTTGATGTTGGCGATATATTTCCCACGACAAATCGCATCGATAATTAATGTACTTGTCAAAATACTATCGCTTTCATATTTTTTATATAGGAGGTGCCACGCCCACTAATCCCATCCCGCCCAATTTTTATTGGACTACTCACATTAATATCGAGCAAAATGCCGAGTCTTTCCCTTTTATTGTACACCAGTTATATGATATTAGATATCAACATTGCAAGCCCGTTTTTTTTGTTCGGCTAATCATACAAAGAACTTATGGGCTTACGCAAAGCCACAAAGCTCTGTCTTTTACAGTACTCCAGATATATGACACTAAATAGTTACTTTGCATGGGGAGTGCCACGCCTATTGGTGTGAACCTGCCAATTTTTTGTCCGACTATCCATACTAAGATCTGATGGGGTCGTTAAAAGTGTCAAAGCTTCCTTTTTTAGTACACCAGTTATATGATGTCATATATTTACTTTGTGCGGGCGGTGCCACGCCCACTGCTCCGATCACGCCAATTTTTTTTCTAAATAATCACATGAATAACTGATGGGCTCACACAAAGTCCCAAGACTCTCACTATTACAGTACTCCAGATATATGGCATTTTATATTTATTTTGTATGGCAGGTGGCACGCCTATTGGTCCGATGCTGCCTACTTTTTGTCCGACTACTCACATTAATAACAGGTGACACCAGACAAATTTGAAAAGCTGTCTACCTCACAGTATTTGAGATATTTATATAATATTGAATTATTGCTTTGTATGGGAGGTACCACGCCCACTTATCCG